>JAQQTP010000060.1:26625000-27225000 GCA_029884605.1 Ormosia emarginata | reverse complement strand
TTTCTTTGAAGGAATTCAAAAGATGGAAAGCAAAATAGAAGACAACCCAAAAATACCTTTTTAGTATATGAAGTATGAACAAAAAAGGGAATACTCATTAACTGAGAAGCATTTGAAATTGTTTTTTTTTTTTTCAATTTTTAGGGATGTGCTACCAAACGCTTGCGCTTGAGCTTTTTGCCGTGTAACCTTTTTTTGTTTAAATTTGTTTACCTGAAACTTCACGTATCCCTGTAGAAATTTTATCATCCAATGGACCAAACAACGCTCAAGCGTCTAACAGCAACTTCCTTAATTTTATGCAGAAAATGTTGTGTTGTGTGAAGTACTCGAAGTTTGGTGGGGAATGGTTCTGTGGATCTATTTCATGCAGAATATAGTTGGAATTAACTTCTTTTTCTTGAAAATTAGTTGTGTGTTGCCAAGAAAGGAGATAGGGATACCAAACTAGGGATCAGTTGAAAAGCAAAGAAAAATGAGAAGAAAAGACCCTTCATCTGAAATAGCACTCTCTGTACAAGACAAAATGAAAAGCTTAGCCACAAAAGGCTAACTATAAATTTTATTCCAACCAAAACACAGTCCTGTCTGCCCTGTTCCCACCTTCCACCCTGCTCTGTTTTCATCATCAGTGCAACGAGAAACTGGACGAATCACCCACCTGAGAAGTGCTGGTTGACCTCGTATTATACTTGTTTGATGAAGCGGGCGATGAAGACAAGTCAGTTGACCTTCTCCTCAGCATCTGCCTCATGCCATCAGCCACGCGAACTGCAGGATTCGACTTGATCTTACGACAGAATGACATGTGAGCTTTCACAGCTTCTTCCATGGCAAATGGCATTTTCCCTCTGCTAACTTCATCTCTGACTGCTTCTGAGCACAACCCACATAACCATTTACCTTCAAATTTGGCCTTAACCTCACTAATATAATCTTGGGTGCAATCCTCTTTCAAGCCACAACACTCACACTTGGCTGTCTCAACTTCCATATCTGTATAGTTCTTATCTCCCTTTGTAAGCTTTATGAGGATGAGAATCTTTCTCCTCAAAACATGTAAAGGGATGACCAAGCGATGATTTCTTTTGGTTGGATTCAAGCGCAATGATGATAGAGCTGGTCCTGGTCTTATTTTGGTTGGATTATTCAAAGTAGTAGGACCATTATGTAAATTACACCAATCATTAACAATATTTTTACAATGATAATGATTTGAGAGCGCTATGGTCCTGGTCTTATTTATTTACTTTTTGTTGCCATGTTGCTGTGTTTTCTCACTTGGGATTGATGGTATTGTTGCTCCAAGAACTAGTAAGTGTCTGTTGTTCAACGAGGGCTTTTATGGTGTTTGAGATGAGAGAGAGAATACAAGTTTAAGTAGGAAAGACTGCCATAATTTCCTCCATGTTCTAAGGGACATGGGACAGTGGAAAATAAGACGAGTGGTCGGAGGGGCCATTACTCTTGCCTTTGTTGCCATTTAATACACAATTAATGTCAAATAAAATCAGTAACAATAAATACAAAACTATAGCTCAATTTTTTTTTTATGTTCTTTTTATTCAGTTCTTAAATTAAATAATAATGTGTATTTTTTTAATTAATTACTATTTAGTAGTATTAAGTGTGTATTATTAAGTTGAAAAAAATTTACATATTATTATTTGATTTGAGAACTAGAAAAAAATATAAAAAACTTGATATAAATTTTGTCTATAATAAAATATGAATAATTCTTTATCATCAAATTGGTTTCATTCATTTCGTTGGACTTTCATTTATGATAATCGTGTGACTTATGTTCGAATTTTAAAGTCTCCTGGTGATAGACAATCTATAATTCAATTATAAATTTTTATTGAAATTAGTGATTTGTCTTATCTTTAAAATAAGAAGAACCTCATTTCACTCTAAATTTTTATATATATATATAAACAATCTTCCTAAAACTCTCTTAATTATTAAGAAATTCTAGTACAAATAATCCCCTAGTCCCATAAATTAAACTAAGTAAAGGTCAAAAACAAAAAAAAGTGGGGTATGGAGTGGGGGCGTTAATAGTATGTGAATAGATTCTTTTATAGCATGTTTACTAAATTTATATTGTTTTATTGTCACTTTTGGTAGTTTGTCCAGTAGTTCAAATAATGCAACAAAAATCTCATTTTCACAATTCTATACATATCAGTTAAGTGATAATTATAGATATAAGAGATTAATGGTGCATAATTATAGATGTAAAGAGTTTTATGACTCTTGTTATTCTTTTTTGTTGACCTATCCTTTCGGTTAAAATGTTTTAAGCTTTGTATTTAGCTTCCCTTCACTTGGCGATGATCGTCTAATCCTTTCTTCTTCCCCTCCACCCCCCAGTTGTTAAAGAAGTAAAGGAGAGAAAACTCTGAGGAACTAAAGCACATGGCAACATAGGCTAGGCTTGTCCGTTTGCTTAGCTTAATTCCATGAATGTTAAGTGCCGAGTAATGATTTTCCCTATAATGGCCATGTGATGGTTCATGCGCATTAGGTTTTTCTTAGTAAGGTAAGACAATCACAATCACAACTAAGAAAAAGCTTCAAGCTTTATTGACTAGACGGCTAGCTAGTTTCCCCCAGCTGGACTGTATCAACTCCAGTTGATCAAATGGATGTGAATTTTTACCATGTTTTTTGCAATGTCCTTATCTCAATTGATTACATTGATCCTATAAATAGTGCTTATATTCACGGCCAATGTGGCTTTCTAGGAGAATGTTGTGCATAAATTTTCATTAGCGAGCTATAAGGATGTGCTAGTTGATTTAGCTAATAAACGGATTTCTATCTGAGATCAAAATTTCATCTTTATAAAGGAAAAGGGTAATTTTTAGGAGAAAAGCCATAAACGAGAAAATTAATATTATGATGAATCTGGAAATAACTGTGTTCCTAAAGGTTCTCCACTGATTGATAACCTCACCATATATTTTTTAAATCTCTCACCGAAAGTATTGCAATACTACAATGGGATGAAAAGTAGTGAAATAAGTGTGAAAACAAAAGTTTATTTAATACAAAACTTTTTTTACTAATTCACTTTAAAATTAATTGACAGATGAATGTGACACAAAAATAAAATTGACGACTTGACAACACAATGCTGGATTATATATTTGTGAATACAGAAGTATATTTGATACAAAACTTTATTCACTAATTCACTTTAAAATTATATGACAGATGAATGTGACACGAAAATAAATTGACGACTTGACAACACAATGCCGGATTTTTCTATGGTGTTGCAAGTTGCAATAATATAACTACTTTACTGGCTTTATTTTTTTTGGCTTGAACAACTATGTGATCTTTTCTTTTCTTTTCTTGTGCACAACGAAGAAGGTATCTTCATGTGATTCTAGTCAAAAACGTATATGCAATGCTGCTTAATTAGCCGCCAACACAAGGCAAATATACAGCGTTGCCTGTTTGTCTCGGCCAATCAAGTTTGCATTGCTAGCATGCAAGAATTTTAGCAATTGCTAGCTGGTTATCGACCTGTTAAATTAATCTACATGGACTCATGAGACACAATTCAACCCCACTTCACAATATTGCACCTCTTCTCCAATTTATTATTGGCTCACTTTCATGGATCTCCTTTTATGTGACGCCACACTGACCATATCCGAACATAATTGAAAAGGAAGTAATCAATTATTGGAGGATTGTACTGTTAGAATTTCCCGGAATTTAAATCTTTGTGTGTGGCTTAGGGCAGTTTGCTATCCTCCCTTTAATGTTGCTTTCACCTACAATGTTGTATCTAATAATGTTGACTCAATTTCACAAGCAAATAGATATGGGTTTTCTCGAATTCAGAGGCGTGGAAGATCACAACTACTGGTCTGTCATTGCCCGTGAACTCAAACCTTGAATTTTTTTTTTGTTTTTGGTAAGGTCTAGGACCCATCCTATAGAGGTGGAGGAGACCCCTAATAAGACTCTTAGATGACCCTCTAATAAGATCCAGAAAAGAGAATGGAAGATTGAAAAAGAAAAATTGGGGTAGAGAGTATCTACGAAAAATAACCTGACTAACTCAAACCATGAATTGTTCTTAGGACAAAAGGAAAGCAATTCAAAGTCAGAGTTGGTGTACATTGAAGGAGGGTGCACGTAGGAAAGGAAACATGGCACGTGCATGTTCCGTTGAAAGTTTGAAACCTCCCAACCATCCCTTAAGATTTTGCCAAATTTGGGTTATGTTTTGGACTGAATTTTGAGTTAGTAATTTAGGAATAATTTGATCTACTAAAATAAGATTCAAATATTATTACGCACTATCTTAATAAGCATATTTGTTTATTAGACATAAATTTTTTAATTATCTTTGATGGATACGAAAATTAATTACATCTTAAATAAATAGATAAATTAATTAAAAAAATTTTACAATTTTTAAATGATTGTAATCTTAAATAATTGTATTTAATACAAATTGCACTCATCTAAAAACCCTCTTATAAATATTATGATAAGTCTCAAATGTATGCATCTTCTCTAATATACAAATTATCTTTATTGTGTACAGTCTAATTTGAGGATTGAAATACTTTTTGTAAGTATCTATTCCTCGCATCACCGTTGTCGCTGTCGTACTACGGAGGATTCCACCTTCAACTACCATGATGTGCCTATCTCAGATACTCCACTGAATTTATTTCAGAACAAGTTAGATGGTCATAAAAACATTTATTCATTACTTTCTCTCATTTTCCAAGTTTTTAGAAGATTTGTAGTACTATATATGCTTATCTCAACTCAACCAATCTATAAGGATAGCTTTCAGGCTTTCATCTGATCTTGAAGGCCCAGACACCAGATTATTATTAAACCACAGAAAATCAAAGTTAACTAGGTTCATGGCATACGAAGAATCATAATTGAGTGGGCTAACTTTACAACAATAATTCCAAACATAGGTAATTAGTTTTTGACCACTTATGCTGGGGACTAAAGCCTAACTTGGAATCACATTTATTTTTGGATCAAATTGATCTCAACTCGGTATGTGTATCTTCAGTTGACAGGGTAAAATCGCTTTAAGTAAAAATTATAAACATAAAAGGACACACAAATTTAAAGTAGCATCAAAACAAAATTTCAAAATAAATTTCCATGTGAGACTTTTGATGAGCCCATATTTATCTCACTGCTATCCTTACATGCGAAGGTCTATATTCAATTACAAGACACTCTTGGAATATATTACCTTTCTTATGAGTATATAATAACTCACAAGACGTAACAGTAAAAAATCTATATTCTTCTCAAACTAAGGATTTTGCTTTTGTCTGGGAAATCAAATGAGATGGAGCAATTAAAAATTAGTACTGTATTAAAACATATATCACGTCTAAATTCATTATGAATTTCATTCCTCCCATTTTCTTTCCCTCTTAACAAACAATCGGTTAATTACATATCAAGATAACTTGGAAACAGTAACAATCAAAATTTGCCAAATTTGAATTAAGGTCCGTCTCTAACATATATAACAAGCCCAAAAGGCTATTGGAACCCATGCAATTAAGACAAATCTCAGTAAATCACGCCAATACTGTTTCAAGCTGAAAATAGACACATAATACATGGACCATACAATAAGAACAAAAATCTGTGCTTATGCGAGCGAGCCTTGTGACAGGAGAGTTTGGTTTTCTTTGTTTTGAAACATCAATAAGTTGAAGAAGCAAGCATTGTCCTTCCTAATGAAAAGCCACAGTATCATTTTTATTCAGTCCAAATATGGGAGAGCTTGTCTGGTAAACTGGTACTGGTAGGTGTCGGGCAATTCCAGTAGCCTGTGTCCTTGTAAGTTGTAATGTTTGGGAGCCACAAGCTAGTCCAGATTACAGCTGGTATCAGAAAATTTTTTATATGACAGGATCAGGAAGATAACACTTCTGCTTTTGTGCAACTGCAATTGGAAATGGTTTTAGGGAACCAGTGTACGTCTCCATTTTTCGTATGGAAGACAGTATTCAAAGCTTTCGATCCAATTTTTGGTATAGGTGACTGATCAACATGGTAAGTTTAAAGTTCAATACTTGCCTTTAAAGACTTGTGTTATTTGGATAGTGATCAAATATCAATGAATCATATAGTGATTTATTTAAAAATCTATTAAAAGCTTATGTTGTAAACAAAAGCTGTAGTTATTGTAATAATGTCTTACTTTTTTGTTTAAGTTATTTATTAGAGTGGATTAATAGTAAAGAATTTAGGTAACTTGCATATATTCAATCTTCCTATTCACCATTGTACTAAAAACAAAAGTGTTAAACATTTTACTTTCACAATGAATCAAATTTAACCTCAAGCCACAATTGTACAAGTTTTATATCTAAATTAGGTAGTGTTGATTTTTTTATGGTTACGCTTGGATGCATTTATGAATTAGGATCTTTTCAATTTTTTCTTCTCTCATGTGGTTAATTGTTAGAGAGAGAAAGACACAAAAAAAATTGAGTGTGGGACCTAATTAAAACTTATAAAATTTCTTTTATAACTTTGTGTCTTTCTCTCTCTTACAATTGACTACTTAAGAGGAAATAAAAATTAAGAGAATCCTGATCTGCATTTATCTGCGTACACTCTTATAACTGCAATAATTATTAAGTAGCAGTAATCCTTTATAAAAATCCGGCAGCTTTTTTAATATACTTTTGTTTGTTTGTGCTATTACTTGTTTGCTGTCATATATAAACTATAACGTGAATCTAATCCTTCATGGAAAAAAAAATTAAAACAAAAAATGACACGTGAAGTCCTTTAACAGACACTATGTTGGCTTTATACTGATTTTTTTTTTCGTAACGAGTTTTTTGGTTGGTAAAGCTTTGTACTGATATTTTAATATGGAGGCCCTGTGTTTACTTAAATTTTAAAGTAATAAACTATCCTGTTGCGGAGTTTAAAATCCCCTACAACATAACTTTTGTTCTCAATTAACTGTTTACTCTGCGAAGAAAGTGAAATTGAGAAATGAAAATCCTTGTTACTAATTTGTGTAGTAGTAATCACATGATGGCATCACCCTGTTTCATCTTAAATAGAATTTAGACTACCCTGATATATGGATTATTCTATTATTTTTATCTGACTTTCTTCTGCTTAACTTTCCCTAGATAAGCTGTAGCTCGGTAGTTTCTCACATGGGGTCTTGTTTGGAACTGGAAGTATGTTTTAGTATTTGATGGGAGGTAGCCCCAGTTAAAAAATATAATTCCCTTTACATGCCAACTGACATGCAATCTGTTGCACTTACCTTCCAAATGTGGAATCTTTCTTCTCTTTCTACCCAACCACTCCTCAATTCCATTTCCGCGATAATCATTCAGTACTTGTTATCCTACTACGCCTATCATACGTATTCCGTTCAACATTAAACATGTGTAAAGTTACGTGAGTCATAATAAAATGCAATTATTTATAAAAAAAATATCCTTAAACTTATCAATTGTTGAATGAAATAGCTATAATAAACAGTGCGAATTTCTCCATCCCTACCTTTAAGTCTTAATTAATAACCTATCATTATGTTATAACACATCCTATTTGAAGGCCATGAATGTATAAGCTTTCACTTACAGATAGGTCATAACCACTATACTCTAAAGTCCAAATCAATCATCATTGCTGCTTTAATATCTTTCTCCATCATCATTAGCATTCTCATTGTCTCTCCAAAATTATAAAGGTAGCAACCACCACCAATTATCAAATTACAAATGTGCATGCATGTAACAAAAAAATTTATGAGTTTCAAAGAGAAATTCGAAAGTGAAAATTTTGAAGTTCAAAAAAGGTTTGGTTGTAGAATTTTGTATAACACAAATCCGATCCCTAACATTAGGGGGAAAAAATTTAAATAAAAAATGACTATTGCTTTCCACTGACAAATAGATTTCTTGAACCAGTAGCTTCGTGGACCAGATCTTTTAGACATTATTGGTCTGTAACTGCATGTGTATCTCTGCTACATTTTATTATGAGGGGCATCATAGATAGCCAAAAACCTCTGGGAAATCACAATAATCAAATAAGCAGGATTTTGTATTGGTGATGAAACTGTGAAGTCTGAACATTTGCCTTTTTCTTAATTCTGTGGCACATATGTATTTTTTACTTACAAATAATTTATAGAAAAAACTTGGTTCCAATCTTGATTGGAATAACTCTCTCTGATCCTTATCTAATACGTTGTCACGTATTCATTACTCATTTAATTTATTGTCGTGTATTTATTAACTTAATTAAATGAGATTATAAGTAACACATAACAATAGATTAAATAAGTAATAGATACGTAATAATAGATTAAACGAGGGTCAAAAAGAGTTTTCTTAACGAGGATTAGAGCCAAGTTTTTTCCATAATTTATTAGGACATTAGTAAGCTTTTGGTATTATATCAGCTTCAATCATTTTGACCAAAATAGCTAGGTTTCAAGTTTTCAACTTGATCTCTCGTGAAATCTTTTCAGATGTTTGTAGCCGTTCTGTCCTAAAGAGCGACATGCGAAGAATCTCAACCGGAAACATCAAATCAAGTTGCATGAAAAAAACCCCCCATAAAATAGAGGAAGAAAATATATACATATGCAAGCAATTGATGTGTTACCAAACTTGAGGTTGAGTTCACATTGAATGATGAAATTATATTTTGTATCACAGATTATAGTCATATACCATGATGAAATTATCTACATTTTAGATTGTTTATTGAGGAAAATGACAAAAATAGTTACTGATTTTGTACCAGGAGGTTGAGGTAGCTTGCTATGTATCAAAACACAAGCTCAAGTCATTATGAACAATTGCAACTTAGCGGAACAACATGCTTGTCAATATGTTGATGTGATTTGGGGCAAGTGAATGACGCCCTTCTGTGTTTCTTTTTTTGTCAATGAACAATAATGCTTATATGTGCAGTGCTTCAAGCAAGAAGGATATATGGGCCAAGCAAGCATGAGGTCAGTGCCTTTGCCGGGGAACACTGTCCTCATTTCTGATTAATATTTTTGGAAGGGCTGAATTCACTTATCAGTCACATATACTTGAGTAAATGTTTGCCTTGGACGAGACCATGGGGGCTCCAAAGGTTTGAGTATGATCCTACTTGTCAGCTGACTACTATTGAGTCTGACAAAAAAACAGTTGACAATGACGAAGCGTTGGGTGACCTACCATGTGCACACACTGACTGTAACATCCACCAGTCGCCACATTAGAAGCCCCCATATCCCAAGCCACTTTGGGGTAATTTCCCTTTCTTGCTTGTGAATTGGGATTGTCTTTGTCTTGTTAATAGTTGAGTTATCATCAAGCTTTATTTTAATTTTATGATGTGATTTATACGTGGCGAAGTACGGGGCCGTTTTTTAGACCCAGTTCATGGGTCTAGAATATGAGTGATGGAGAAAAAAGGAAAAAGTGGAATGGAGAGAATTTGCACCGGACCTCACTACTCTCCTTAATCTCAATTTCTTATCACGAGTTACTAACACGAGATGAAATCTTATTTTTGTTTATGGTTCTTTCATTTTGCATTTATGTTTGGAATAAATTCTTATTTTAATCCTTGAATAATAATTTTTTGACATCAACTAATTCCAAATTACTAATTATTGAGACTTTTTCATATCATTCGACTATCAAAATTTATTATTTGAGGAACAATTTGATCTCAAGACAAATAAATATTCCAAAAATGTTACTCTGTTTGAATAGCACAAGAGATCCGTGCTTAATAAAAGTGAAAATGGAAGCATGCATTATCAATATGAAGATAAAATATATAGTACCGATATTTTAAAATAACTGTTATACCAGTTTTTGAAATATATTGTATTAGATATTTTGATATTTTTAAATACTTTTTGTCTATGTATTTTTTAATTATTTTTTAAATTTTTACTATATCAATGTATATGTATCATGTCATAACTATGTCTCGTATTTATATCTGTGTTTCCTAATAATTGCTAATGGCATTGACTGCTTCTAGAAACATATGGGGGAAGGAACAAAACTGTTGAGGCAATAGGAATATACAAAAAGGAGAAACTAGACTACAAAGGAACCCCATGCATGAGAGTAGATGGCCTGCAACTTTGTACTGCCTTGAGTCATTCTGGAGCATATGGTGTAGACAATCCTTCTATAGGGATCATAAGTGAAGTCCATTCAGTTTGTTAAGGTCAGTAAATGACTCTCAAGGTACTTTATCCTCAAAAACTGTTCCGATGTAGAACTAGAGAGATGTTTGGAGTAGGTACGTGTGATGGATTCCTCCTTGCGTAGCCACCGCTATGCGTGTTAAACTGGGAAGTTGGGTACCTACAAAAGAATTCTAACTTTCAAATCAGGCAAAGTGCACAAGTAAGGTTTTCTACAATAAGGGTCACAAGAAAAGGATCCCTATTAGGGTAACTTAGCCTGATCTTTATAGAGCATCAGTAGAGTCTTCTACATGTCATCCGTGTGAGGTGCAGGTACTTTTTGATCGTGGCCTGATGAAGGATGCCTCCCTTCCACGATCGCCCACGATCGTTGAGGTGAATCTCTGAACTTTTGGGATGTCGCAATAGTGGCCAACCACTGTTGCAGATAGTTGTGGGTCTCACATTGGCAAGATTATGGTTGGAAGTTATTGGAATCTTTCAAAACCTAATGATGGCTGATAGGGCCCACTGTTGAAGTTCAGGGTCATTTGGCCTAGTCGGGGTATTAAGGGCGGAGTCTTGTGGTGTGTATGTCGGGTTGACCCTTTTGAAGGTATTCTGGATTACGGTTCAGAACAGTTGTCTCTAACTTGACACTTAAATAGAACAATTAAGTGTCAAGATACCAGACTTTGGACGGGATCCGCGACGCACCTTAGATGTAGGGATCCATAAGGGCCGAGGTCTGTTGTTATGAAGTACCTCTGGGGTTGGCATATACCACAATCCCGTCATCTGAGATATGTCCTTTGCCCCCGTGCATGGTTCCACAGGCTTTTGTCTTTTTACGCACTTCACAAGGCTCAGATTCAACACTTCGACCCTGGTGTTACCCTTGCCTTAGAAAACCTCAATGTTGACAAGGCCTTCTATGTTGGCCAACTTATTTTTGCGAAGGACTTTCTCAAACCGATTCCGGGACTGCCTCGGGAGTTGTTTAGACTCCAGCAGAAGGGGAAGCTAAAGCCTGTGTTCTTTCTTTTCTTCTTTCTTTTGCCCCCTGCGAGGGGTTTTGAAAATTTGTAAAGACAATTGCCTCGGTAACTAGGGTTTTATCTATATTTTGTTTTGCTATTGCCTCGTTGATTTATTTGCTTTCCATGGTTCATCTTGGGTCCAACGCCCATTATGGTATTAGTCATAACTGTTTCGTGGACTTAAGATTTTTTCCTCAAACAGAAACCATGGTCCGGGATCCCGTGCTCATAGCATCGAATACGCAGCATTCTGCTTGACTTAGGTAAAGATAACACCCTAATCCATAATCCAACACCTATAATATCGAGCATCTGGAATTTTGGACTTAGGCGAAATTAATACCTTAGTTCATGATCCACTACCTATGTTATCAGGCGTTCGAAATTTTGGACTTAGGCAAAATAACGCCTTGGCTAGGTGTTTAGTGTCTAAGAAATCTTAGCACATAGAATCTTTTAAGCCTTAGACATGCGTTATTAATGAACCTTACCCGGAGTCCTTCATTAACCGTGGTGATTTTCCGAGATCCCACTTGGTTTAGGTATAAGTTCCTTTGTCAATGCTTACGATAATACAGTAAGGGTCTTCCCAGTTAGGGGCTAGTTTTCCCTAGGAGGCATTTTTTCCTCCGATGTCCCCTGTCCGGAGTACCAGGTCTCCTGGTTGGAACTTCCTTGGGACCACTTTTTTGTTGTATCTGACCGCTATCCTTTGCTTGAGGGCTACACCACGGATATGAGCCACACATTTTCTTTCTTCTAACAGGTCCAAATCTTCTCTGATCCATCCAGGGTTATTGTTGGGTGAGAACTTCTGATGACGTCAGCTTAGTTTCCATATTTCTACTGGGATCATTGCTTTATACCCATAGGTGAGTTTGAAAGGAGTCTCACCCATGGTGGAATGAGGTGTTGTCCGATAAGCCCAAAGGATGTGATCAAGCTGCTCAGCCTAGTTTCCTTTGACTTCATCTAATCTTCTTTTGAGTCTCTGAAAAATAATCTTATTGGCGGCTTTGACTTGCCCATCTGTCTTGGGGTTCTCTACAGAACTGCAGTGGTGCTTTATTTTTAACCCAGCCAACAATTCTTCAAAACCCTTGTCCTTAAACTGGGTTCTGTTGTCCGGTACAATAGACTCCGAAACTGCAAACCTGGTGATGATGTGGCACCAGGTGAACTTATGAATTTAGGCTGAAGTGATTATGGCTAAAGGTTCTGCCTCTATCCACTTCGTAAAGTAATCCACCGCTACTACCAAGTATTTCAGCTAACCTGGGGCTTGTGGGAATGGGTTCAGGATGTCCATCCCTCATCTGTAGAATAGCCAAGGCATAGACATCGTGGACAGTTCCTCTGAGGGGGCCTTATAGTGATCCGAGTGACGTTGGCACTTGTCACAAACTCGGACATGTGCATGAGAGTCAGCTTCCTTAGTTGACCAGTAGTACCCCGCTCTTAGTACTTTTAGGGCTAAGGCTTTACCCCCCAGATGGTGCCTACAACTTCTTTCATGAACTTCAGCCAGAACGTAGTTCGCTTCCTTTGGGGTGAGGCATTTGAGGAGGGGAGAAGAGAAATCACATCAGTATAGACAACCGTCGTAGATAGTGTACCTCATTGCTATCTTGATTAGCTTTGAAGCTTCTTTGGGATCTGACGACATGACTCTAGACTGTAAATATTCTATAATATGGGTGATCCAAGATGGTTTCTTCTCTTCCACTTGAAACACAATGTGATCCGTGATAAAGGACTGAGAAATGGTTTCTTGGATTACTAATCGGTTGCTGCTAGGGCTTTTGGTGCTGGTAAGTTTAGATAAAAGGTCCGCCCTGAAGTTATACTCCTTTAAGATGTGCATGACCTTGGTTTCCTCAAAGCCTTTGAAGAGTTCTTATACTTTGATTAAGTATCTCTGGAGGAGAGGCTCTATGACTTGATATTCTCCTCGGAATTGGGAGGTTGTGAGCTGAGAGTCGCTGCACAACGTGATCCTGATTGCTCCCATATCCTTGGCCATTATTAGCCCTACAATATATGCTTCATATTCAGCTTAGTTGTTTGACGTTAGGAATTCGAACTTTAAGGAATGCTCCAGTGTCAGTCCCTCTGAGTTTTCTAGGATTACCCTAGCACTGCTTCCCTTGGGATTCAAGGAACCGTCAACAAAGATGGTCCAAGAAATGCTTTTTGGGTCGCTGGGGTCCGACCTAAGTTCTACTAAGAAATCAGACAACGCTTGGGCCTTTATTGCAAGCCACGGTTTGTACGTAATTCTAAACTCAGAGAGTTCAATTGACCAGGCGATCATTTTTCCGGCCAAGTATGGTTTGTGCAGTACCTGGCAGATGGGTTGGTCCGTCCTCACTACTATAGGGTGGCATTGAAAATATTGTCGTAGTCTTCTTGTCGTGGTAATTAGTGCAAAGACAACTTTCTCGATTTTCTGGTATCGGATCTCTGGGCCTTGCAGAACCTTGCTCACAGAGTAGACTGACTTCTATCCTTCATTCATCTCCCGAATTATCACTAAACTTATAGCATCTTCATGGACTGAGAGGTATAAGTAGAGCGTCTCTTTGGGTTCCAGCTTAGTCAAAATAGGAGAGGAAGACAAACGATTCTTCAAAGATGAAAAGACATCCTTGCACTCTTGGGTCCATTTGAAGTTCTTCCCCTTTTTTGAGTAGCTTGAAGAGGGGGAGAGATTTATGGGTTGCTTTGGCAAGGAACCTTGTGAGAGCTGTTATCCTGCCCGTGAGTTATTGCACTTCTTTTATATTCCGAGGGCTTTTCATGTCGAGTACGGCCTAGCACTTGTTGGGATTAGCCTCGATTCCACGGTGAGTCAGCATAAATCCCAAGAACTTGCTAGCATGGACCCCAAAGGCACACTTTTCTGGGTTTAGCCTCATGTTGTGCTTTAGGGCTTGTGTAAAAACCTCTTCAAGGTCCGCCATGTGTGATCCACCCTATGGGATTTTCACTATCATGTCATCGATGTAGACTTCTAACATCTTCCACACTTGGCTCTTGAAGACTCTGTTCATCATCCTTTGATAAATGGCTCCTGCGTTGTTCAATCCGAATGACATAACCCTATAGTAGTAACTCGCCATGTCAGTGATGAAAGTGATTTTTTCTTTTTCTCCGAGATACATCGAAATCTGATTGTACCCAGAGTAGGCATCCATGAATGACAGCCACATGAAACCTGAAGAGCTGTAACCAATTTGTCCATATTGGGAAGTTGATATGAATCTTTTAGGCAAGATTTGTTTAGATTCGTGTAATCCATACATATTCTCCACTTTCCATTGGATTTTTTCACCAAGACCACGTTGGATAACTATGTGGTATAAGCAATCTCCCTGATGAACTCACAACTTAACAATTCCTTTCCTTTACCTACTCTTTGATGACCTACTGCCTTTCGGGGACGACCTTCCTTTTCTTCTGAGCGACTGACTTCGTATCTTCCCTGATGGACAAACAGTGGTAGATGAAGGAGGGGTCGAGCCCTGGCATATCAGATGTCGTCCAAGAAAATAGGTCCTTGTTTTTCAACAATAGCTCAGTCAATTGTTGTTTCTCGTCTCCTTTTAAGTATGCTTCAATCTTGGTAACCTAGTACGGTTGGGCTCTAAGTTGAAGAGGTTGTAATTCACCTTCTGACTGGGGTCTGGTACCACAGAGTTCTTCCCTGACGTCCAGCTCGGTCATCAATATGTTAACCTGATCCAAAACTGGGTTGGGATTGACTGATTTTCCCCTTCTGGGCGCCCTGCAGATCCTCAAGCTCTCGTTGTAGCATTTCCTTGCGGCAACTTGGTCACCTTTAACAGTGACCACCTCATTGTGCTTACTAGGAAATTTCATCACAAGGTAGATGGTGGAAACAATGGCACCAAGAGCATTTAGAGAAGGGCAGCCTAAGATGATGTTGTAAGCCGAATGACAGTATACGACCAAGAAACCTTACCTTGATCGTCTTGAAAAGTTTAGAAGAACCTAGGGTCAAATGGGTTTCATAGTACCTTACCGGGGTGATCTTTTCACTCGTGAAGGCAGTTAGTTCCCCGTCATAAGGGGTCAAATATGACCGTGGAAGCTCTAACTTCTGGTAAAGATCCAGGAACATGATATCTGCTAAGCTTCCTTAATCCAAAAAAAATCGGCGGACCTCGGCATTGGAAATTATTCCTAAGATGACGAGTGGATCATCATGGTCCGGGATGATTCTACTGTAGTCCTCGTTCGAAAATGTGATGGAAGATGACTTTCTTTTAACGGTGCTGGATCTAGGTTGGAAATGGGAGACGCTGAACACTGCCATTCTCAGTGCTTTCTTCTGTGCTCCGTTTGATGACCTTCCTACAGTGAATCCTCCTGCAATGGTGTTTATTGTTCTATTTGACTCGAAACGATGATTGTTGTTGTCATCAGGTGGAGTGCCTCTATTCCTACCCTGCCGGTCGTTGTTGTCTCGACGAGGTGGAGTATGAGATCTTCTCTTCGGACTTCGATTCCTTTTTCTATGAGGAGAAGATAGGCTTCGCCGTTTGTCGTCCCTACATCTGCCATGATGCACATCATTTTGGGCTTGGAGAATGTACTGCTGCAGTCATCCGACCTTGATCAAGAACTCAATGACGTCGCACAATTGGTAGCAGTCTTCAGTATCATGACCAGAACCTTTATGTCATGCACAGTGCTTGGAGTGGTCTTTCTGCTTGTACTTTTTAATGGAGGCGGCCTCCGGATGTTCTGAAACTCAGTCTACATGACCTCCCTCAAGATTGTTTCTCAAGGGGAGTTCAGAGGAGTATAATCAGAATATCTTCTCCAAGGTGGACTACTTTTGGAACATTGGGACCGTGAGAAATCGTGATTAGGTTTTTAATAAAGGAGCTCATCTTTGGCTCATCTTCTCTGGTCCTCTGTTGCTTCCTCCAAGTTGACGTACTTCTAGGATCGTCTCTGAAACTCACCCAAATTTTCTGTCTTCTTTTTTACTAGGGACACAAAAAACTTAATTCCCACTCGGAGGCCGCTTCTGGCATAGTGAAGGACTATCTTGTCGTCAAAGTTTTTCACATTGGTGCATGTCGCCATAAACCTCCTTACGTAATCACAGAGGGGTTCATCTCGTCCTTGGCGAACCTTTGTTAGGGATTCGATGGACTTAGGTTGCTCCTTACTGGTGGTGTATTGGGACAGGAACCGTTGTTTCAGGTCTGACGGGTCCACCATAGACCTTCGTGGTAAGTTAGAGAACCACTTAAGGGCTCTTTTTTTTAGGGAAAGAGGGAAAATGCGATATAGTAACTCCATGGATCCTCCGTGAAAATACATGGATTGCTCAAAGGCATTCACATGCTCTTGGAGGTCCGTGGTTCCATCATAGATCTCCAAGTTTGCTGGGAACTAGAAGTTTCTGGGAAGGCAATATTCCATAAGTTGATCAGAAAAGGCGTGTTCCTAGATGCCGCGATTCAGGTTGTTATTCCCAACGTTGGATATCATGGCATCAGCATAAAGCCTCCTTTGGTTGTTTTCTGCATTATGTCCCTCTTCATAACGATTTGACCTAGGTTGGTTCTCCTACATAACTCATTGTATGTCCTCCAACCTTTGGTACTGCTTATTGAACATGGTCATGTGTTGTTGCAACATGTCATGGAATTGATGTTTGGACATATAAGATTGACTCTCGCATTTGGAGCGAGATGCACGATCGTTGGCTTCACCATTTGGCATTCCCAGGGGCTGATGCACTAGGATTATGTGTTTTTGGATGATGGGGTTGCCTCATTGGCATTGAATTCTAAGTCTATCTCTTATAAAGACCCTGCTCGATGGGTTGAGGCTCTCATCGGAGATTGAAGTGGAGTGCCCATCGCGCTAGTGCTCTACATTGAGTGTCTGGTTTCTCACAGTGGATGCTTCAACAACAGGTGTTGGGACAATGTGAGGAGGGTGTTGCGCAGCAGGAACCTGCCTATGGTTAGCAGAGGTTTGCGCAACGTCTCTCCTTGAGTTTTGTCTTGTGTTCACCATTTTTTGGTGGGATTAGAAGTTTAAGGATTCCCATAAATGGCATCAATGTTCTAATGTAAAACTAGATGGGTGCCTAGAGTAGGCACATGTGGTGGATTCCTCCTTGCGCAGCCGCTGCTATGTGTGTTGAACCGGAAGGTTAAATACCTGCAAAAGGACTCCAACACTCAAGTCAAGCAGAGGGCACAAGTAAGGTTTTCTACAATAAGGGTCTCAAGAGAGGAATCCCCATTAGGGTAACTTAGCCAAATCTTTATAGAGCAACAACAAAGTCTTCTTCATGTCATTCGCATGAGGTGCAGATACTTTTTTATCGTGGCCTGACGGAGGATGCCTTCCCTCCACGATCGCCCACGATTATTGAGGTGAATCCTTGAACTTTTGGGATGTTGCAGTAGTGGTCAACCACTGTTGTAGACAGTTGTGGGCTCCACATTGACAAAATTATGATTGATAGTTACTAGAATCTTTTCAGACCTAATGATGGCTGATAGGGCCCACTGTTGAAGTCCGTGGTCATGTGGCCTAACCAAGATATTAAGGGCAGAATCTGGTAGTGTATATACTGAGTTGACCCTTCTGAAGATATTTCGGATTATGGTCTAGAACAAGAACAATTTACTTTAGTTCAAATTGAAATTCATTCTCATGTTATTAACATCTAATAATAAAAACTTTTAAAACAAGTAGCACATTCTTCAGTATCGTAATTCGTACTATACATATAATTCTCTTTCTGTCTGTTATTGTGGCTAACATTTTAAATACTCCATAACCGATGTGTAGTATCGATACTACATGCTCATTCCACTGTCGATCTCCGCAAAAACTTGATATGAGGCTAGGGATGACAAAACTCCCAGCTGAACACGGATCCTTGCGGGAACCACCCCGAATAGGGCCCTGAATGTGGGGTATATATATATGTGTGTGTGTGTATTTTAATAATTTTATCTTTTATTAAATTTTATATTTATTTAAAATAAAAATATTAAAATAATTTATTTCATTTTTTTGTATTTTTTTTATATAGTAGGAAATTCTCGTGGGGATAGGAGAAAAAATTCCCCTGCAACAGGAAATGGGGGCGGGGACAATAAGAAAGTTGAGGTGCTAGAACGGAGAGCAAGGAAGTACTCCCTGCCCCGCTTCGCGCGGATGCCATCTCTATCTGAGGCTGATAATGCTTACCTGAAAAGTGGCGTACGGGTGAAAAGGGCAGATTTGCTGAAATTGAAGATACAACATGGATTAAGTAGAAAAAATGATGAAGGAATTGCAAAATGACTCCAGAATTTGAAAATATTGACCAAAGACCTCTTCCACTAAGCAACTATATCCATATTTGAAACTATATTTTTGCAGAATGAAAATTTATATTTTTATTTAATATTTATGTTTAAGAGAATTTTTATTAATTAGAATTTATGTCTTTTGTAAAATGGGAAGAAAGAAAATAATAGAAAAGATAGTGAAAAAAATTTGTTTCAATGAAAAAAATGAGAATAAAAAAATAATTGTGTGTGTGTATATATATATATATATATAAAAAGAAATTGATCAAGTTCTGTACACCGATGTAAGACTTGATATACTTACATTATCTAATAACTTTTTGTAAAATGTGATTTTTATCGATTCAATCGTTAAATTATAACTATCCAAAGTCTTAATCATTTGTGTTAAATCTTGAAAAAATTAAACATCAATAACAATGCAATCAAGTTATTCTTATTTTCATATATTTTTAAAATATATATATATATATATATATATATATATATATATATATATGATGATCAAGTTACATTAGTGTAAGTCAAAGTCATTCTTACATCATTGAATCATTTTTTATTGAATAATTTTCTCACTAAATCTACTATTAGATTGAAAATTCCTATCATATAGATCATATATGTAAAATTTACATTAATAAAAAATTGCTTAGTACTTCATTAATATATGTCAAGATTAACATAATATATACTTTTGAAATATATGAAAATAATAATCATTGATTACATTCTTATTGATATTTAATTTTTTTAAGATTTAACACAAATGATCAATGTATTAGATAGTTATAATTTAACAGTTAGATAAAAAAAATTATATTTTACAAAAAATTATTAGATGATATAAGTATATTACTGGTGTAACTTGATCTCTTTATATATATATATATATATATATATATATATATATATATATATATATATATATATATATATATATATATGAGTTATTAATATATATTGTTTATCATTTTATATATTTTTTAATACCTTCTTATGAATTATAAAAATATTAAGTTAATAAATTTGATTTCTAATTATATTTAATTAAAAATATTGCTTCAATAATTATTTATAATTTTATACAGTAATGTTTTAAACAAAAAATTATCTCCTCCCGGGTCTCTCACTCTTCCCTTCCCGCATTCTTCCTCACCCCCACAGCCCCCCAACCTGTCTACTCCTTCCCCATCCCATCTCCCCTCCAACAGGCTCACACTACCAAATTCCATAGTTGTATTAAAAAAAATACTCCTGAACTCCGTCGTAATTGGCAGGCGCACTGTTGTTCGCCGTTTTGGCTGCACCAACATCTCCTGTCATCCCAAATTCTGTATCTCTAAGAGTGTGTTTGGAATGAATAAAAATAAGAAATGATTTGATTTGATTTAATTTGAATTGATTTGATTTGATTTAGAAATCAAATTTTGTGTTTGGAACTTTAAAAAAAAATAGGATTTGAATTGATTTATAAATCAAATTTTGTGTTTGGAATTCATTAAAATAAGAATTAATTTGATTTGATTTTATTATTTTACATTTTAACCCTTATGAGAAGTGGTTAGAGGTAGTTATTAAGGGTAAAATAATCTATTCATTTCAAATCAAAATCAAATCCTAACAAATTCTATCAAAATTGATGGAATTTCTAAAACAAAAGGAATAAAATCCATGTGATTTTAGAAATCAAATCATTTCTTATTTTTTAACATTCCAAACACAAAATTTAATTAAATTTGATTTGTAAATCAAATCATTTCCTATTTTATTACATTCCAAACACACTCTAAAGGTTTTGTTTGGATATTTACTGTTGACTAGAATATGATAGAATAAAACGAAAGTCTCATACTATTATATGGATAATTTATAATAGAATAAATTTTCATTCCATTATTTAGAATAACAATAGAATGAAATTATAAGAATTAATAGAATAAAAATCTCATTCTATCAATCCATCTTATACACTAATTTGAAGAAGAAAAAGTGAGGTATGAAGTTGAATAGAATATGATAAGTTCTATCTAATATTATTTATTTTCATCTTTATTTTTAAGAAAAAGAATATATAATTTCTTTGAATTTTAATTTTTTGTAAATTATTATTACGAATTTTAAATTTTTTTTAATTAATTTATAAATTTTAATTAATGTTTTAATAAATATTTTTATTTAATTTAAATTTGTTAATTCATTAATAATGATATTATATAATAATATCTTATTTATTTTATAAAAAAATATATATATTTAAAATTAAATTTTAATAATAATTTTTAATTAATATTAATATAAATAAAATAAAATAATATAATATTATTATTAATTAATTAACGAATTCAAATTAAATATAAAAATTTATTGAGATATTAATTAAAAATTAAAAATTAATTAAAAAAATTTTAAAATTTATAATGATTTTTATTAAAGATCAAGTTTAAAAAATTTCTATAATTTTTTTTTTAAAATCCAAACATCACATCGTTACATCCTTTGCAATCAACTAAAATAAAACCCTAGATCTCTCCAAATAAACACTAGATCTATCCATGTCTTCCTTCAACACGGGAACGAACTCGTTTTCCATATGGAAACGAACTCGCCTAGATGCCTAGATTATTCCCACCCAGTCCATCTCTTCATCGGAGACTATACCAGAAATGGAAGCAGCTAAACTCATTAGTAGTGAAATAAACAAGTTAAGCTACAGGAACCGAAATGCAAAAATAGCAATCTTAGAGTTTAAAGATTAAATAGTACAAAATTCTTGAGATCCAGTCAGAATAACCTGTAATAACTGGTTTTTTCAGTGTAGTATGGATACTCCACAGCGTTGTTGGAGTATGTTAAACTCCTCCATTGTTGTGAGTGTGTGTAAATGATGTCCGTTGAATTTGTAAGCATTAAGAGAGCAAAACTTGGGTACAGCTTGGCAAAGACAGGCAACCCCAAGGAAGGACATTGGCAAACAACCAGAATCAGTTAGACTTCATCTTAATATCGGAATTTTCCTCCAAATTAGCATCAGGATTGTCCCCGGGTAGAAGGCCAAGAAGTGGCAGAGGCAATAATGAGCTAAGATTGCAAAGGATTATCAAAGAGGCTAAGTTATCAAATCTGTCCTTGGTAATACCAAACAGTTGCGTCAGACCAGCACCTATCAATCCTCCAAGAACACTCCCTCCATTAGATACAGACATAAGAGTTGCAAAAAGTGTTGCCTCCATTCCCTCAGGACATAACGTTGCTGCTAGCACAAGAACAGGCTTGAAAGAAACCTGAAATACACAAGTAATCAGATGCAAGACAAATTTTGCACAAACAAGTATAATAATAGTTGATTGGCAGAATTAGTACGAAGGGATATTCATGTGGTGCATACTGATACTGATTATTTCATGGCATGCACTGACATTAATTATATCCTAAATCATATAAAGGACCAATATAACCCAAACTGAAATGAAAACTACTATCACTAATACATTCCTCCTTCAAACTTACTTTTCATATGAAAGGTGTGAATTCTCAAAAACCAGTTATAAGGATTCCTTTATTTATCACAGAAAGGAAGTAAAAAGAATGATATTTCAGCATAAGTGCGCTAAAAATCGCACGGGAACCATAAATCCCTACCAACAAGCAGCCTCCATAGAAGCCCTGACTAAGTTTGAAACTGCTTTCTATGAGTGATTTCTAAATCGTAGAAGTACGAATATTCAATTGAAGTGTTTAATACAAAGTTACAAACATAAAATTTAAGTTTGGTCAATGCCTCAAAAGCTACATTTTAAAAAGAGCAGGACGCCTGGTGCTTTCTAAGAAGTCCTTCTGACAGCATGCTAGCAATGCATTTAGAAGCTAATTGTGCTTTTGTTTTTTAAACATAAAACAATACCTGAACATTTTCACAAATTTACAATGAAATACTACTGAACTTTTTTTGCTTTTGTTGTAACTTCTATCATTAGCTTCTTAAAGCAGCTTCAAAATGACCAACAATACCAAACTTAGCCTGAATATCTAACGTTACAGTGAGAAAGTATTAGATTTCTACTGCAATGGCAAAAACATGAATGAGTTACGAGCTTAAAGTGAGAGAAAGTCGAACGAATACATAAGACCCAATTTATAACAACTAAAGCAGAGAGGTGGAATGTTAGATCTGTTTCCAGAGCCAGTAGTACAATTGATGAATGAAATCAGATCACCTGACTCAAAACAGTGAGAATTAATGAATCCCCAGTTGCAAACCACTCATCACTTATGCCAAACTTCCGGTTTAGTCCGATAACCAGGAAAACCTGACAATAGAAGGAAAATACAATAGAAATATATTTAAAAAATCAGTTCAAAGTAAAGATCTATATGTTGGAAAAAATAATAAATAAATTATTATGTGTGACTCATGTAAAATAATGTTTTGGATTTATTTGTAAATTAATAAAAATAAAGAGATTTATTAGTTAACGTGAGAAGTTGAAAATTTCTAATAACTGGTGATAACTTGATGGGAATTATCACTTTTATATTTTACTGGTTCTGTCTCTTTCATAAGATTTCTCAGTCATTTTGTCATCAATAATAAGGTGTAAGAAAGAACATATAGGAAGAGATAGATTGGAATTAAGAGAATTATTTCCACTTTACAAGATTGTTTCATGGATAAAGGTAAGTTCTTTTTCTTTGTGAGAATCATAGATTCTAAGATTCTTTACGTTTTTTGATAATTTTTTTGAATGTGAACTCTAAGAAAACTACAACTTACATGTGGTATCAAAGCATTTGATTGTGAATTTTATGATTCTCCATGTATGATTGCTTCTCCAATTTTTACCAACCCTATTTTAAAAAAAAAATGGGAATTTATAAATTATGATTGTGATTTTCACTACATATTGTAAATTGACATTTATCTGAAATTGTGGTAATAGATTGTTAATGTCGATAAAGAATTGTAATGGATAATGTAATACACTGTTGGATGGATCAAGATTTATTATGGAATTCGGAATCGGGAATTCTCTGTTCGTGATGATAATTCGGAATCGGGAATAAAATTTTCCTGTATGTCAATGCATTCCAAATTGAATTGTCAATTAATGTACGTTATTTTCCTGTACGTGATGACATTATGGAATTTTGGCTTTCTTGTTTATGATCAAGTTGGCTTACAATTTTATATATTGAATTGTTAAATGTATATGTGATTATTTATTATGCATATTTTGGAGTTAAATGTAGGATGGATTTGTTAATCACTAAAGTGGTCAAATCTATAAGTTTATTTAATTTCAAATTAATGATGATTTATTTCAACTACCTATAGAATGAATGTTATAAATGGAATGATGATTATTAGTTTATGAGTAAATTGAAATTCATTATTATAAGACATTTATGGATCACTTAAAAGTTGATTAGTTGTCTTTATAATTAATAGACATAATTGTTGGTAATGTGAATACACTATTAGATTTATTTATATATCCAAAGATATTAAATATTTCTAGTTAGTGTATGTTTCATTACCTGATAATGTTGGTTGTATTAGCATCATTATGTTTGTTGTATATTGATGTATTACCCAAAGGAGAACATTGATATGCACTGAATGTTTAATGTTTATTGTCTGAATTTGTGTTGAATGTTAGATTATAACTCAAAGCATTAATGTTAAGCATATGTTCATTGCAGTTTCTGTCCCTTTTTCCTTGCACTCGCATGCTTTGTCTGTTTCAATCTTTAATGGGTTGAATTTCTCTGATTGAAGTGAACAAGTCCAATTTCACCTTGGTGTGATGGATCTTGATTTGGCTCTTCAAGTTGAGAAGCCTACTGTTATTACTGCTGCTAGTAGCAATGAAGAGAAAACCTATTATAAGGCTTAGGAAAAGCCAAATAGACTTAGCTTGATGTTTATGCGAATAAGCATAGTAAGTAACATCAAATCAACTCTTTCCAAAATAGAAAGTGCAAAAGAATTTATGAAATTTATGGAAGAACGCTCCCAAACTGCTGACAAAGTCTCTTGCTGGGACATTAATGAGTACTTTAACTACCATGAAGTTTGATGGTTCTCGTATAATGCATGAGTATGTCATTGAAATGACAAATATTGCAGCAAGACTTAAGTCATTGGGAATAGAAGTGGATGAGAATTTCCTTGTGCAGTTCATTCTAAACTCATTACCGTCTGAGTATGGCCCGTTCCAAATGAACTACAATACCATGAAAGACATATGGAATGTGCATGAACTGCACAGTATGTTGGTTCAAGAGGAAACAAGACTTAAGAATCAAGAAAGTCACTCTATCCATTATGTGAACTATCAAGGGGCTGATAAGAAACATGGAAAGGGGAAAGGACCACTAAAGATAAATGAGTCCTTCGTTAAGATCCAGAAGAAAGCAAACAATGACAAATGTCATTTATGTGGGAAATCTGGACACTTCCAGAAGGATTGCCCAAAACAAAAAGTTTGGTTCGAAAAGAAAGGTAAGCTTAATATTTATGTATGTTTCGAATCAAATTTAACTGAAGTTCCACATAATACTTAGTGGATTGATTCTGGATGTACAACTCATGTTTCTAATACGATGCATGGATTCCTTTCAATCCAAACCATAAGCCCAAATGAGAAGTTTGTCTTTATGGGGAATAGAATGAAAGTTCCAGTGGAAGCTGTCGGGACTTATCGTTTGATTCTAGACACTGGACATCATTTAGATTTGTTAGAAACTTTATATGTACCAAATATTTCTAGGAATTTAGTTTCTTTATCTAAACTTGATGTCGTTGGATACTCTTTTAGGTTTGGTAATGGATGTTTCAATTTGTATAAGCATACCTTTATGATTGGATCTGGTATACTTTGTGATAGTTTATATAAATTGAATCTTGATAATATATATGCTGAAATACTTCTAACCTTGCATCATAATGTTGGCACTAAACGTAGTTTAGTGAATGAACGTTCTACTTATTTGTGGTATAAGCGTTTGGGTCATATTTCAAAGGAAAGAATGGAAAGACTAGTAAAGAATGAAATTCTTCCAGAATTGGATTTCACTGACCTTAATATTTATATAGATTGTATTAAATGAAAGCAAATAAAACACACAAAGAAATGTGCCACAAAAAGTACTCAACTTCTTGAAATAGTACACATTGATATATATGAACCTTTTGATGTCAGTTTTTTCAGTAAAGAAAAGTACTTTATCATCTTTATTGATGATTATTCACGTTATGGATATGTCTATTTACTGTATGAAAAGTGTCACACCCTAATAGGGATGTCACATTTTCGAACAATAATAATAACCTCTACCCAAGTTATAAATTATTACGTAATATATAATAATACAAGTCAGTAAAAATATTTTTTTTTTAACATTATATTATAAAATAAACAGAACATAAAATAAAACAAACTATTACATACACACCATAATTATACATATGATTTTGTGTTTAATAGGTACAAATAATTTACATATTATAAACTAGTTAATTAAAACAAGAACCGTTATGCGGTTTAAAGAAACCATAAACTAGCCCAAGCATAACACTAGAAGTTCGATCCTCAGAAGAATCCTCCTCGGGAAGTTTATCGGAAGACAAATACTCCAAAGTAACATCATACCACGCCGCAATCAATCCATATGATATGGATGATCTCGAGGTTCACCGTCCTCGAACCCAGGTCACTCGATTCTTTGCTCCTCGTTGTATTGACAATCCAACAGTTGCTCCTTCCACTTCCTCAACGACTTTACTGAACATAAATAATAATACTGAGAAAATATATGCAAAGAGGTGAGACAATCTACATCATTACCAAAGATAGCGTAAGAAAAAAACGACAAAACATACGAGATATAGCGATTAAAGCAACAAAATCATGTTAGCACAACATATATCATATCTCAATCAAGTATAAATGTCACGATGCGAAATATCATAAATCAAATTATAATTATTCACACAAATGATGCATTAAATATGCCATGTACTCGACTCATTCCTACTCCATGGAGCTAAACACAAACATCGAGAGAATGATCCCAGTGAGACATGTCCGCACATCATCGCCGCCTCAACCAGGCTATTACACAGTCAAATACGTCGTGTAAATAACACACATCAAATACGTCGTGTGAATGACACACGACCAAATACGTCGTGTGAATAAGTACAACAAACACGTCGTGTACATCCAGGCATAACTGCATACCCCAATAGATCCCGATAAGAATAGTATTTGTCGAGATCGCTAGTGTGTGTTTTTCGATTCTACGGCCGGAGGAGCTACCAACCGTCCGTGTGGAATCTACGCACACTAACGCCTCCAAGTTCTCCACATGAACACACTACGCCTATCACACCCGCAATACGGTGTAATTCATCTCGTCGACAATCGTCAATTTCAACCAAATTGACATACCACTCTATGTATGTAATGATCCATAATTACAAAAATACCCTCGATCACCATGAATCATAATTACATAAATATCCTCATTGTCATCATAATTACGAAATACCCTTCGTATAAAAAAAAAAGATGTCTCCACTTGACAATACTATTTCCTAACGTGTCCGGGTCCACCACTTTGACCCGACAAGTAAAATTTATTGTTTCCATAAGTCGCGTAAATATTTTATCCCATTTTCACAATTACGTCACATTTTACAGACGTTTTTCAATCACGTAAATATTTTTCAACGTTTTCAATCGCATAACATTTTTAAATCATTTTTCTCAATCGCGTAGTTTAAAAATCACCATTTTAAATACGCGTAAGCTATTTCTACTATTTTTCACCGTATAAAATATTTCTTGACATTCCAAATTAAATTTTTTAAACTTTCCAAACTAAAAACATTATTTGAATATTATATTCTATTTTTCTTACAAAAATTACTCTAAGTAATAATTTCGACGTTTTTCCCAAAAATTTGATTTTAATAAATTCTTCTATAGTTAATTTTATTCTTTAACTACGTAAAATATTTCCTTGCTTTCTAAATGACATTTTGAAACATTCTTCAATACTTGCTCATTTTTAATCAATTTTGACAAAGATTTCGTTTAGAAAATCCACTAAATGATATTTTCTACGTTTTCTTTTTAAAAATTCATTTATTTTATTATAACCATAAAATACACTTTGAAAATTGCTAACATATTTTAAAACTCAAAGGTAAGTATTTTTCAAGTATCTAAAATTTATTTCTTTTCTATACTAGACTTCTAATAAAAATTCGTTTACTTATTTATTTCTTGAAAATCCATTGTAAATGAATTCTTTTTAGGTTAACTAACTAGTTTACACTTAGAAAATAATTTTTGGATCAATTAAACATTAAAAGTGTATTTTGGCGAAAATCACCACTTTTATACAAACCATATTTAAAATTATTTTTCATCCATTAAATCATTGAAAAATCCTTTAACTTAATTAAATCAATTAGGTTATTCTTTTAGAAAATGGTTGAGAACATATTGGTTCTCTTTTCATAGTCAAAACCATAAGCTCTTCATCTTGTGTTCTTTGGAACACTTTTGCAAATCTCAACATATTTGCACATCCAACAATAATTATCATAGATCTATGAACATATACATATATTTATGAACACATACCATATATTAAAGCAATAATAAAACACATACCAAATATCAAAGTTTGAAACATGCTTGCATGCATAATAAATCACAAATAGAAAAGACAATAAACATGCCACAAAATTAATCACAACTAGAAAAGACAATAAACATGCACACAAAATTAATCACAAAACAAACAACCAAGTGAATGAATCCTTATGGATTCTTCACCACAATTACATCCATTTTCTCACCACCACACATGGTTGATGAGATTAAATCTCCTCTTACCTATAAGGAAGACAAGATCTCCTTGACTCCTCCTTAGAAATTTTTGTGTAGCTTCAAGAAAAATCCTAACAAGCTTAAACAAATTATAAAGTCATAAACTATGGATAAAAAAGATAAACCATGGATCAATCATGGCTTAGAACATCAAAAATAAAATTAGAAACAAGAAACAAGAATTTTCACCTTATAGGAAAGAAACTTCAAAGTGATTTTCCAAGCTCCAAATGGATGATTTAGCAAAAACTCACAACTAGAGATGTTCTTACAATATGGTTTAGATTTAGAAAATGAAGTTGGATGCAATTTTTGATGGATGGAAGTGTATTGAAGAGGCTTGACCGAATGGTAGAGAAAATGGGAACTTAGGAATTTTCTTTGGTGTTCTTTGGGTAGGAGAGAAAAGAGTGAGAGATAAGAAAGATAGAATGATTGAAATGAAGATGATAAAGTGAATAATTCCCTCCCCCAAAAATGCATGGTCGTAGAGCATCAAACAAAAGCTAACCACCTTTTTGACAATTTTGGCTTAATTATTAGCCTTTGATGACTTGGATTGAATGACTAAGCTTTTAGCAACTTCTTGGTTGCTTCCTTGTTGAATTTTGAGTGCATAATTCATGCATAAGGCCGAAAATGCTATAGGAGAATCAATCAATTTTGATTGATTTTTAATAACTTATTTATGCTTAAATCCTCCTAGTTATGTTTAATTAAAAATTAGCTAGGTTCCTTTATTATTTAGTTAATCATCTATTTATTTAGAAACACTAATCTCCTTCTTAATTATACTAGACTATAATATGGTAAAAATTAATTAGGTTTTAGTCCATTTAAATATCACTCAAACCCCTTTAGATTAACTTAATTAAGTTTTAGACTAATTATTCAATTAAGTTAGGTTTTAAACTAACTAATCTACTAAGTCTAATCATTTTTGTAGATTTTTAACCTTTTGGTTTAGAATTTTACAAGCCTTTTATGTTGGTAAATTTTTTCCTAAAAGTGGGGCCCACAAACCCAAACGTGGGTCCCATAAAACAAATGTGGGTCCCACAAGCCAAACGTGGGTCCCACAGATTTTTCTGCACGATAAATATTTTTATTATACGAGAAAAATTCTAAAAATTAAAAGATTGATATATGTATTATTCTGATTGGGTTTAGTAAGATCCTCATTCCAAATAATCAAACAAGATTTTCCCTACTAAAATTATTATTTTCTTGACTCGGAGCAAATCACACGAAACACTCAAATACAGTTACGAAATAGTCAAATTAATTTTATAACACACAGAAATCAAAAAACAGTACAATAAGGGCAAAATCGTAATTAACCAAAAATTGGGGTGTTACAAAAAGTCTCAAGCAGTGGATGCCTTAGAAAATTACATAAATGAAGTTGAAAGGCAATTAGACAGAAAGGTGAAAATCGTTAGGTCTGATAGAGGTGGTGAGTACTACGAAAGGTATGATGAAATTGAACAACACCCTGGTCCATTTGCTAAGTTCCTAGAAAAGTATGGCATATGTGCTCATTACAAAATGTCGGGTACACCACAATAAAATGGTGTGTCAGAAAGGCGTAACTGAACCTTAATGGATGTGGTTAGGAGCATGTTAAGTAATGCATCTTTACCCTCCCTTATCATTGTGGATGTATGCCTTAAAGATTGTCATGTATTTGCTAAACATGGTTCCTAGTAATGGAGTTCCAAAGATACCTTTTGAACTATGGACAGGTAGGAAACCTAGTTTAAGGCACCTGCATCACTACTAGAAATTTAGGTTTTAGAGACCGAAAAATTGGTCTCTAAATTAAGAAAATCGGTCTCTAAAATAATTAGAGATCGATTTAGAGACCGATTTAAATCGGTCTCTAAAAGTCTCGTCGCTAAATATTAGAGACCGATTTAAAAGAGACCGATTTTTTCGATCTTTAAATCAGTCGCTAATTTTCGGTCAAATATTAGTCAATTATATTTTAAAAAAAGTATGTTAGAGACCGATTTAGAAATCAATTTTTTAGAGACCGATTTTTCGGTCTCTAAATCGGTCTCTAAAACATGAATGTATTATATATTATATAAAATCAGTCGATAATGCAGTCTCTAAATTGGTCTTAAAAACTCTAAATACATTATATATTTATAAAATCGGTCTCTAAATTAGAGATTAATTTATCGATCTCTAAAAGGCTCAATATATTATGAAACTAATTTATCAGTATCTAAATCGATCGTTAAATGTCTTTTTTTATATATTCGATCTCTAATTTGATCTCTAATTTGTGATATGAATTTATAATTATTTTTAAATTTATTAAAATCTAAATTTTTAAAACACCTAATAAATAACAATCAACGATCTCATATATAGCCAAACACATAAATAAAAAATAACATAAACTAAACTAATTTAGTCTTTAGAATATTTCATTTAAACATCAAGACATTCTAGAAATGTCTACAATATATCATTACTACAACATTTCAAATATAAAAAAGTTTAACACAACATAAACTAAACTCTAATCATAAAAATTCCCTATAGACATGGGTACACCTATAAGGAGGTTAGCAAAAATCCCTAGCCAACAGTTGTAGATTGGAGTTGAGAATGCAAGATTGTGACTAAGCTCATGGATAGCCAAGAAGATATTGTGGTTGAGAAAAGAGCCAAAAAAGTAGGCTACTAGAAATATCTTCAGCCAGCTTGCATCGCGGAGTAAAGTAGCAGTACCAAGCTGAAGCAAAACAACTCTAGAAATCTGCAAGAACAAAATTTCAAAGACATTAGCACATACCCTGCCTAAGGAATAAAATATTTACAGATGTATAGAATCTTCTCCATCCATATAAAATACATTTCAAATCTCTATCCTAATATTATGTACATATCTTTGAAGAAATACCACTTAATAATAAAACCACAAAATACAAATACCAATTTTTTTTTTGAACCAAGTATGGGAATAGTAATGAGGGATACTTTAACACCTAGATTCAGGGACAGTCTAAGACTCTTCTTGCTAAGCAACCGCTTCATATTTAGGTGAGGCCTACTCCCTGTTTGGTACATTACTAGTCTTACTAGGTTGTGAACTAAGATGATTTGATTGGACCACTTGAGCCCTTTAAGGAAACTGCACTCCAAAACTCTATAAAAAAGCACAAAACAATGTCATAATTGGTTTTGGCTTTAGTATTGGCATTCAGAGGACATATAACAAACTAGTATTGACCAAAAAAGTAATCCTAATTTCCCATACAACCACTTGTATTACATAAAATTATGAATAAGCAAATCCATGACAAAGTCATTATACTCACCACGGCATCATGAACTTGAGTATTGGGGTGTTTGCTACCCAGCCTCTTTTTGATAGCTTTAACATCTCTAGCTTGCTTGCATATTCTAAAGATATAATACACAAAGTCCTATTTCTTACATTCAATTCCTATTTTTAGGGAATTTCATATTTAAAATTATGTTTTATAGATTACAGTTTTCAAGTCAGTTTTTATTAATTTTTAAAAATGTAAAAAGAGAGCACGTGTTTAAATAAAATTTTTATTTTTCCAATAAAATAAAGGTTGTACTTTCTCTATATACTTGCATCAGGGGTGCCACTACTAGTATGCACTTTACAAGCATTTAGAAGGTACAAAAAGAATCAAATATAATATTATAATACCTTACACCACCTTCATTATGACCAGGCTTATTTGTATTGCAAATATTGCATTTAGTCTGTTTTGCCCAATTGATATTGCCACACCTACGAAAAAAATGCACAAGAAAGACAAATCATTACATTAAATTTTTGTTCGGAAAAACCTGCATAAACCACAACAGCATGTATGTGATGTCCAAGTTGAATGTCAGGTATAACTGCCTCAAGCTGTGTCAAGTTAAGTATAATAAGACACACATAAATGAAGAAACTCAGTCAACAATATAAACAATATGTGATGATATAACTGACCATAAATCATAGCCAACGCATTAACTCCTAAGTCCCAACAATATGCAATCTTGCCACATATTACTATAACAACTGGAATTGAAATGCATTGACAATGCAAAATCAACTTCCATAAGGACAGATGAAAAAGAGGAAAACAAGGTTCAATCGCTGGGGCCACAGACCTAAACCCAGTAAAGGATAACAAAAGAGTCAAAGAAATTACCAGTTCCTACCTCAATAATCAATTTCAAATAAGACCCCAGGCCAAAGTTCTAATCTATCATCGTATTACTAATAGCCCCCTAATAGTTAAATTGTCTGTAAGTTGTAACAGAACCAGCCAGTCTCTTGTGACTATTGAGTTTGGAAAGGCCACTAGATTAACTAATGCTCCTTGATAATGACTCCCAAATTGAGGCTGACAAGCTGGTTAAGGTTTTTTTTTTTTTAACACGGGGAAAGGTAAAATCTTACGACCTTTCCCTCCAAAAGAATCACATTCGGTCACATGTTGGTTACTTCCTTTAAAATTCACAAACAACTTGAATAATAGAGGCTATTTATGATGGGATGATAGAAAAGATTGGAATGTGCCAAAATCGATAGTTAAGGCAAAAGGGCAATTGGAACAATATACGAAGGTGGGTTATATGAAGGTGGGTATGTGCAATTTTCAATAAAAATTAATAAAACTCATGCAGCCAATATTACAAAGTGCAAAATTAGGATTTGTAATGAATCTGCATCAATTAAACAGGAAGCAGTAACTCCTGTTTGAACTAGATGAAAGAAAACTACATTGATTTTACTTCCCTCCATATATATCAGACTGCGCTAAGTCCTTTTTTTGAGTACATATCCAGGAAAAGTTCACATGTTAGTGTCTTTAACCTTTCAAACTCAGTTCCAAATGCCAGAGACTGAATTATACTATCCAACCAATTCTTATATATGAACCAATGATCTTAAAATATCAAAAGGTACAGAAGATGTGGCAGCCTCGAATTGGAAATAGAAGGAATTTATTATCATTAATTCAAATATTATGTATGCCATGTAAACACAAGTACACAAAATATATCTCAGTTAGTTGTAATCCAACAATCATGCAAATTGAAAGTTTTAAATGACCACTTCATTCCAGTGTTACTAACACTGACACTATCTTTCTCTTACATACAAGGACTAAGAGGAAATTAAAAAATTATTAAAGTATGGAGCTAAATCAAACCTGTAAATGGTCAAAGCTTCTTTCCATAATCTCCACAAGGCGTGAAAAATATGATAATAATTGAGGCACCATTGACGGGGCTTGGGAAAGTGTGGCCTCCCATAACTGAAAGGTTATGCAGTTGTATTTTCACTACACATTCCTCACAAAAATAGAATCCATCTAATTAATAAAAACGAGACAGCAGGATTACCAACATGTTATCTTCTAGAAGATTGAGTTCATCTGGACTATTAATATCAATCCCATGCTCCAGAATTGGCAATAGTATGCTGTAGCAAATGGGTGACTGGTAACCAAGTGCAACCACAAAGTTTCTCAAAGCAATAAGAAGCTGAATCTACAATAGACTTTTACTGTTGTCATGGGGTTTATCATCTTCAACATTCTCTTCATTAGAGACCTTGCTAACATCATCTGAAAGTGGTGTTGATGATAAGGGAGACAAGTCATGACCATCAGATACAGGCTATGAAGCAGGCCTAGGCCTACGAGAAGTTTGACTCATCTTCTTCCTTACAGCATTGCTAAGGCCATCAAACAGGGTACCACCTAAATCTTCCATTAAAGAATTGTTATTATAACACAGCTTCTAGTGCACTTTCTTCTACCACTGAGATGATAACTTAGGTAAAAGTATAAAAAACCACTAAAATATTAGTTGCAACAGAATTATATGAAATCATCAGTAATGTAATCCATCATCATCACTTAAAAACAAAAGATGAAGATCCTATTCCAATGTAACATCCACAAGGGCAATGGAAAGACCAAGTGTTTTCTCAATGTAAAAAAGTTAACTTGAAGATAGTGTAACTAAAATTGAATTTAATTGAGAATCCCAGTTTAAAATTATGGATTGCAGCCTCAATAATTCTCTATCGCATTTACGGAAGGACTAAGAATCACAATGATTATGGTGCATAGTGGACGCAACACCACATCATTGAGGCCACAAACCACATTAGGGTTTTGTTACTATGCTTGGAAGTTTTTGGGCAGAGAGGAAGGGAGAGAACATCAAAAAAAGGGTTTGGATTACTTTTCTCCTCCCTTCCCTTCCCCCTCCTTACTAAAAAAATCCCTTCCATTTCAAACAGAACTTTGACATTTACTGTTGATTAGAAGAATATAAACCAAAATAAACACACATTAAGTAGGTAAAGACCTCACTCTGATCTGATGTGAGACCATCCCAATCTGGAGCCCATAGGCATAGGCTCAAATGAATGAACAAAGCATAACATAACTCTTCAAACTTCAAAGACAAAGGAAATGTTGAGAATGAGTGATAGAATTAGAAACAGAGAGAATATATAAGTGTGTGAGTGAAAATAATATAATGTTGTTTCCCAGTGTTAAGCATAAATAGTTAGATTACGAGAAGAAGGGTGGTTGTTGTTACCGTGGAGATAAATGTCCGTAGACTTAGATGCACATATTTGATATTTCAAGTTATCTACGCAGCGAGAGAGAGCGACGGTCAGAGGTGGAGCAGATCTGGGTTACGATGGCTGCTCGCGGCGTCGTTGATCTGGTTCGCGGCGTCGCTGATCTGGTTCGCGGCGTCTCCTGTCTGGTTCGAGCTGCTATTCGCGGATCGACAGTTGTTTGGTGCTGGAGCATATCCAGTTTTTGGTGCATCACCCGTAGAGCCTTGGACAGTGGACTAGATCGTGGAGCTTGGACGGTGCAAAAACCAGAGAATGAAGGGATGGAATGGGAGAATTGAGTGAGGAAGAGAATCAGAGAATATGTGGGAAAATTTTGGGAAAAGGTCAAGTTTGACGGTGAGTATGGTCTCTAATTTTTTTGGTCTCTAATTTTTTCTTATAAATTTTTTATTTAGACACCGATATTGTTGGTCTCTAATCTTTTTATATATATTTTTTATTTATTTAGCGACTGAATTTGTAGTCTCTATTAATTTATTTTAATTTTTTAATTTTTTATTTAGAGATCGAAATATCGATCTCTAATAATAAAATATTATTTTATTTTTTTAAAAAAAAATTATAACATAATTTTGGTTTTAATTCGGTCTCTAAAAAATTTAGAGACCGATTTAGAGACTGATTTTATTTCGGTAGCAAATTTGATTTGTTTTTTTAATCGGTCTCTATAGAGACCGAAATAAATCAGTCTCTAAAACCTAAATTTATAGCAGTGCATGTTTGGGGTTGCCAGGCAGAAATTAGGATTTATAATCCACAAGAAAAGAAACTGGATGCAAGAACAATCAGTTGATATTTCATTGGTTATCCAGAAAAATCTAAAGGGTATAGATTTTACTGTCCTACCCATAGTACAAGAATTGTTGAAACTGGAAATACTAGGTTCATTGAGAATGGTGAAACTAGTAGGAGTGAAACTTCACGAAATGTGGAGATTAAGGAAGTTAGAATACAAGTCCCTTTGACTTGTGTTCCTACTACTCAAGTTGTTGTTCCTCGTGTACTATATAACAATCAAGAACAACAACAAATTAATAATCTCGAGGTTAATAATGAATCTATAGTAGAACAACCATAAGAAATAACATTAAGAAGATCCCAAAGAGAAAGGAGATCTGCTATTTCGAATGATTATGTGGTATATCTACAAGAGTCGGAAATCGACTTAGGAATTGATAATGATCCGGTTTTATTTTCAGAAGCCATTATTGGTGACAATTCTGATAAATGGTTAGATGCCATAAAAGATGAGCTTAAATCCATGGAACAAAATGGTGTTTGGAATCTTGTGGAATTGCCTGAAGGTTGCAAGAGAGTTGGGTGTAAATGAGTCTTTAAGATTAAACGTGACTCTAATGGCAACCTTGAACGTTACAAGGCCAGCCTTGTTGCTAAAGGTTTTACTCAGAAAGATGGCATTGACTACAAGGAAACTTTTTCACTAGTTTCCAAGAAAGATTTCTTCAGAATTATCATGGCATTAGTAGCTCATTATGATTTAGAGCTGCATCAAATGGATGTGAAAACTGTTTTTCTAAATGAGAATTTAGAGGAAGATGTTTATATGGATCAACCAATGAGGTTCATAGAAAATGGAAAGGAACACATGGTGTGTAAACTTAAGAGATCAATATATGGACTTAAACAAGCTTCCCGACAATGGTATCTCAAGTTCAATGATACTATTATGTCCTTTAGATTTAAGGAAAATATTATTGATCGGTGTATATATCTGAAGGTAAGTGGGGGTAAGTTTATATTTCTGATTCTATATGTTAATGATATCTTGCTTGCAACTAATGATCTTGGTCTATTACATGAGACTAATAATTTTCTCTCTAACAACTTTGAAATGAAAGATATGGGAGAGGCAAACTATGTGATCGGAATAGAAATATTTCGGGATAGATCACTTGGATTGTTGGGTTTGTCTCAGAAATCATATATTAATAAAGTTTTAGAGAGATTTTGAATGGACAAGTGCTCAGCATCTCTCGTTCCAGTTCAGAAAAGAGACAAATTTAGTCTCATGCAATGTCCAAAGAACGATTTGGAACAGAAATAGATGGAAACAATTCTGTATGCATCTGTTGTTGGGAGTTTGATGTATGCTCAAACATATACGAGGTCATATATTAGCTTTGCAGTTGGAATGTTGGGTAGATATTAGAGTAATCCAGGATTTGATCATTGGAAAGCTGCAAAGAAAGTTTTAAGATACTTGCAAGGAACGAAGGATAACATGCTTACTTATAACATATCTGACCACCTTGAGGTGATTGGATATTCAGATTTTGCTAGTTGTGTAGATACAAGAAAGTCCAAGTTTGGCTATGTATATATTTTAGCCGGAGGAGCGATTTCATGGAAAAGTGCGAAGCAGTCAGTCATTGTTGCATCCACCATGGAGGCTAAATTTGTGGCATGCTTTGAGGCCACAGCTTAGGCTAATTGGCTGTAGAACTTTATTTCATGACTTGGAATAGTCGACAGTATTGTCAAGCTGCTGAAAATTTATTGTGATAATTTCGCAGCTGTCTTCTTCTCTAAAAACGATAAATATTCCAAAGGTGTTAAACATATGGAACTGAAGTACTTTGCCGTTAAAGAAGAAGTTCAGAAACATAGAGTGTCAATTGAGCATATTAGCACTGAACTTATTATTGCTGACCCTTTAACAAAAGGGTTATCGCCCAAAATATTTGCTGGTCATGTTAAGAATATGGGCATTATGTCTACTAGCGAATGTTGAATTGTAATGTTTTGTTTCATTATTATTGTATGTTTGACACTTTGAACTCGTTAATGTATAAGTTTCTGAATTTTCTATTTTCTACTTATGTATATGCATGCAATTAATGATGTTGAAAACAGATTATATTCTTGATAATGACATTATGTTTGAACCTATTATGGACTTCTCATTTTAAGATTATATTGAGGAGAAAGGCTAATATAGTAGTACATGGAAGGAAGTGTGTTGATTCAATAACATGCGACCGCCATGACTCTTATTGATTTGTATTCTTGATTATGATTAATGATAGAACCAATGTATACAAGGTCCGTTGATGCGCATCATGATTGATGTATTATTAAGTCACATGAGTCAAGTGGGAGAATGTTAAAAAAATAATAAATAAATTATTATGTGTGACTCATGTGAAATAATATTTTGGGCCTGTATGTAAATTAATGAAAATAAAAGAACTTATTGGTTAATGTGAGAAGTTGAAAACTTTTAATAACTGATGATAACTTGATGAGAGTTATCACTTTTATATTTTACTAGTTCTGTCTCTCCCATAAGATTTCTCAGCTATTTTGCCATCAATAATAAGGTGTGAGAAAGAACGTGTGAGAAGAGATAAATTGAAATTAAGAGAATTGTTTCTATTTTATAAGATTATTTTATAGATAAAGATAAATTTCTCTTCTATGTGAGAATCATAAATTCAAATTTTTTTTATATTTTTTGATAATTTTCTTGAATGTAAACTCTAAAAAAAACTACAACTTACAATATATACTTAATTGAAACATACGACAAACCTGAGTCATTCCAAGAGCTGAACCTACAAGAGTAGTTGCAATAAATATTTTCCGAAAAGGCACATTCTTCAGAAATCGATTGTAAAGCCCGATACCAAGCAGAGCAGCAATTGAGGTAACAAGCTTGACACGTCCTAAAAATTCTGGGGTAAAACTAAGGGCATTTGTGCTGAAATAGATAACAAAGAGATTATGTAAGATTAAAGTAAATGCCATGTGCTGGTAAGAGAATACCAAGAGGACATGAAATTCAATCCAGATAGTAAAGGATAATTATAATTTTAACAAACTGGACATACATAAAGAAGAACATAACAGAGTCAGAATGTGGAGTTGCTTGCCACAAGAAAATAAACAACGTGAGAAGAAAAATACTGCACAGTCGCACAGCACCTCACAGCTGAATGATGTTCTGTTTTGGACTTTCCAAAAAATAAGGACTGATGAAAACAAGATTTTGCCCCCTTACTGTATCAAGCACAGGTTGTTCTTTTACAAGAACAGCAACTGCAGATGTTATCAGTGGAAGCAATGCCGTGACTCCAAAAACAAACCTGGCACAGTAAGTTCTTATCAGGAAAACAAAAAAAGAAAAAACAGGTACAGCTATTAATAATCAGAAGTATCTTGCTTCACAAACTTCTTTCAGTACCTTACTGAATAAGTATCCACCAGAGACCCACTGAAGTAGGAGCTTACAATTCCACCAAAAGATGGAGAACCCCAACATAAGGACTGGAGAGATCCCGAGGTGCTTTGTGACTCCCCACGTGCCTTCTCCACAACCATTGAATCTACAACCTAAAACATGATTCAGTATCTGACATAGTTTTCTGAACAATTTCAATCAATAAAAGATGATAAAGCACTAAAGTAATAGTATTGGAGACAGATTGTAATACTTCTAAAACCAAGTAGGAAGAGTTCGAAAAGGTATGGGATGTGAGTTTGTATGTGTTCGTAAAGCACGGTAATGGAGAAGTACACCTACAACATAGTTAAATAATTTCAGGGAAAAAAATATATCAGAATAAACTAAGTAGGAGACACTCACAACATCTGAGAAGGCAACAGAAAGAGATCCAAGAAGTATGCAAAAAGCAGCACTATATTTGCTGTCAACAAAGGTTGCCATCAAGCTCCATGAGAGTGCACCAAGCAGCCCAGATAGAACCAGGCATGACCTTCTTTGATAACCAAAAAGTGGGAAAGAATCACTGCATACCATATCAATAACTGAGATGATAGAACTTTAGTCCATTGGAGCATAAAAGATGAAGTAATGAACCTCCCAGTTAAGGAAGAGAGAAAAGAGATACAGTTAAGACTCCAACCTAATAAACCCATACAGAGGTTTCATAAGCCACGGCAATGCAGAAAAACCAGAAATCACAGCTGTCTGGTCAGTATATGTAACTAGTCAGTCCTTCAAACATTAGTGTATAATTGAGGATATAAGCTTGAAAAATGGAGCACAACTTCAAGGAAATGCTATCATTTTTTTGGTTTCAAGTTTCAACAGTTGGCCCAAGCAAAAGGCTTACGCATAATTGATAACTAAAGCCTTCTCTCACAGCTGTCTAAATCCATGAGTATGAAGAAGACATACCTCAGCAGGATCCAGATGTAAGTCATCTTTCAAATAAAAGTTGACAGCCAGCCTTGCAAGTCCTAAAACACCTTGAACAAAATATACCATCGCAACGGCAATATTATCTGGGGATAAATCCACACCAAACAATGTGACGGTGCTCATACTGTATCTATTTTTGCTAGGAGCAGTTTTACTAGCGGAGAACTCCTTCCTCTAGCACTGTTTCAGATGTTGTCAAATCCCCTTTTCCTAGCTCAATCGTGCACAAAATCCATCAATGCTAACACTAATTTCCTAAAAAAAAAAATGCATTAAATGTTTTACTTTGGGAACAAAAACGAGGAAGCAGCATCTGGATAGAATAAATAAAACAGCGGCCTGGCATTCAAATTGGAAAACAAACAATGATGTCAGCTAAATCTAACGTATTGTATATACATTTATGAATTTAAAATATGAAAAACTTTTATTCAAGCTTATGCTAAATAGTATACTACTTAGGAAGATTGCACCAGGCATTCAACAACCACATATAAACATAGCTTAATTTTATGATGGAACTCTAAAACATCCAAACTTCTTCTACAATCTGTTTCAGAGACTAGCAATGGCTGCCAATAAACCAATCACCTTAACATTATAAACACCAAAATCTGCAAACAAGATTAAATTGAATTTCTAGGGCGAAAAAAAAAAAGCAGAATAAAAAGCTACGAAATAAGCCAATTATCACAAACACCGTGGAAAAGAAGCTTACCAGATATAGAACCCAAAAAAGGCTCGCCAACATCGTTAAGCCGGAGAAAGGACCCCGAGCTCGGAACAGTGACGGGCATTTCCGTTGCCGGCGACTTTCGACGCTTTCTCCGGCGGAATGATGCAATCGAAGTCCGGTGAGTCTCGGAGTGCAGAAGGGAGAAGGATAATACAGGAAAACACAGGAAATTTGGAGGGTAAGAATGGGATTTAAATAGAAAATAAATAGATACTTTTATTTTGTTTCTTATTATATTATCTTTGAGTAATTATTTTTATTAGTTTATTTTCTTAAATGACTTTAGTACCCACGAGGTGGACTGCGTATTGTACCGTTCAAAATTCAAAGCCCACTTATACCTTTCGGGCTAATATGGGAAAAGTGTCAACTTCATTCATTACTAATTTGTCCAAATGATTAAGTAATTGTAGATATCGGATACATAAATATTGTTATCATGATATTAATTTTCAAGTGAAAATCTAAACATATGTCACTAAATAAATTTTTTTTCCTTCAACATAACCTCTTTTTTTTTTTATTGCAACCAAATAGTATTTGTACTAACTGACGTATACCTAAATTAATTCAACTCTCCTATTTGATCAATAGGAGTGCATTTATATTATGATCAGAGAATTTACAAGTTTAATGATTAGGATAAAACGTAAATGCAATACCGTAAGGGTCGATGATATTGTTGATCAATTACAAAAATACATTAGTACTAATTTTTTCACATTATTTTCAATACTTTATTCTTCACATTGTTCACTTAATTTTTTCGTTTGTTAAAACTTCTTAACATCCTTCAATTTCCCTTGTCAGGACCAGGGCCACCTCAACTCACCACTCTCACCATCAAACCCGCCACCCACACTCTAACAAACTCACCTCTGCATACGTCGTCCTGACCCAACAGCCACCATCTTCCTCCACGTTGAGCAGCAGCGACCCATCCCAACTACCGTCGCGCCTCAACCACGACAAGCCCTTGTAAGCTGCCACTACCACCACCAAACCCAAACAACTTCATCATCAACTCAACCACCGTTAGCAGCCACCATAACCACCGGCATTTGGAAGGCACTGAATCTGCATCAGCACAACTAGCAACAACCTCTCAACCTCCGCCATCCTCAAGCTCTCAACCTCGCCACACACCAGGCCCAGGATCTCCGCTGTCATACCACCACTACTCATCCAAAACGTCCCCACCTCTGCCAAAGTCGAACCTCGCCACCGCAGCACCTCCTCCCGAAATGAAACCAACCACCTCGTCAACAAACCGTCGCCAGAGCTGCTGCCAAGCAGCATGAAACCACCGTCCTCCAAACAGAGCCGCCACCAACACCAAGCTTCCACCGCGAACCTGCGACTCGCTGTCCAGCCAACAATTAAGGTGAGGCTTGAGGCTGAGGTTGCTGGATTTGGGGCGCATGTGCAATGGAGAAGAGGCATGGGGAAAAGGAGTATGTGGGAGAGGAAGAATATAGGGGAAAATTTTGAGGAAGCAAGTGTGCAGCAATTGGAGAAGAGTGTGAAGGAAAGAGGCGTCCGAGAAAGTAAGTTAGGACAAAAAAAAAAGAGTTAATGTTAACAATAGAAAATTAAGGTGTTGAATAAATAATTAGATAATAATGATATAAAATAATTAAAATTAATCTTCATGTCATATAATAATTAGGAAATAGCACTATAAGTATCTATAATACTTTACAAAAGTTTTCTCCTAATAACTAATCCTTTAACCTCAATAGCTATACTGTTTCTAAATAATAAATGGGACTAGGGAATTTACAAGTTATTGATTAATTCTTTAACCTCAATAGCTATACTAGTTTCTAAATAATAAATTTGCTTTTGAAGTCCTTAGAAGCATTTCTCACATAATATTATTTAACTTGTTCAATTATAATGATATAAGTTTATTAGTAGAAGATTTCAAGTAACTCAACTGTTAAAATCTTTTGTAAGTGAATACAATAACTTGAGATCAAATTTTTACTGATTGAAGTTTCTAAAATTTTCTAAATTCAAACTATTTATGGAAAAAAATGTTGGTAACAAGAATACGTACAAATATGTGCTTCACTTAAAAAATCTAGTGGTCTCAACAAGAATTCGTCTGCTGTGAATCTTACCCTGTATTTAGATATTTTTTCATTAACGGAATGAAACGGAATAAGTGGAAATAGATTGAAAAGGAAAGGAAAGAAATAGAACATAGTTCCTCCCTATTTATTTGGAAGATTCATTAATGGAATGGAACGGAACATGTGTTATCTCCATTCCACCTCAATTTTGAGGGGAACAAAAATTGAACATTTTAAGAAAAGATGGGAGAAATAATTCTTCTTATGTTCCGTTCCGTTTTTATGCATTTTAAAACTCTCAAACATAAAAAAATATTTTCATTCTTTTTATTTCTTTTCCGCTCTTCTCTTTACCTATCATTCAAACATAGTATTAGGTCTAAAAAAAAAACAAACCAAATAAGGTAAACCACTTTAGTTGTTAATTTCTTTTTCTTTTTTTGTTTCGTTTCCAGATAGTTGTTAATGTCTTTTTTTTAAAAAAAAAGATGATCTTATATCTCTAAATAAATACTGTATATATATATTTTTAAAAATGTATAATTAAAAAATAAAAAAATAAATAATATTAAATAAAATATAAAAAAAAAAAGAGAAAAAATATTTACACTAATTATATTCAATCTTACACTCTTTAATTATTATAATTTTATAGTTACGATAATAAATAATAATAAAGATCAAATAAAATAAAGAATAAAATTAAGATAAGTCTCTTTAACTTATATTAGTATAAGTAAATCTCCTTAAAAAATATATATATACACTGTCAGTTTACAGTAAAAATATCATAATTGTTTTTGTTTTTCATAAAAATTGCCACAAATTGGTCCCCTTCAAATTCTCCCTTTCGAAAATGGCACAGAACCAGTCAGAGGACTGTTACATGATAAAACTTACATCATGTGCTATATAGATTCTCAAAAGATATAGAAATTTGCGGATTACCCGCAATATATATACATACTCATACGCTAATGGGACAAACAATCAAACATATGAAAAATCAAGTTGAGATGAGGTGATTGGTCGTATGTGCGTAATTATAGTATTATTTAACTTGGTCCTACAGGTGATTGTTTATAAACAATAAACGAAGATAATGTAAGCTTAAGTCATACATTATCATTTACATTATCACTACCATCTTTGAATTGAGAGACAAAAACAGTGGACAAACCCAACAGCATTGTCCTAATTCATCATTTCAACAAAAATCACCTCAACAGTATCACCGCCTTTCATTTTCAATCTTCTCCACCTTGTACAGAACTATCACTGAGAAAGAGAGAAGCAGAAAGAAGAAAACCAGGTACAGTGATCCAGGATATTCAACGACCATTTTATGTCCCAGGAATTAACCTAGAAAACTAATAAAATTGAAAGTGTTATACTAAGCTCTTTGAAGTAAAGCAAGACAGACTGACGTGAGGCTAAATAACAATATACTAACTCAACTATGTCCCATAAACATCCTCTGCTTCCAATTTGCTCATCCCCTCCTCCAACAGTATACCCTGGTAACGGCATTCACGGCTGCAAAATGCCCTCTCACCCCTGAAATACAATCACACGATTATATTGAAAAACTGTTTGGATTAATTAGCGAACATATATATTTTCACTTAATTTGATTCATATTCTGTTATCCAAAATCAAAATCATTAACTTACAATACTAAATTCAAAATTTTCCAATACTTTGTCATCAGTCTATAAGTGATGGTTGTTTTTTTGCGGGGCGGGGTAGTGGAATGGTTATTGGACATTGAGACATAAGCAAAAGATGCAAGGACTGAGAAAATGGTATCGAATTATGTATCCGTTATGATTTTGATATCAAATTCAATTTCACAAATCTATTAAAGCTGTACCCTTCAGTTGATCAGAGATTAAAGTCAGCAATTCACGTTCAAATTGTACATGCCAATCAGATTTGTACTTTGAATTTCTATTACCATAATATTAATACCGGTCATATTTATGGGGATAAAGAATAAGCGATTACCTGTACATGTAGATGTCTATACCCTGCCTAAGATTCTTCTTGCAGTAGTAACAGAGGCTCATGAAACTCTCAGAGGGATAGGTGATGTGATCAGAGCATCCAACATCAAAGCAGCTACTGTCAATGATGCAGTTATCAAATATGTGAGTAGTTCTTGGGTTAGGTCCGTGTGAAATCACGCGAGTGTAGTCCTCAGAGAGCTCCATTTCAGTAGCAGAGAGACACCCAGTGAAAACTCTAGGTCTAGGATAATTGCAGGTTTGGAGGGCAGAGTTGACAGACCCAAATGCACATTTTCCCAACCGAGAATTTCTCACCTTGAAACCAAAATCAGCTTCGGATTTAGGGGATTGAGATGGAGAAAGTGTTTCATGAGGTAGGGGAGGAATCTGAATCTTAAGCTGGGATCCAAACAGAACCATTCGGCTTTGTGCCTTTGATGTTATTTCACCATCAGGTTTGTCATCAACAAGAGCATCAACAAGGCCTTTGGAATCCAATTTATCCCAATAGTGCTTGTGTTCACTTACTGGGGTTCTGGGGCTGTTTGTTTCTGACCAAAAAGGGTTTTTGAAGCCAGAGAGTATGGAGGTTGGGCTCATCACAGCCTCGGTTTCATAGAACACTTTGGATGTGAAATTCGTGAATAGCCTTGGAGAAGTGAAGAAAGATGATGTGGGTTTCTTGTGTTTTTCTGCTGGAGATGGTGAGGAACCAGAATCTGCCATCGGGATCAGAACTTGTCAATAGCCGTTGTTCTAGATCTCTTCATCAACATAGTTTACTTTGATGCTTCCAACTGAGAAACGAAGACATGGAATATCCCACAAAATTAGAACCTTCTAGCTTATACAAGTGTGTGTGTGAGAGAGAGAGATTATAGGAATCACCTGAAATGAAAGGACACGGCCATGAACTTGAGGAGGCAATATCAAAACCAACTCTAAGATTCACTGCAGTATTAGAAGCTGTAAACTTTTGAAGGCTTGCACAACAACGTATGGAAGGAGTGGGAAAAACTGCAGTCAAATCCACCATTTTGTGCAGGGTCAGAAAGCAAAAATTGGAAACAAGTACTCATGAAACCCCTCTCTCTCTGTCTCTCTCTAGTTGCTTATACCTATGAAACCTCCATTCCTAGAACACTGAGAAAATTAGAGAAACAATATAGGAGGGGAAAAAATAATAATAGGAGTTTTCAGTTTGTCCCGGACTTTCTCGCCCTCGCTTCCCCTGTTTCTGAGAGTAGAATCAGGCGGGGGTTCAAAAACGACATGCAAAGAGAGGCTCAGCAGTCATGATCAAAGGAGAGTTTGTATTTTTGTTCCTTCTTTTTGCTACCTTTATTTCTCCCTTTCAATTTTGTCTTGGACCGCTATTTGAGCTAAAATTATTAGTTCCCAGTACATGCTCAGGCCTAACAAATACAAAACCAAGACCCACAAGAGTAAAACCAAAACTGGTCTCTAAAATCCCATTTCACCACGAAAACATAAATGGCTAAATAACAGTTAATAATAAGAAAAGAATTGAAGAAAAAAAAAAAGTAACGGTGATAAATGATAAAGTCCCTCTCTTTCTCTTCACCCTTTTTATGACTAGTGGGGTTTTCTTTCCACTGTACTCTTCTCTTCCTTGCTCTTTATTTGCCTACTACTTCAGGCTTCTATCATGAACACCCTGAAAAGTTGGCATTAAGTTGCAGATAGATAGCACAAGAGAGAAACAGAGAGAGAGAGCGGTTTGTGGTGGAAAAGAGGGGGTTGGTGGATTATCATAAAGACGCGTGTGTGCAGGCATGAGAATCAGTGGTATTGATAAAACACACAGACTCTGCTATCAGCAATGGCAGTTTGCAACATTACCTTACTACGTTTGGCTTGGCTTGGGTGTGAATGTGTCATATGATCAAATTAAAAGCAAAAGTTAGCAAGGTGGCGTCATATGAGTGGAATCTTTTATCGGCTATCTCCATCAACTCACACTCAGCGTCGCCGGGCGTCAATGTATCAGAGGCACACAGCATAATGGCAGGCTCACATCACACATTCATGCAATAACATTCATGTAATAACTTGAATGAAGTGCTGACATTGACACTAGACACGATACAAATATAAAGATTTATTAAACTTTAAAAATTATAAGAAACAGTCACGATAAATAAAGGGTATATTTAGTAAAAAAGTAATTTTTTATTATTAAATTTTATATAAATATTTAATATTAAAATATAAATATATTTAATTTTTAAGTAGTTATGTGATATTTAAATAATTTTTAATTTTAATTATTTATATATAATTATATAGTCAAGATTCATTTATCTCACATCTTAAAATAAAAATTTCTCTCATTAGATATGTATATATATATATATATATATATATATATATATATATATATATATAATGTGTGTATCTAGTGAGAGAAGTGTTTATTGTAAAGAGGTGAGATGAATAAATCTTAACCATTAGATCTTACATTTATTGATCAAGATTATAATATAAATACATATGACTTTTTTAAGTGATCATATGACTTTTAATTAACTTTAAATATTGACCATACAACCATACATGAATGATTGTATGATTATATGATCAAGATTTATTCATGTTACTTTCTGACAATAAAATTCATCTCATTATATATATATATATATATATGGACATATCTAGTGAGAGGAGTAGTTATTGTGAGAGGGTGAGAAATGAATCTTGACCATACAATCATACATGATAATCAAATTAAAAGTTACTTAAATGTCGTGTACCACTTAAAAAGTCACACGCATTTATGTTTTAATCTTGACCATTTATGTAAGATCCAATGGTCACAAGATTCGCTTCTCTCACCCTCTCATAATAAACACTTCTCAATTGATACTCTATCTATATATATATATATATATATATATATATATATATATATATATATATATATATATATATATATATATATATATATAAACGTTTGGTTAATTTAAATAATTTAACATTTGTTCCTTTTAAAATTTGAGTTTTATGAATGAAAAAATTAGCGTTAAGAGAGTTTTACATTTTTGTAGTCTAACCCAGCTTGACTTTAGATTAGTGTTGATGTCCAATCCTACTTTCAAATATTAGAGAATTTACACCAAAATAATATATATATATATATATATATATATATATATATATATATATATCTAAAATTAAATTTATTAAATAAAAATATAAAATTAAAAATTAAAAATATTACTCAACAAAAACATATGATCTAATTAAAAAATATATTTTATTATAAGTCTTTTAAGTATTATATTCAAATCCTACAAATTATATTTTTTAAAAAACTTTAATACTTTTTTTAAAAAACAAAAAAATACAAGTTAACTTAAGTCAAATCACCTGAGCAGGTATGTGGATCACCTGTACTTGATCAAGTTGTTTAAAAAATTCATTATAATTAATAATTGGGCCGACCCTGAGGCTGGGTCACGGATTTGTCGATCAATCTAATCCGTATAATTATAAAAAAATTATAATATCATATATATATATATATATATATATATATATATATATATATAAGTTTCAAAATTTATAATATATTAATATATGTATCAATATTTATTATTTAATAACTCTTTTTAAAAAATATAAAATATAATTTTTATTAATTTTTTTTAAAAACTTTTAAACTAATTTATTTTAGTAGAATTAGCTATGTAAAAATACATATATCTAAAAATTAAGTCATAATTAAATAATTGGACTTGAAAAATGAATAATGAATAATTGAATATTCCACCGTTATTTACTTTTTTATTTTAATTGATAACTGAGTGTTTTTTTTTTAAAAAAAAAAGTAATTTAATTAGCCTTGTCACAAGCATGCTATCGTCGTGTCCTATGATATTTGTGCCAATTTTTTTTTTTAAAAAATAAGATACATGGGACATCTCGGACACGCATATCTCATAGTGTATCATTTTTGTGTCCATATTAGACACCTATCTGACAAACGAATATGGCACAAGAATAATGTGTCCATAATTCATAGGTTACCTTCTATACATGTCTATCATATAATTTTTCTTAATAATTAGTTGAACTTATTTTTATCAAACAGTGCTTTTTACTTGGACCTTTCAATATTGTTCAATCACCCTTAAGTTTTGTCCTGTACAGATGACCAAATTAAAGAACTGTAAATCGTTTGAACTTGATTATCTTCGAGTATTATTTGGGCTTGCCATCTTATTACAAATGACTGATTGGGGAGTAGTGGTTTAACCTGGACACAACAGCCCAACACAGGTCGGTTGTTCAAGCTCAATTGTCGGTCAGTGCCTAATATCAATGGCTCGACCATGACTTAATCACGTGTTGTCATCAACGGTCTGTCTGTTGATGGCCAACGTTCAGAAACGACTTTACGCCATTTAAACCGAACATAACGTAAATCGTATTGAACAAGACTTTAAATAGTCAAACGATAGGAATTCGATGGATCGATTATGGACTCTTATATAAGCTAACTCGGTAGTCTGGGTTAGGCATGTTCTATTTTTGATTCAGTATTTTGCTTAATCCTATGCACAGTGATCGACATATTAATCTATCTGAGTGCGTAACTTCTACTTGTTAACTAGTATCTACTTAAGTTTCGGTCAATACCTAAAATATTACTTAAACAAGAATTTAGAGAGAGTGCAAGTGAAAGTTGTCTCACTCTCCATAGAACTACTAGCATAATTTTTTGAATTTTATACTTAACAAATAAATCCAGTACAATATTTGATACGTATACGACTGCTGTAAATATAAAAGGTGAATTTAGTTTTGATTCATTATCATGGTAATTAGACATTGTAATATCATTAAATAAGTTTAGTTATAACATCGCAATATTAATTTTTTTAGTAATTGTATAAATTAGGGGTGTCAAAACAGGTTAGGCCGGCCCATTCAGGCCATATAAATTTTGGGTTGGTATTTTACTGTCCCAGCTCAGCCCATTTAACCTTATGAAGTGTTAAAAGAACGGGCTGTCCCGACTCATTCGGTCTCGGCTCATTCGGACCATGTAAGTTTCGGGTTAGCATTTTACTAGCCCAGCCCGTTCATTTTGTCGGACTATTCGGGCCGGCCCATCGAACTTGTCCCATTTTGACACCCCTCGTATAAATGAACTTTTTATTATTTTGAGAGTAGTAAATAATTAAGCAATTGGAATTTATTATATCATCCATGGTCTACCCTATGCAATTACTAAAATGCCAAGCATAGACAAGACTGAATCAGAACTGTTATCTGTTGGGTAGTCAAATTCTGAGCGGAGACACAATCAAATTATCAATGCGGACCCGTTTCGGAATGATGGCTGGCCTACCAGCATAGGCTCAATTATGGTCCATAGTTCGTAGGCTGGAATGGATCGTCTAAACAGGTGGCGTTTACGGTGTTGGGTGCACCGGTGGAGCTCAAAAAGTGCCTTGATATAATAAGTTTTAGATACTTGTAATACAATTCATTGATCTATTTACAATTTAATCTTATAAACATTTTAATTTTCATTGTAATTTTTTACTAACTTCTGACCAACTCTATGTTTTCATTAGTAATAACTATCAAAATTATTAAATTATATCAATTTATAAGTTGACTTATCAAATTACTTATAGTATAAGATATAATCAGATCAAGTCTTTGAATCACTTTAATTAAGTAATCAAATTAAGAAGTTAATAAATAGAAGAAAATTGAAAAAATAATTAAACAAAAGCAATTAAAATTTATAAACGAAATTAAGTAAACAATTAATCTACAAAAATTAACTAATTTTGAATTTCATTCATCATTGATCACTAAAAATCCATTCAATTATAATCAAGTTCTTAGTCTTAGATCGCATCAAGAAGTCTTAAGATGATCTATAAATTCTCTACTAAATAAGCATCTAAAATTTAATTAATTAAGATTAAATGAATTAAGTTCTTATCTAATCCTAAATTAATCTAAAACTCATAATTCAACCAAGCTAAACAATCCTACAAAAAAAACTTTAATGTATTATTTAGTCTTTATAATCCTCATTAAACACATGATAATTATGCAATTATCACATCAACATTCAAATCAAATTAAGCAATTCAATTCAGATTTAACAAAATCAAAAGATGTAGAAGAGCAACTTGATTAACAAGTAAAAGAAAAAAATAATTAACAAGTAAAATAGAAACTTGATTAGCAATTAAATGTAAAACAATCAAAACAAGATCTCAGAATTAAACATCAAGATTGTCAATCCCTAAGATTGATTAAAAAGAGTCTACCTTTCCATGGATGGAAGGGAAAAGAGAAAAGAAAGAGACTTAGAGAGAAGGAAGAGAAAAAGAGATGAAGAGATGAAGTACAAGTAAGAGTGACTAAGATGAAATTAGGGTTGAGTTTTGTGGTTGTTGTTGCTACTTAAATAACTATCTCAAAAATTAAAAATTCAAGTTTTCCCTCAGCTTAGGGTTAATCATCTCCCTCTTAACTTTAATTGGACATCTAACTAACATAATTTGGACTTAAGATGAGAAAGTTATGTTCAAAACATTATTAACAACTTTCTAAACCCATCAGTCAATTTCAAAAGGTGAAAGCACCATCAAAACATCACAATTTTGATAAGTGATCTCATAAGAATTGAAAATCTATGTCTTAACTTTCAAATGGAACCGATTTCAGCTCCATATAACACCTATAGTACAAATTATGGTCCAATCTTTGCACTTCATTCAGATTCCAGTAACAACATCTCTGTTCTGACTTCGTGGCTTAATCTGACCCACTAGACATTTAATTCAACCTTCGATCTCTCATCGAAGTTGTAAATCTTTCTCTCAGTTTTTCGACAAGGTAAAACTCATAATTTTTAGATATCTAGAACTCAAGTTATGTCTAAAATACAGAAACAATGTAAAATTTTCAATAATACTGAAAAATACAATTAAGCTTAATTTGAACCCAAACTTACAAAATGTGACCAAAATTAATCAATTAAATATATAAGTGGTCTAAAATACTAAATATAAAAGTTAACTACTATATAACAATTATGTTTATCAACCAGCCATTGCCCCAGCATAAGTTCCATGAACATATGACTGCCATCGCCGACGGTAAGCCACTGCACCACAGAGTTGTCGCTCAACACCTTAATCAGCCACTGTTCTCAGTCCAGCAACGTTGCCAACCTCATTAAGCCATCAAACAACCATCATTCGAGCTCGGATCATAACCTGAAATTGCACCACTGCCTCTGCCACATGCCAACCGTTGACCCCCCCCCTAATGTGATCTATCGCGCAACCTCTTTGCCATCATTTGAACTATCATTCTCCGTTTTGTGGAACCCAACCACCGTCTAGACTCCAGAGCACCCTTGCCCCTTGGCCACCATGTAATTGTAAATAAACCTACATGAATCCATCTGCGCACCTCACAACCAAGCCATCTACAACCCGCAACCACCACGTGCTACATCACTGGCAACCTACGAACCCAGATCAAACCTAACCACGCACCTCACAGCCAAGCTATTTGCAAATCCGAACACCTATGCCACCAACTTCTCCTCTGAGTCCCACCTAATTGTGCGTCGATAATCCCCTTCACTATTGTTCCAACTGTGACCCTCTGCCACGCGACCCACTACGAAGGCCACCACCGTTCAAGCCCCACCACGCCAGAAACGAAGGCCTCATTTGCTGAAGCAGCAATGGAAAGGCGAGTGGGATTTCGAGCATGACCAACAAGAAGTTTTGAAGAATGGTCACCAACCCCAAACGCAAATGCCCAACCAAATTTGTCGCCATCAACCTAGTTTTTTGTCGCCCAACCACTGCCATCTAAGCTTGTCACTGGTCAGGTGTCGATCAAATCCCATGGCAAATCTAGTTGTTGAGAAAGGAGAGAGAATGAAATTTGATTTTGAATTTTTGAGGGATCAAAAAATAAATAAGTTACTAGGACTTCTAAATTTAGAAAAAGTTACAAAATTACCTTTAGTCCCAGTTGCAAGTCTAAATCCCTACCATTGATCTTTTTTTTTATTAATAATCAATGGCTAAAAATTAAGGGACCATCGATGCAAACGCCTCCTCGTCTATACATTTATCATGAAAAAAGGTGGAAAAAGTTGGAAAAAATTGCATATGAGGTTAGTTTGTATAATACAACCCTAAAGATCCACTCTAAACTGCCATTAAGAAGCTAGTTAAAACTTGTAAATGTCCAATTCATCAAATATGGCTATATTGTCCTCGTAGTTAAAAACTCAAACACAAAGTACTCACCAATCTAAATTGTGTTAACTGCTTGAATCAACCAAATATGGTATATTAATAACAGATTAACTTATTTCTTCCTAAAATTTTATCACATGTTATCCAACAATATTTAAAACCACAATTTTAAAATGAGTCTCCTTATACTCACTATATTAATATTTTGTCATACTACATTTGTTTATGTATTTCCACTAATCTTCAATTCCTATAATATTCAATTTAGAAGGTAAAAATTAAACTTTGATATACTTTAAATAATAATACTACTTACACATTCTTGGATTTGGTAAGATTTGCCTCTCGTGAGGCTCTACTTGGGTTGGTTCCGCCACCCCTGTGTAGCCACTCCCTATTATTGGTTGTCATTTATTCTTTGAAGCATTTCTAGTTTTTTTAGCTTTGTCCATTAAGTAAGAACCCCATCGTGGATCTTCGCTGCAAGCCCCTACTTTGTGATCTGTGGCTCTCTTAAGTGTTGTTCTAGTCCAGTCTTCTTTATCGAAATCCACAATCATCAATCGTTACGGGTAAGCACCCAGGTGGTGTTTCAGTTTTCCATCTAGTGGTGTTTGTTCATTATGGTGGCAAATCATAGATCTATTATCTTTTCCTCTGGTCTTCATATTGTCCCCGAGCTAATGTATGCTAATATCTTTTTGAGGTTATTGTTTTTGATCAAATCCCTTTTGTAGTGGTGTTGGTTCTACGCCACTTTGAGTCGCCTGAGTCGCCTAGCACTAACCGTTGCAGCCATCCGTCCCCGTCAGCTTCTAATAGTTGTTGACCAGATCTAAGCCCCACTGCCTCGATATAACCCTGTTTACCATCATTTGTATAGCGCCTTAGTCGCACTTTCTTTCCTAATGGAAGAGGCTTATCAAGGTCTAATTCATAAGGTTCCTTCGGATTGATCCCACGGGCTAGCCCCTATGGCTTCTGCCCTATCAACCATATGATATAACCCAATTGAACTTTGTTGTGAGGGGATTGAGCCAAAATCCTACTATTTCTATTTCACAGAGAAATGAAGGGGATCTATTATTGGCCTAGCCATCGCTATGACTCAACATCGGTAATTGACCATTACTCCATAAGAATGGCATGTACTATCTGTTGGGTTGAACCCACAAATTCAAATTGTCAGAAATACTATCTAACCAGTCAAAGACATTGGTAATCAGGAAAGTCGCACCCAGATCATTACAAACAATGAAGCCCGAGAGAATGTTCAAATTTGGATAATGAAGAAGATGGACAAGGAAATGTGTTTCCATATCATTATTTAGATGGGTTTGGTTGTACTCAGGATGCAATTTTGCTATGCTTCCAAGCTAGTTGGAAGTTTTGGGCAAGTGCATGTCACTATTGTACTTGGGATGAAGTTTCTCTCTTCATTTTCAATAATAAATTTCTCTATCTTTGATTAAAAAAATATTATTTACACATATTTATACATATATTATTTTATATATATATAATTTTTATCATATAATTACAATTAATTCTACTAAAACTTTTACACTCTTATATTCTAATATTTCCAACTCATGCTAATATGGAGAGATGTAACTAAATGTGTGTAACAAGCATTATTTTGCTTTAAAACTCAGGCATAGAGTTATCTTGTTCACCTAGCAGAATGTTCCTTTTCATCTAATACCGCCAAAACAACCACGGACAATGCTCCAGGATAGACTTTTCACTCATCCAAAATAATAAACAAATCTTCTGGGGAACAAAATAAACTTGTTGAGATGACTAGAAAACAATAAAGTTGAAGTAGGGAGTAAGAGCAAACAAATTGAATTATAATATGAATTTTGTTAAAGATAATTATTAAGGAAGTTAAAAGAAAAATTTTTAATAAAAAAATATTTAATATATTAAAAATAAAAAAAATATTTTATCACTTAAAACTTTTTATTTTGATGCAAAACCCTTATAATATTTAGATACTCAGCCAAAAAAATTCAAGTACTATATTGATTGCGTTCCACAACATAAATGCTGTAACTGTGAAAGAAGTGACACCTATCGTTATTCATTCATTTTCAAAAAAATAAATAAATGTCAAATTTAGTATTCCTAATGCTTTAGCAGTTCACATTGACAGCTGAGTTTGACAAAAGACAACCCATCTATTAATTATTTTGACATTTGTCGATGATGGTGCTTTATGTCTTAAGATGTAGATTTGGAGGATAAGCGCAAGATTAGATGTATGATGAATAAATTGGAAATCATTCAAAGGTGGAAGAACATAAGAGGCCCACATTGACTTTGTATCTGTTTGAATCCACGTCAGCATTGATGCACATCAATTTAGAGTCTTTGACGTTGAGGAGCACACATATCACACATGAAAATTGATGCGACAAAGAGTAGACACCACCCCAATAAAGAAGTTTGGTATACGGTCCTTGGGTTTGGTTTGGACTCGAAGTCCAAGCTGCTAAATTTTGATAGGCACGTCAAAATGATATGGGTCAGGGTGCAAATAATGTTATAGTGCGATTCATTGAACTGGTAGAAGTCCTCGGTTAGATATATGATGACATTTGGGTAAATGTAAAAATTAGTTAGTTCTCAATTCGTACTCACCAAAACAACCAATTTGATGACAATTGAGACTTCGCCTTCCAGAAGTAGGGATGGCAATGGACGGATCGGGACGGGGTTTTTATTATTGATTTTCATCTTGTTCACTCATATGTTATTTTATTTCTTGTCTTATTATTTAGTAGGTTTATATTTTTTCTTACATCAAAATTTGTGGAGATTTATCTACTTTGTTCCTATTTCGTTTTATCTTGTTCACTCATATCTGCATTCAAACTGTTAAAAGCACAAAAAACAGATAGCATATAATTTCTTATAGATGTAGAAAAGGACCTTATAACTTAAAGATCCTCTCAATATAAAGCAGAAAATTTTATGAGCGCCTAGTACGCGAATCTATCCTCTCTAGGAGTAATCGATATGAACTGATGTAGACTGCTCACTTCGTTTGGTCTATAGATGTAACTTTTTTCAAGAGTTTTAGTAATTATCACTGTGAACTTTTTCATGAGGTTTAGTGATTATCATGAGTCTACCATTTCATCAGCCTCCGAGCCTTCAGCTTCAATTGATCCATGATTGCTAATCTGATAAGCTCCCACAAACTAATGTTTCATTTGTTAAGTTGATCAATGATCCATATTCAAAAGCGAGTAAACGCACTTCGGGCTGTTTGTTTTTGTCTTCAGATCCTCCCCAACAATCAAAAGTCGCTACAGCAAGATGAGAATGATTATCATGGGATTTTTCGCTTGTATAAAAAATCCTACACTTTCCGTGTTACCGTGTAGTGTCACAAAATTATACCCACGAATATGATTCTTTGTTATTTTTTATTTTTACACGATTCTTTGTTATTTATCAACGAAATACTTTATCAAAATTAATGACATATATTAAGAAGTATAGCTACTATTTCTCCATATAAAAAGTCGAAAGACAAAATGGCATCGCATTTCTACACACGTCTTTGTACCCTGGCTAACATTTGCGTAGTGCTTGTTAGCAATACTTTTTTCTTACTGAAAAATAAAAAATAGTAAAAAAGGTTAGAGAAGTTAAAAATTTTAGCTTTTGAGCAAGGCATTAAAAAAACAGTTTTCAGCTTTTTAATTTCTAAGAGCTGGATGTTTTGTAATTGCGAGAAACTCTCATCTAACACGCACATATATGCTTTAAAAGAAGTGTGCTTTTGCCGAAAAAAGCAAAGTGCCTTCAAAATATTTCATATTGAACCTAGACCGTCCTGAGCCTAAGGTATAATAGGTCTATCGTAGACTTATATAGGCCGACTATACAAATTCATCTGTTAAGTAGACTCATTTCAGAATAATAGGCCTGTGAGAATATGGGTCAACCCGACTGAAGTCCTACTTGTAGGATCTGATTGATCTATGCCCGAACGAGAAATGACTAAATTAAACACGTGCTTAATATGATCTCCAAACGGTCACTGGCTGACCAACACTATCATGACTAACGGTTGTAAACGGCTTCACACATTAATGACTAGGCATATTACAAATCCTAACGCTCGGAGCCTAAATGGCCGGAGCAGCCAGTATCCGAGAGTCGATCTTCGGATCATCTATATAAATTGATCTAGCAGCCTAAACTAGGCATGTTCCATCTTTACCCTAACACTCATACCGACCATACTTTCCGATCATTCTGTTGACCTGCCTAGGTGTCCTTGACTTTGCTGTTGCCTTGCCTGCAGGTCTCCAGCAAGTCCCTTTCTTACCTACCGACCTAGGTCTCGGTCAGTGTCAGGAACATCTGGCGCCCACCGTGGGGCCCAGGTAAAACTTTCCTATCCCACAACCAACCAACTACACCTTCACCATAGTTATCTTTCCAACTTCACGTTCACCAAAACATCTTTCTGACGAATCATGGCCACTAATGAAAACAACATCGACAATGGAATCCACCAAGAGAGTCCTCAGCCCAACCCCATTGAAATGCTGATGCAGACCATCAGAGATATTCATAGTCGAATCGATCAAATAACTAATAGGGACCAACCGCGTGCGATCCTGAAAGGGAGACTGAAAGGAGGTCTGAAGAAAACACTCCGAATAGAGAAACTCATCGACAAACAAGTTATCCTCCAGTTGCTGACCATCCTTTCTCCGATTTCATAATGTCAATTCCCCTGCCTGAAGGTTTCCGACTTCCGACCATGAAGCTTTATCATGGGACGACTGACCCTCAAGAGCATCTTACAATGTTTAATTCGATGATGCACTTGAATGGGGGACCGACCTGATCAAATACTGAGCTTTCCCGACAACCCTGAAGAAATCAGCGTTACTTTGGTTCTCGAGCCTTGAAGCAGGTTCGATTTATGATTTCGCAGAATTGTCGGCTAAATTTCTTAACCATTTTTCTACTAGCAGGACTCACCAGAAGACTTCAACTAGCCTTATCAACTTGAAGCAAGGTCGGAATGAATCACTCAAGGAGTTTATGAGGAGATTTGGTGATGAAGCAGTTCAAATTAGGGATCTCAACCCTGCTGTGTCTCTACATGCTATCATGGCGGGACTGCGACCAGGACCTTTTGCAAATTCTTTGGCCAGAAAACCACCTATGGATTTGGATGATTTGAGAACCAGGTCTACAGAATACATAAACATAGAGGAGATTGCAACCGCAAGAAGACAAATGGAGCAGCAATATTCAGGATCGAAAGTAAGAGGAAATATAAGTAATCCTTAAGTTTATATCAGACTGATCTTTCAAGACCGACCATATGGATGACGAGAAACAAATCAGAAGGACAGACCGATGAGAGTGGAGGAAAAAAACCGACCGATTTGATCAAGACCGACCATATGGAGGACGAGGGGAAAATCAGAGGGACAGACCGATGAGAGTGGAGGAAAAAATCGACCGATTCGATCGTGCTTCTCAGGTAGCTTTAAGTCATCCACAACCTCGGTACGATGTGTATACGCTGCTGACCACTCGGCGGAAGCAAATATTCTGGGAGGTCTATAAAACTGGTATTATCCAGCATCCAAAGAGTGCAGAACGGCCAAGGGAGTAGGTCAATGTTGATAAAAGCAAAAGGTGCGATTATCATAAAAGGTATGGACACACGACTAAGGAATGTATTACCTTGAAGGATAAAATCGAACAACTCATCCGAGAGGGTCATCTTGGAAAATACGTCTACCGACGTAGAAGCCGAAGTAGAGAAGCGAGTGAAGGAAACCAGTCCAGGCGGAGGAGTCTGAGCCCGGGAGAAAAAGGCAAAGCGGTTGCGACAACTTCTAATTCTAGAGACCAGATGATCAGGGGAGTCATAGATTGAATAACTGGTAGGTTCACAGGATGTGGAAGCTCAAATCTGTCTCGAAAGCTCCATCTCTGAGTTGTAATCTTATATTTTTCCACTAGGTTTTACCTAGAAAGTTATAAAGTTATTTTCCATTGTTGTCTCAGTTAGAATAAAGTTTTTAAGGCCCAGCTCGGTAAAATCCGACCGAGGTCATAAACACGACCCAATCCAAAAAAATCGGCCGAGGTCATGAAGACAACCCAACTCGGTAAATCCGACCGAGGTCATGAAGACGACCCAGCCCGATAAAATCGGCCGTGGTCATGAAGACGACCCAGCCCGATAAATCCGGTTGAGGTCATGAAGACGACCCAGCCCGATAAAATCGACCGAGGTCATGAAGACGTCCCAGCCCGATAAAATCGGCCGTGGTCATGAAGACAACCCAGCCCGGTAAATCAGGCCGAGGTCATGAAAACGACCCAGTTCAGTAAAATCGGCTGAGTTCATGAAGACGACCCAGCCCGATAAAATCGGCCGAGGTTATGAAGATGACCCAACTCGGTAAATCTGACCGATGTCATGAAGACAACCTAACCAGGTAAAATCGGTCGAGTTCATGAAAACAACCCAGCCCGATAAATCCAACCGAGGTCATGAAGACGAGCTTGAAAAAACTGAAGACATGTGAAGTCATTCGAAGTAAGTAGATATTTCAAATCGACAAATCAAACTGAATACAAAGTATACAACTTCAAACCGAAGAGCAAGAGCGAAAAATGAACCAAAGGTACATTTATCCATCAAATACAAATCTAAATTTACTATAAATTCATCAAGATTAGAATTGCGTTACAAAGAAACTGAATTACATTTCATCATTAATGCTCGGTCCTCTTACATCTTCACATATGACCAAACGGACTGTCTTGACCCATTTCTCATTCAGCCATTCTTAAGCTTGGCCTATCTTTCTGAGATGACCAAATTCGAGGCAATGGGCCGTCTTGGGCCTAAGATATAATAGGTCTACCGTAGACCTATATAGGCCGACCATACAAGCCCATCTGTTAGGTAGACCCATTTCAGAACAATAGGCCTATGAGAATATGGGTCAACCCGACCGAGGTCCTACTTGTAGGATCTGATTGATCTATGCCCGAACGAAAAATGACTAAACTAAACACGTGCTTAATATGATCCCCAAACGGTCATTGGCCGACCAACACTATCATGACTAACGGTTGTGAACGGCTTCACACCTTAATGACTAGGCATATTACAAATCCTAACGCTCGGAGCCTAAATGACCCAAATCCGAGAAAGTCGATCTTTCGGATCATCTATATAAATTGATCTAACAACCTAAACTAGGCGTGTTGTTCCATCTTTATATTTCATCTCATACCGACCATACTTTTCTATCATTCTGTTGACCTGCCTAGGTGTCCTTGACTTTGCTGTTGTCTTACCTGTAGGTCTCCAACAAGTCCCTTTCTTACCTACCGACCTAGGTCCCGGTCAGTTTCCAGAACAGAACCAATAAAATGAGAGGCTGAGTTCATGTTTTCACTGATTGTATTATCGCAACCGTGCTAAATGTATTCAGCGTTAAAGGCTTAAAGCTTAGGATAGGAGTAAAACAATTTTATTTTCATGAATAAAAAAATTAATTTTCTTTTTGAGTAAATTAACAAAATATTTTTTTGCTCGAATGAAATAGATGTCAGGTATACGCCACTTGGGTAATTTTTGCGAAATTGCTGTCTATTGGTTGAGCCCATACCCAACATTGTTGGGCCCAACAAGTCTAATTTTCGTTTTCTGCCATAGAGATGGAGCAAACGATAAACTCAGTCAACACTCCACATAGCCCAGAAATAAAGCTAAAATAAAAAATATGGAGATGAAGAACTAAATTTCATGCCAATAAATAAATAAATAAATAAAAACAACTAAATTTTGCATTTCGAACTGAACTTTTGGACTCCATGTTGCAGTACACACTTTTGAAGACAAACTAAAAGTAGTAATTTTATTATAAAAAAAACGTAATTTATTCATAAAAATATTTTTTAAATACTTAAAATACAATATTCACCTAAAATTACGTTGAATGTAATTCATTATTCTCATATACCATATAATAAATTAAGATGAATGTATCATATATAAATATAAGTGAAATATCATTAATTATTGTATTCTATGTGTTAAAATAACATATCTATTTATTCATTGGTCTTTTGAGTTTTGAGGAATTAACAATAATTTTCAAAAGAATTATAATCAACAACTTATTTTCGTTTAGCTCATATATATCAGCTCTTTGACCTTCTTTGAAAAAATTAAAAAACAAATTAAAAAAAACAGAGGCTTTAAGAAATTAATTCCCAGTAAAATCGTTAAACATGTAAAAATACTATTTGTGTATCTATTGTAGAAGGCATAGATGGTACCTTGTCTCACTTTAGCCTTAATATTTTTGGCATAATAATAAATCATTATATCATCTCTTACCTATGATCTTACCAAACAAAATCCCACCCTCTCCAACCACATGGCTAATGACATTAGCTTTAAGCATCTGTAGCCAAGAAGCTGTAGAGAAGGAAATCTTTGATCTCCCCTTTACAAAATGCATACTTCCTTAGCAACCCTTCTTTGACAAACCCAACTTTGTGTAGCACCCTTTGAGACCCCTTATTCTCCAGCTCCACCAAAGCTTCAAGTCTCAGCAGTTGCGGGAATTGTTTGAAGACAGTAGGGATTGCCATCTTCAAAGCCTCCGTGACTATCCCTTGACCCCAATGCTCCGCAGCTAGCCCGTAGCTAACATGTGCCTTGAACCGGTCATCACCGGATTCGGGCTTGACGGAAACGTATCCGATGGAGCGGTCATCAAGGCATATAGATTGACGCCATGGGTGGGGCATAGCAACCTTCTCTATATACGCCAAAGCTTGTTCTTTGGATGTGATGGAGTTCCATCTCAAGTAGCGTGTCACTCTATCGTCACTAGCCCATTTAAGGAAGTCATCGGCATCAGATGGCTTGAATGGTCGGAGAGAGATTCTTGAGTGATCCATAGGAATTGGAATGAATAATACGAGACTAGAATGGAGGAAGAGAGAGAGAGCTATATTTTATATATATGTTGATGATGTAATAATAATACTATGTACGTTGCCACTTCATCAAATTCATTGTATATATGCAGCCCCGTTCGATTCGGTCAACAAAGTCGGGCGCAGATTAATTAGTGATCCTGTCCGTAAGGGTGAGTATGTTGTAGCATCACAAGCTAACGGCAGTAAGATTAGAAGCCATGACGTGGAACAAGACCCGAACCCCACATGCGGACGTTTTCACCAAAGTAATTTTTATAATAAAATTATTTATTAAAATATCATTATTTTAAAATTTTATATTAAAATATTATTTTTTATTTAACATGATATTTTTTATTTTTTTATTCACATAAATAACGTTAAAATAGGTGACTTTTCAATATAAAAGCATCACGTGTTATGACACTATGACTAGGGTGTTCACGAGTTTGACCCGACCTGCGAACTCAATCAACATGAATCGACTCGATATAATATATCCGAGTTGGTTTGGATTATCGGGTCAGTTCGAGTCCAACCCAATTAACTCGGCTTTTAATTGGTTTGAGTAACGGGTTGAGTAATCTAACTCGATGACTCAACTACCCGAATAAACGACGTCGTTTTGGAGTATTGCTTATGGGAGTGTTCACGGGCCCGATCTGACCCGCGAATCTGACCAACCCGAACCGATTGTTTTTGTTTCCAATCCACTCATTTCATTCTTAATTTCACTTTTCATTCCCAAATCCCCTACCCGATTACCTGACCCGAAGCAACCCGATTATCATCAGGTTGGTTCGGGTCAGGTTACCTAAATTTTTTTTATCCAAAACCAACCCGACCTAACCCGACTTTAATTAATTGGTTCAGACATTTTTTCTCCTAAATCAAACCCAACCCGACCCGTGAACATCCCTAGCTATGAGACAGAAGACGCCGCATGTATTAGTGTTTTCCACTTAATAGCGCCAACACAGGTAGAGCTATTACGTGGAAAGCACCAAACCATGTGATGTTTTGTGTCATAAGCCATAACACGTGACGTTTTTATTTTGAAAATGCCAAGTGTGTTGACACTTTCAAAGCGTCATGCTATCATCAAGCTAGCCTGATTTTGTGCTGGGCCAAATCAGATCGAGTTGTATCTGGTCAAATTTAATATGAGCTTAAATTTTACTAGCCCAACTCTCACTTTTTGTTAGGTTATTCGGGTTAGCCCATCAAACTATTATTATGTTACTTAATATAAAAAAATTTAATTTTGATACATTATTATTGTAAAAGTTTTTATACTATCATGCAATTATGTATTGTTACATCATAAAAAATATTTAACTCTCAAAATGACTACCTCTAAAGTCATACATGTAATGATTTTTAATTGGAAAACAGTATAAATTTTTTTACACAAATAATATATCAAAGAGTTTGAACTTTGAAGCACGCTTGTACTCTCTAGTCTCATCTCTTACTATCTTAAGCACGCTTCCACTGCTTCCCACACATAACACTTATATGAAAAGTTTGACAGAATTTTCCCTAAATATTGGACCTCTCCAAAAGCACATAAACTTATTTGACATAGTTCAACCAAAGTTCAATTATTCGGATTCTATGAAAACTTTGATAGAGTTTCCCCTAAATATTAGACATCCCAAAAGCACATAAATCTGGTTGACACAGTTCAACCAAAATTCAATCATTCGAAATTTTATGAAAATTTTAATAGAATTTTTCCTAAATATTGATCCTTTCCAAAAGTACATAAATCTGTTTAATTCAGCCAGAGTACCAAGATCATCAATAGAAAATTGGCAAACGTGCTTAATTCAACAAAGGTACCAGAATCACAATAGAAAATCAATAATGGTAATATAACAAAAACCACTAAATATAACATTCTCAAAAGCACTAATAACACATAATATTGCACGTCAATGAGATGGGCTAGCATCATAAATATGGTGGCCTGTGAGAGTGATCAAAAGAAGGTCCTGATTGTGATGGGTATAGCGGGTAGCCCATTGATGGATAAGGATATTGTGGGTAAGGATATGGTGGGCAACCTAGTGGCGGGTAAGGATACGACAAGTAAGGGTATGGTAGGTAAGTTAGATATGGTGGGTAATATATAGGTAGTAGCTGAGATGTCGAGTATGTAGTAGTTACAGTCGGAGTGGTAGTAGTGGTATGAGGCCGAGTCATGTGCTAGCTTGTAGAAACAGAGTCCTCAGGATGTTGAAGTCGTGTCTGAGTATTCACTAACACAGTCCTCCTTCTATGTTGTGTCCCATGTTCATTGAACTCCTTGGGTGGCCCTAGAATGTGATCTACTGCTGGAGTTAGACGAAGTTGTTCCATTGTAATGTAATCATGCTCTTGCATTGATGTAAGATCTGCTTCGCAAATTTTCGAAGAGTCGCTATACTAAAACCCGATGTAGTGTCAGTAGTCCAACCAAACTATCGCTCTGCAATGTCCGCCTACAAAACAGATATAACATATATCATTACAATCAATACAAAATACATTCAGTAATGAGAGAATTGGTAAATAGCTTACCACACTCCCAAGAGATGCACTAGTGCGAGAAATTCAATATCTGGTAATTCTTTTATCCTCAGGCATGTACTCAGAACGCGAAGTGAGGGGTGCTTGCAATGGGGTTCCCGTAACAACCTTATCCCTTCGAATATCTCATATGACAATATAAACAAGATGCGTGCTTGACCAATTCTCATTATTCCTGCCTGCCAGTGTAATTGAAAGCAAACTGTCAAGCTAGCGCGATCTCACTGGTATGGGTTGGTCAAGCCCAAACTAACGCATCACTTTGTCTGGCCGGTGCCACTCAACAATGTGAGAAAATATCAGAGGGACCACTGCTAGTGCTATGTCCCTAACAGCCACACAAAATGGTGGAAGTGATGCCACATTTTCATCTGTGTATGACTGCCATATAATTTGTAAAATGATATGTACACAAAATTAAGAAGCCATATATAGAAGTAATTAATTCAAATGAATGTAAAATAATATATACATCATTATTCTTCAGTTGATCAATGAACCAGTGATAATAGTCAAGTACGTTGGTCACAATGTTACTCAAAATCTTATGCTTATGCCACCTATTTATAAGTCAACGTATTCTATTATGAATAGAATAAGGATAAAGTTAATTATGTCTGTATAAGTAAGCATTAGAGTAAAGTAATATAAAGAAATGTTATATTCATAAATTTACTGTCATGCCAATAGACATAAGTGACTAGGATCAACATCATAGAACACATGATCAACATCCTCAACCAGTGTAAGGGCAAGTTGAGAGAGTCTATACCATGCCCAATACTGCAATAAGATGCAAACACCTCTGATCTTGCACGCCTTGTAGTATGTAACTTTGCAAAACTCTCTATACAAGTACGTCAAGACTAAATACCCCAAATTGTATGTCTTGGTAACAACAAAGTCCTAAAACAGCAAAAGGAACATCAAATACATATACTTACCAGAATGATCAGAGCATAAGAAACCTCTAAGCAACCCAAGTATGTAATGTCGTACATGTTGTTGCACGTAATTGTCATCATCATCCTCCCTGAGTGATCTAAAAGCTGGTTGCAACAAATATGTCATATCAATACTTGCACTAGATAATTGTGATGAAATCGACTCAATCCTTAACAATTGATCACATAGATCGATCTAATCAGTACGATGGGTAAGACCAGTAACAGTAGCATCGTCAATAGGAAGACCCGATATGATACTGATGTCTTTCAATGTTATAGTACACTCTGCAGTAGGCATGTGAAGTGTATATGTCTCTGGATAACATCTCTCAACCAACACAGTAATCAAAGAGTGATCAATACTGCAATAGCCTATATAGGCAAACCCTAAGAAGGTAGCATGCTCTAGATATAGAAGAATCTGCGAAGGGAGGTCCATATGCTTTGTTTTCTGAGCACGTCTAACATGCAAATGTCGATCCTCATGTCCCTACCATATATGTTGAGAAACATGATACTCTTGTAACTCCAAAATCGAGCGGTCCTCTAGGCCTGGGTTTCCACGAAATGCCATTTGTCACATTGTATGCCAAACAACAACAACAATTGATAAGATAATATGAAAAATAATGTACATATTAAACATGAGTTATCAAATATAGAAGAAAAGACACAATTGAAAACAATGTAAGAATCAAATTATATAGGAGTAATGAAATGCACACTAATAATCAACTAACATATATTAATAGTACTCAAATACACAATCATAGTGAACTAATACATAATAATAGTCTTCAAATACACATTGATGGTTATCTAATACAAGAGTCTGATTATGAAATTATATCCTAGCTCAACTAGATGACCCTTCTCCATTATCCGACAAGGAACTCGATTCATCAGCATGACAACTCCGATAATTATGTCAAACTTGATGGCATGTTGTACACCTTTGTCTCAATCTTATTTCGCTTCAATCCATCTCTTTCTGAGTCGAGTTGAATTTGGTCGACCTTTAGATCTAAGCAATGCATGATCAAACACTAATGTTATGTCAAGAGCTGTTGGCCACCATGGTTCATCTTGAATAGGTTCAAAATCAACCTCGTAAGCTCTATAAATACTTTCCATCCTGTAAATCCTATGCACATATTGGAATGAGTTAAGTGCCATAGAAGCACATGTAACAATCACATTAGAGCAAGGAAAATGCAACACTTGAAACATCTCACAGTCACATCGACATTCCTGTAGGTTTAAAGTATAAGAAATTCTATCTTGTTGTGTTACAGGGTTGAAAGCCTCTTCAACCATGAATTTGATGTGATGCATATTGTACCGGTGAACTTGGTGGAAGTTCACCTTTCGCACGTTGATTCTCCAGTCTTTAAAAAAATCATCATTTTATTCTTGGTCATTCATCATTTTATTGTTCGCCTCATCTTTTCGATTCACAAAGTATTTCACCAATTTGATACATGTCATCTGAATCAATGCAATTATTGGTAGATTTTTGCTACCCTTCAACATTCCACTAATGCACTCTGACAAGTTGCTAGTCATATGACCGAATCTGCAGCCACCATCAAATGTCAAACTCTATTTTTCTTTCGGTATTGCATTAATTCAATTTGTCATCTTAGTAGTAGCTGTCAACTTCTCCAGCCTAGCATTAAACTTGTATATAATTGGTTCATACCATGACATAACAAATTGATTGAGTTGGTATGAGCTAACTGTTAGTATAATAAATTTGAATAGAATTTCGAAATTTTAAATACCTGTTTTAATCAAATATCTCTTCAGCTTTTTACTTTGGAATCTAGAGTTAAAATTGCTACCAATATGCTGTATGTGGAAGATATGATACGCATTTGGCACTTGCCATCCAAGATGTGGATTTTCCATTGATTGTAAGATGTCTTGATGACGATCAGATATCAAGCACGAGCCCTCTTGTTGTGTGACATGTAATTGAAGGTGGTCTAGGAACCAATTCCAATCATCCTTTGTTTTCCCTTCCACAATGGCAAATGCAACTGGTAGAGGTTTTTCATCTCTATTTTATGTTGTTGCAATCAACAACTTATGTCAATCTAAACAATGAGCTTGCAATATCAGAATCCAACAACACATGGTCTAAATGTCCAGACTAACCCACAAAACACTATTTTCGAACGATCAACTTGATTATGCACAACACATTCCATGTCTTATAACTCCATCACTATGTCTTCCATGTCTTTTCTCATGACCGCTAACCATATGGGCAACACCTCATAAGATTTATCCCAATCTCTGAAAGCCTTCACAATGACCAATTGTTTTGCCTTTTAGGCTTTTCGATATGAAACTTTGTAACTGAATTGGCTTCGAATCATTTCAACAATAAAACATATAGGTACATCAGATTTTGATCTAACCATCTTCAAAATGCAAGAACAAATCATACGAGAATCTAACTTGTGGTTATCTAATGATATAACCGGGTTGACGCAGCTATAAGGTCTATTATATTTTGTAATCTGTCACACATGCGACCTCTGGCTTTGTATGACCCTAACTCTCTATTTATAACTATCGCTATATCTAGGGCACTTAGCAATTAGTCTTTGTGAATCAGAATCTTCAACCTTGTACTCCTGATGCTTGCGAATCGAATAATGTTGGAGGGCCAACTTCATAGAATCTTTAGATGGAAATTGCAACCCAACATATAATTCATCATCTAGGCTCCAAGTCCCATGATGATTTAATTCAGACAAATTATCAAGATTACTCAATGCATCCTAATTGATTTGAGAGAACTGAGGGTATGGTGGCACAACACAAATTGATGGCCTGGAAGCACAGACATAGATTGAGGGGTAACCAACAATGGAGGGTCTTCTTCTTGTAAATCTTTTTCAGCATCAAAGTTCTATGTCGCTAAGCCAGTGTCTGAATTATCAGCCTTAAGTACTTGTCTTTAATCTTCACTTGTGTCAGATAATGCATCTTTAACAAGTGGTTATCAGTTTCAACCGTTGCAGAACCAATAACATTCATACTGCACTGCTCAATTGGATTAACTGAAGTAGCATATGTCATGAACATTTGAGTATTGATAGGCTGTGAGAATTTAGGAATATTAGAAGGACCAGCTTGAAATTTTGTTTCAGTAAGAGCTTCAACATGCTCATCATGCTCACTCATTTCTTCCTTAACATACAACTCTATCGAGCCCCATGTTTGAATATTGACAGAAGCAATCTATCATGCATTTAACATCATCATCGTCTTCCAATGGAAGAGCTATCCATCTCCATGGATTGTTGAATTGTGAAAATGATACATAACTTTTCACACTTATTGATTTGCTTGGAGTCTTAACTTTGAATGAATTTTATTTTTCAAGGTGTCTAAACACTACAAAAAAAACATGTAAATTATAACAATTTTAATACGGCAGCTCTAAAAAACTGTCATAATATATAGTATAATATGTCAGTTACACACCTGTCGTATTTTACAAATAAAAAATAGCAGCTAAATGTATAAAACGACATTTTTAATTGTTATTATTTTTATTTTAAATTTTAATTAAAATATTTTAAAAAATTCTAAAATTTCCCTTGCCTTCTGCCATTCAGTTCCCTTCCCCACGCACAAAAAAAACATTAACCTCACCCAATTTTCTGCTTCATATATGCTTAGGGATCCCGAAGACAAAGATGGATCCGAAACTGAAACACTCAACCCCAAAATCTTCACCACTATCATGGATTCCTTTCCATATTTAGCAACACCTACCACCAGTTGCTCCCTCAAGAACGTCTTCATAATGAAACGCACATTTCGCCCCCTCTTCAGGCTTCTCCTCCTCATCGTCTTCGTCACCACAGTCACCTCCCGAGCCATCGTTCACAGAGGCTTAATCTCCATTGAGCTCGAAACCCGAGTCCTGATCCAAGATCCACTGTCGCCTCTGCCGTCGTTGAACACCACGTTGCTGAAACACGCGGCGATTGAAATCAACGAGGAGAAAACGAAGTAGGAGATCCAGAACCTTCTGGACGGCAACTTCGGGAGCCAAGCGTGGCACCGAACCTTCGTCTCTCCTCTCCTCGCTTTCTCGACTGAAATCCACAGCTTCGTTCGCACCGCTTGCGCCGTCTCCGCGATGTTTGATTCTTTCTATTTTCTACTTCCACAGCTTTTGATTTTCTTCGTTTTAACTCTTTCACCTTATTCGATTTCACTTCTCTCTTCATCACATGCCTCTTCCTCTTGCAATCTTCAATCTTTTAAGTTGCTTCCATCGTCATTGACTACGAATTCTTGTTGCACGACCTTCAAAAGGACTCCGATCAGTATCATCAAACAACTTCCCAGGTTTCCACCATCTCTATTTTGTTTTCTTAATGTTTCAATCAACAGTAAGAACCTGAACTGCAAACAAATTGAGTATTTTGTGTTACAGTATAATTTGGTTAATTGGAGATTTGTTAGGTTAGTTAGTGATTAGTTAAATGCGTATGTAATTAGTTAGTGATTAGTTACTCTCGCTACTCTATAGAAGCCATGTATCAGGCTTGTATCTCACACATTCTATCATTCAATAAATTTTAGTTTCTCATTTCTTATTTTCTCTCAATTCGTTCTCTGGCTCTTGCCTTGTCTCTCAACACATTGAAATTTGAAACTAAACATCTTTGAATTTATATTGATTGTTTTGGTGCTTATAGGTTCATCTACGATGTGCCAAGAGGTTTCTTAAGTTATGTGAAGCAAACAAAGGGTTTTATGTGAAGGTTGGATAGTTTGCTGCTGCCCAAAGGGTGCTTCCAAAGGAGTACTCATTGACTTTGTCCGCATTGCAGGACTAGGTTTAGCCCAATATTTGTTGTTTAAGTTCAAATTTCCTTTTGTTTTTGGTTAGTTAATTTTCTAATTGGATATCTTAATGACCTAGGTTGCTCCTCTTCCTTTTAAAGTTATTAAGGAAGTGTTAAAGGATAAGCTCGGATTGGATTTCTCTGAGAAGTAAGTTGCCCTTACCAACTGAATTTTGATTTTACAAACAATTTTTCTATCAGATACCAACTCTCCTAACAAAAGCTTAAGTTGTTAGGTGGAGCTGGTGGATGTATATGGATAGTTTTATATTTCTAATATGTCGGATAGGTAAAGGTTCTAATCGATCAGCACAATAGGGTATATATTAGGAGTGATGAGTTTGTGTTTGGCTTTGTTCGGCTAGAGTGGGAACCTGAGATTGAGTCATAAAAGGGTCAAACCAGGTTTATTTGATTGTTTAAGTTTTGGAAGTGTTTGATCCCCTTTCTTGGTATTTTTGTTGGTTTCATTTTTAAGTCGAGTCATTCCTTGGCCTTATGTTTTTTAAAATGTGAACAAAGATGACTTAATCATGTTTAAGAGTCAAAGATGAAGGAGTTCTAGGCTAGGACAGTTGATGCTATAGATAGTAAATAAATTAATGTCTAAGTAAAAGTTCACTTTGCTGCTAACCTATAAAGCAATGCCTTTATGGTGTTTTAAGTATGCTATTGATTTTTCTCTCATTTTCCTCTGTGAATTGTATGTCTAAATTAGTGTTTCCTGGTCCTTGCTATCCATTCAGTGTCTTTATTATTGCTTATCAAATGTATGTTGTGTTAGAGAGGCAATTTAAGTTAGTTTCATGAATCCATTGAACCTGCTAGTTTTAGATCAGGCCATTTAATAATGTGAAGTGTCAAAACTCAGGGGTTAAGCAAATCTTGTCTTGTTATTGGCTTGCTAAATTTTCCCTTCATTGTGTTTAAGGTGTGATTTTAGTCTTTTCCTTATATACTTTATGAGTTATATGCCTAAATTTCTGTTTCTTGCCATTATTATACATTTAGTGTTTCCAATAAGCAACTTATCAAAAGCACTGGTTTGAAAAAAAATTTGTGAGGTAGTTCCTGCTTTAGCCTAACTGAGATAATTCCTCACTCATACTAATCAAAGTTTTCCTTTTTTTTTTGGCAAAGCTGAATCTTAATGTTGTTTGTTGCTTTCTTATTTGCTAAAACTCAATCAAACTTGTTATTTCTAAATCTTCCTTTAGAACAACAACTTTAATTCCCATTATGTCACAGATTTAATTGTCCTCATATTCATGAACAAAATGGTTCAGTAAAAAGGGGGCATAGTAATAGGGTAATTTTGCACTTCTAGTGTTTATGAGAGGTAAATCTTAAACTAGATTGTGAGATTTGAAATTTAGAGAGTTTTGATTACTCATTTTCTAACATTTTCTTCTGCTTTGCAGATAAAGGGTGGCTTTTGATTAACTTGGATTAGCTCCAAGTCTTAAGAGGTAGTTTCTCTTACTCCCTTCCTTTTCTTCTTGTCCTTCGAGGTGTTAGCAAAAATAGCCAGTGTAAAAATCTATTAGTTTCTCTGCGTACTGCAAAAATCTGCATTTGTGGATAGATATGATCTAAATTAAGAATTGAATATATCCCAGTGTAGAAGTAGGTAATTTACATCTTTCAAATCCAATTATTAGATTGCAAGATCTTATAGTATGAAAAATGCAGACCAAATTTCAACTTGATTAGATTTGAAACTATTTGATATTTGATTAGAGGGTTTTATTCCTCACACAAAAGTTGATACGAGACTTAGTATCAAAACTTCACAGGTAAGAGACATATAATATTTCATTTTATCATTCTAGCATTTAGCTTAAGGGAGTAGGGTATGCTATGCCATTTAACAATGGATTGGGTAAATCATATGAAAAGAAGTCATAAGTGATGTTATATTTTTTTTGAAGTTTTGTATGCATGTCTTGAATGGTGAAAAACCTGGTATTTATTTATTTATTTATTTCACCTGTGTAAAATAATTTTGGATTTGCGGATTTTGAAGGTAAGACAGATCTCAAGATTCGAGCTTTGGAGGTTGTAGAGGAACTTAGAACTAAAAGAGCAGACAAGCAGGTCAATGATCACCCTTGAACATGAAGATGCATGTGTGATTATCAATGTTGTGATTGTGAACACCTAATTTTGTCTGGATCATTAAAACTCTTTTAAATTTTAAAAAAAAGGAAAATAAAAATAAGTTTTCTTTGTTTGTTTGACTCATTTCTTGTTTTTGTTTGGCCCAAATAGTCCAATAAGTTTATGATAAAAAAAAACCACAACAATAAATAAAATAAAAAAAAAAATATAAATAATAAATAATAAATAATAAATAATAAAATAAAAAAAAAATCATATGTTGCCATTGCAGCCCTCTTCCTCTGCCTTTTGTTTTTTCCATTTTGGAGAATGAATCTATGTTACCTTTCCTTGGTTTTCCTTTTTTTTCTTTTTACCACAAGACACCATGCACTCACTTTTCCATCCCTCACCTGCACATGGCAGCAGACACACAATACACACACCCACCCTCTCACGTCCTTCACCTGCACTGCAGCACACACACACCCACTCACTTTCACATACTCACTAATCACTGGTCAATAAAGGGAGAGAGTGAGGCAGAGAGAGCTTCAACAGAAAAGATGGGCAAAGGCAATATGAAAGCAGGAAGGAGAGGTTTTTAGGGGGTCTTTTTTTGGAGAGAGAGGGGATCGCTAAAAATAAAAGGAAAACAGATAGAAATAGAGGAAGGGATTTTTTTAGAATGAGAGATTTTGGTTCTAAGTTGGCATTTGGTAACGCAGAAGAGGTAAAACCTTTCTCTAATATTATCCTTGCACTGTTGTGAGTAAATAAATGGTGCTCAATGCATGCTCTGGTCCTAGCCTGATAGTTACGTCGTTCATCTTCCTTTCCGATTCAACCTTTAAGCTATGAACATCATACCACACACTTACACTTCTCCCATTTCCAAATCACACACCATCATGTAGAACTACAATAACAAATACCCAAATCATGATCCCATCTCCACATTTCAACTCAAACTTTCCCTGCGTCAAACACCATCACCAAAACATAAGCCTCCTGCAACATGAATAAACAGAAACTTAGGCCAAAAATTCATCAAATTCCATCACCAACTCACAAAGCACCCAAACTTCATCTCAAATCTCCATCCATTCACCCAAAATCACAACACCTCCATCAAATCGAAAAAACACTAAACACCATAGAACCTCTTCCTCTTCATCACCCCCACCGTGGCGGCCACCACGTCCGGACAAGCCACAAGAAGCCAAGCCCACCGAAAAAAACCCACAATAAACTAGATCCAACCACCACGCCATCACCATCATCCCCCCACCTGTGCACGCATATAGAACAGGCCCCTTCCACGACAACCTCTCACCCAACCACCGCGGATCCCCTACTTTGAACCATACCAAAACCCATCGTCCACCATGGCAGTCACCACAGCCGTGAACGCCCCACGAACCACATCTAACAGCCACTTCATACCGCCCTTCTCGGAACCCAACCAAGACTACCGTCAACCATGGCCACCCAAAACAACCCGCAAACCCCACTTCGGGCCTCCATGGAGCCCAACCTCCACCACCGTGAACCATTCTTCCGATCCATCATCCACCACCACGGTTCCCCCTTTTCCCAGATCTGTATTCCCAGCAGCCACCGTAACCACCAAGCCCAGCCGAGAACCACCCGGAGCCACCATGCCCGCCGTCCTAACCTCCATTAAAGCCCCTCCTCTTTTGTGCTCTCTGTTTCGTTGATGGCTAAAAGACTAAGTGTCTCTCATTTCTCTTATTTGATTTATTCTGAAGCTTTTTTTATTTATTTTTTTGTTTAGTTGTTTTCTTATGTTTTTTGTTTTTGTTTTTTTTTTTTTTTCTATTTTCTGTTATTATTCCAGCAACCTTCCTTTTTTATTTTTTACTTGTTATCACTTGATGAGTTGGGCTATTTTATTTATTTAGGCCTAAGAGTTTAGTGTGGTTATTATTATTATTTTTTAGTTGGCATTTGGGTTTTATTTTATTTTGGGCTAGCAACTCTTTTGTGTGTTTTTTTTATTTATTATTTGAGTCTTTAGTAGTTGATATAAAAAAATGTTGATATTTGACTCTTTAAAAAAAAAAAATGTTTTGTTTTTCTTTTGTTTGACTGATTTTTTTTAAAAAAAAGAGAGAATAAAACGGAATTGGCTGAGCTGTGACAGCTTGTTAATCTTGTAGCTTTTAGAATCATTTGAGTTGTGACAGCTTAATGATTCAAACCCTTTTTCTAAATAAAAAAAATCAAATGAGTTTTCAAAATAAAAATCTTTTCAAAATTAAAAAAATATCAACTCACAATCGCTTTCTAAATAACGACGTGACTTTGAATTCCTCATTGCATCTGAGGATACGTAGGAGCAGAATCCCAATTCTGTCAAGACAAAATTAAATTTTCATAATTTATTTGTTTGTTAGTTTATCTTTAAATGAATGGATAAAATAAATATTTTTAAAAGTTATAAAAAATTGCACAACTGATTTAAGGTAACCGTCTTAAGGAGGATGTATTAGGAATTTTTGAACTTGAGTTTTTGAACGTAGGCCATCTTTTTTGATTTTTCAATTTTTCTAATAAAAATAAAATTAGTGGCGACTCCTTAAATTTTGTAATTTAAGTCGTTATCCTGCCGCAATCCCGGTCACGACAGTGATCATTGGTGTGGCTTTTTTTTTTTTTTGCAATTCATGATGTTAGACAATCAAGATAGTTATCTGATTATTATTTTAGAGGAGCATACTAACAACTCTTTTGATTTATGAAGTTGTTGAGATCTTTTTAATTGTATTATTTGTGTACTTTTTTAAATTGTGAAATCCCTATTTAAAGTGGTTCTTTTTTTTTCTTACAGAAGAACAGTAGATATCAATTTATATGTTACACAGGATTTCCTCGGAGTTGCTGATCAATAACTTCCTGAGGTTCTTAAGCGTCTATCTAAATATGTTCATTATCAAGTAAAACAAGAATTGAGTTTCAGTGTTTTCGTAATGTTTGAGTTGTCTGAGGCAATTTGATAAATTGAGTGCCAAACCATGGAATGCTACATTCTTTTTTATTATACTGTTAATACCATGGTTTCAATTAGAGCAATATTATGTATTTTAGGTGGTGTAGTTAATTGCTTAATAAGCATTTATTGGATCATAATACTTTGGTAATCAAATAGTAATTTTTAGTACTGTTTTTAAATTTGATTAATGTTCTCTTTTTCATCCTCTATTATACTTTGGTAATATATAAGTGCACACTACTCAAACTCTGGTACATTCCAATTGCTGCCAAAGGCCATAAGGAGTCTGTTTATGCATTGGCAATGAATGAAGGTGGATTAATTCTGGGTTGTGGGAGTTGACAATGGTGGGGCAGTTTTGGGTTGGATCTGTTGAGCTCTGGGTTGTGAGAGTTGACAATGGTGAGGCAGATGTTTTGTTTGCTATTGATATGAAATTAGAATTTTAGAACATGAATTATGAATTAAAGATTATGTTATTGAGTCGGGTTGTCCGCCATTTTTTTTGGTTGGTTTAAATGAATTATGACAGTTCTAAACGACTCTTTTATGCTTTTTTTTGTTGGGTTTATGTAAATTACTACAGTTCTAATTGTCATAATTTACATTTTTTTTGTGTTATGTAAATTACGGCAGTTCTAACCACCGTTTTATGCTAAAATCAAATTGTCGTTTTATACATGATAAATTATGGCAGTTGTCGTGACAGTTAATGGGAAACCGTCATATTATATTGAACGGCAAAGATAATTACGTCAGTTTTGGAAACCGTCACTGATGCAAAAAACAGCAATTAAAACCGTCGTAATATGCACACAAAAATTGCTGTAATTTACTCTTTTTTTTGTAGTGAAAATCATATTACATTTGATCACAATAGGCCTAAGGAGGATTTTCATACATTAGACTCTTTTCACCATCATACATTGTCCCATTGAAATAAATGAGCACGACAAGGGATTTTTTCATGTGAATCCCACTTCTGAATAATAACAATTCAACACATTTACAATGAATTTAAACTTGTCAATTAAAACAAACTTGCACTTCTAACAGAATTCATACTATTATTTTACATACAAATGATTTTCTAATTCCTACTAATTTGAATAAACTTACATTTAGTTAATTAAAATATGTCAAGTAGTCAAGCAAAAAAAAAATCTAAAAAACTGACACGTGCAAATGAATTCATACTATTGTTTTACGTTCAAATAATTCATACTATTCACACTTGGTACACTATTAATTAGTCAAGCAAAAAAATTTTCTAAAACCTATAAACTAACAAAAATATATAATTAACATTAATACAATAAAAAACAATAATAAAAACAGTCAACAAATAATACAAAAAAATTAATCATTTTAATAAATACTTACATATAAGAAATAATATCTGAATATAATCAAACCGGAGATCTAGGCACCACCGTCACCAGCAACTGTCAAATCTATTAGGTGGGAGAGAGTTGAGAGAGTTTAGAAAAAAAATTGTAGAGAGAGAGAGAGAGTAAAATTTGACAAAATGAAGAGTTGTACACGTTCCACACCGAAGCTATGTATATATAGTGGGCCACAAGAAAAACGGCAAGCGTAATGACGCTAGTACATAGAAAACACAAAACTATATGACATTATTAGCCTTAAAATGTTATCTGCGTTAACACTTTCACGTAAATAACGTTATCTACGTTTGGTGCTTTCATGTAGATAATATCAAAAAAATTAAAAAAAATATCATGCTAGACAAAATGATAACATTTTGATATATAATTTTAAAAGAGTAACATTTTAATAAATAATTTTACCATTAAAGACAGTTTGATAAAAAAGGTCCACATGCGAAGCTGTAGGTTTCAACTTTAATGTTTGAATTTTGTAGGTTCTCACTTCTCAGCTACAAAATACAAAATTTGAGAAAAATAATACTGAAAGGAAAATAGTAAACACATCATATTGAGTAATGTTTGGCAACAATATCGCAGAGAACACTAATACTTCCATAAACTAGTTACAAGCAATAGTTTGCAATTGCCTCTCATCCTATAACAGATTGATGCTGTTAACTCTTGAACCTTGAGTGCAGAATAATGAACAATATATCATCGACTTTGTTATTCTCTCACCTCACCTCTCTTATACTTACTATTATTGGAAAAAAAACTCAAACCATCTCCTCACATACCACCCTCTTCTCTTTCCCTCTTTTTTTCTTTTTTCTGTTTTTTTGTAAATAATAATAATAAAAAAAGTGATAAGTGTAGGGAGGAGTGTAAGGATTGAGGTGTAGAGTAACACTTCTCGTATATCACAAGAATGAGCAACTAACCTGAATAAACAGTTTGGGGCGGCTGCATTGAAGACGAGCTACATACAAGACAAAGAAAAAAAAATGAACAGAACCAACGGGCCACAGATCAATTTAAAATAGGAATAGTAATGAGAGCAGGATACATAAGAGCCAACAGAATAGAAGGGGAAAGTTAGATATAAAAAATAAAAAATAAAAATATCATGATGATCATGTATATTGAAAATGATATCAATTGAATAGACAATCTATCTCATGATCAGAACTTTCAATTTAATGATTGGATTGGTAAAATTCAATATTTATAAAAAGTTATTAAACTGTTTAAGTGTTCTAAGACTCATTTTGCAATAATCAATATTTTTCTATGAAATTTAATATTTTAAGACTTTTTTTTATAATAAATGAGGCTAACAGCCTAAAAACAAATAAAATTACGCAACCATATATGTAGGTGAGTTACATTTATAGAATATTGCTAAAGCAATGTGACTAAAACTTGAGGAGGATCTTTAACGGTAGTAGATGAGAAATGATTTGAGTGACCAAGTTTAGCAAGAAAATCTGCACACATTACTTTTCTTGACTGCATGAACCACATTTACCACCCATTGATTTCATATTAGTAACTTGATATCTTGAATAAGTGATGCACAATGGTGGGAAGTTGAGCAGCAGTTAAGAACAAGGTTCATAGCTATCACATAATTCATGTTGAGTATCATCTTTCAAATCCTAAGCTCCTGCACAAGTCTAAGGCCATGATACAAACCCCATAATATTATTTTGACAGTTGAGCAGATGCTTAAATTATAATAGAAAACCCTAACAAATGTTCTAGCATCATCTCTCACCAAACCACCACATGCTGTTTGCATGGAGCCTTGACACACAGACTCATCCACATCAAGCTTATGAAAGCCATATATGGAGGGAAGGACCAAGGTATAAGTCTCTAAGTTCTGTGATTCACCTTGCCAACTAATAACGGATTATCATCATAGCTCTTCATGACCACTCGGGTATAACTAAGAACATAATGTGCCAGCTCAAAGGTAGGCTGCATGGTATGAAAAAACATCCATTTGTTACGATCCTTTCAAAGCAACCAGATAGTAAATGCAAATAGTAAAGAAATACACCATTAAAATATAAGTTTTTTTTAATTGCATTAAATATAAGTTTGATTTTGATATATTAATAATATAAAAAATTTTCATATATCAAATCTTATTAAGACTTTACAATGTTTTCAAAAATGAATCGAATTTGAAAGTTAAACCGATTAGATTATGAACCAATCTTCAGTTCAAATATTATCCGATTTAATCATAATAATCACAAATTTAATCAATCAAACAAATTAAATCATGAGTCGGAAGTCTCACCAGTTTGATCATCGATTCAATTTTTAAAACATTGTCTTATATAATGAATTTGACTATATTAATAATTGTATAAAATGTCAAACATATTAAATAATGTATCAACACATCATTTGATATAAGTATAATTTTTTTTATACTGATGTGGATTGAAATTAAATTATTAAAATATTACCTGAACCTTGTGTCTGACAAACAATACAAAAATCTGATTAATTATCTTATAAAAAGTTTTTATTTTGATTATGTTATAAAAAGTTTTATCTACAGAACTCATTACAAAATCTCTGTCCCTCATAATAAATGGCAGTTTGTTTCCCTCAATAAGCAGGAAAGGTATATATAATGCCAATTGCTATGGATTTCCAAGCAATACAGGATTTGTGTTTGGCACAAGAACAATTAAAAGAACAAAAATGGTACAGAAATTAGTTAAAAAAAAAAATACTATATATAGACATTATAAGTGAATAATTCTTGCGTAAATCATAAACTAAAAGTTAAAGGTTGTGTTTGAAATGAATAAAAATGAAAAATAATTTGATTTGATTTAAAAATTAAATTTTGTATTTGAAACTTTAAAAATAAAATAGGATTTGAATTGATTTAAAAATCAAATTTTATATTTAGAATTCATTAAAATGATTTAATTTGATTATTTTATTATTTTACATTTTAACCCTTATGAAAAGTTATTAGAGGTAGTTACTAAGGGTAAAATAATCTATTTATTTCAAATCAAATCAAATCATAACAAATCATCAAAATTAATAAATTTCTAAAATAAAAAAATGAAATCCATGAGATTTTAAAAATCAAATTATTTTTCATTTTTAAACATTTCAAATACAAAATTTAATTTAATTTAATTTACAAATCAAATCATTTTTTTTTAATAGATGCATATTAGTTTTAAGTTTTCGCAAGTGAATGAACGTTTTTTTTTTTGAAGAATACATTATCATTTGATATATATCATATTCCATATTTCATATTTGCATTGATCAAGCATATATATATATATATATATATATATATATATATGCATGCAGGTTATAGACCTAGAAATTGAAAGGGCTTAAGCAAGTCGATCGTATCCAGAGATAAAATCTTAAGATTTACGGAGTGAAACTCTAAAACTAGCACCACTATGACCAGAATATATTATTATCATATACGGAGTTCTGAGTACGCATACAGCCCAATTCACCAAACTGAATATATGTACCAGCCTGTTTGTAGCTGTACAATAAAATAAGAACAATTTTCCCCTATATCACCAGATCCTTCCAAATAAATGCTTGGATGATCGATAGTTTATTTCTACCAGCAAAAAAACATTTAAGAGGTTTACTACTTTACTTACTGTAGTAATTAGTATAAATAGGTAAATTAAAGCAGCAAGGCAAAATCTGGGAAACATTGAGGATGGGGAAAGTCTCCCTAGCACCTGCAGGCCGAATGGCCCATAATGGAAGAATAAAATGAAACAAGGGTTTGAATGACGAAATTGAGCCAGTAAAGTTTATATATATATATGATCAGTAACAAGGTGTACCTTTAGAAACTCCGTTCGGTTTCTATTCTACTCCAGGAAGAAGGAGAATACTGTCAAAACTCGTCACCTGGTGAGCTTACGGTTGCATAATGTAACAACAACATTAGTTACAAAAGAAAAAAAAAACAATATTATACATATAAGTTATAGAAGGGCCTGTTCTCCATGTTTCATTTTAGGGTTATACGATCAATGCTCCTTGCTTTTCTGTAACTCTTCATTCACTCGGAGAGGCTCAGATATATATATATATATATATAAAAGACTGATTAAGGGAAACAGGAAACAGGGCAAGCTCCGAAAGAATTCATAAAGAGGAGAGTGGAGACAGTATAAGACCAAAGAATTAATGTTGTCTGAATTCATGCTACAGCTACACGGGGGGCAGTAGAAAATCCGAAAATTTAACAGAAAGAAAGTGAGAAGAGAAAAAGAGAAATTAATAAACAGTAAAGGGAGAGAGGGGAAAGGTCCTAGAGAATACAGAAAGGAAGAGAAATGTGAAGAGAAAGATGAAACACAGCAAAATGATTGGAGATTGACAGAAAGAGAAGAGAGCACGCACCGCAAAGGTATTTCCTCATACTATTGCTAGCATGTGCTCCCTTTCTTCTGTCAATCTCGCTCGTGTTGGTTTTTTAGTTTGTAATTGTTGTTGAGCTAAGCATGCCCTATTAATACAAGTATATATTGTCTTCTTCACTACAAACCACGAACTTGGGTTGCTTTTTTCCTTTCTTTCTTCTCCCAAATGATTTCTTCCTCGTATAATTTTTTTCACCTCCTTCTTCTTCCCCTGCAAGTGATGATCACTTTGTCGTATGGAAGAAAGTGATGGGGGAGATGAGTCGGAGGACGACGTGCCTTGGTGTAAATGGGCTGCTTTTTCATGACATGACATATGAGAGGTTGGGAAAGAAAGAAAGAAAACCAACGGAGACAAACAGGTACGGATACAGTGAGCATCAGAGAAGGGACAAAAAGGACGAGATACGGTGTCGAGTAAGTATTGGTCCATATGAAGCATTTGGCAGGGTCTTGCTCATATCCACCGAAGGAATTGAATTTCTCTTAAAATGAAATGGACCTAGAAACTGCTACTTACTGCTCAGGTACGGCTTGGGTTTGACTGTGCAAGCAGTAAATATATATTTTTTTATAAGTACAAATTTAATATTTTATATTTAAACACATATATATAAAATTAAAAAAAAATGTGTGAATTTCATTAAATTTATACATCATAAAAAATTATCTTTTTTTTTTTTAATTTTATATTCGTATACTTAAATATAAAAAATTAAATTTATACTTATATAAAAATTTCTCTTAACACGGACTCATTTTTACCCAACTTAGACTCCTCTTACGTGGCCTATGTGCATGTACAAGGCTATTCTAAATATTAATTTAAAAAGCACACAAAAAATAATTTAAAATGATTTTGTATGAAAAATGAATAAATAAAGTTATATTTATTATTGTATTATTAGTGAATTAATATTTTAATATATTTAAATTAAATTAAAAATAAAAAATATTAATAATATATTTTTATATTTATTTTATTATTAATTTCTCTCATAAATTTGAAATAATTATTAAAAAAATTAATAATATTTATTTTTAGATTAATAATAAAATAAATATTAAAAAATATTTAAAAATATATTATTAAAATTTCAATAAAAGAAAGAAGATAAATACATCTTTATTATTTATTTTATACATAAATTCACTTTAAATAATCTTTTTCCATATGCAATAATGATAGAAAAATGATTGGTTAAACTATATTTTATTCTAATTCTTATACCTACAATTATTTTTTTATTTTTTCATCTGTCGTTGTAACATTGTCTATTAAAGTTATAATATGATGATGTATAAGAATTAGCTTGAAAATAAATATAACGTATAGAGAAAAAAAAAAAGGTTAGAATATATTTTTTATATCTATATGTGACTTTTAATTTCAATTTGAGTCTTATATTTCACAATCATTTGATTTTTGTACTTATGATTTTATAACAACAATTAATAATAAAGACTAAATTAAATATATATATAGATAGATATATATATATATATATAAGGACTAAATAAAAGATTTTTTTTGCATAAAAATTAAAATAAAAATGAGTGTCATGAATAACTAAAATTATTTGGTGTGTTTAGAGTAAGATTTGTCTTATTTTACATTATTAGATTTATTTTTTATTTTTTGGTAAATGATTTATCTTGTATCTTGTATATATACATGTCAATACTTTTTTTATTTTAATTATATTTTTAATAAGGCCTCATTAATGAGTGTCTAAAGGTCCTGATTAAGAAGTATGTAATATTTTTTATTAAGTATTTTCAATTACTTTTATTTTGAGCTGAAAGTATTTTCAATTACTTAAAAATAGTATTAAATATATTAAATTTAGCATAATAAATACTTTATCGATTTCTCCTTTTTTTTCTATTTTCTATTTCTTTAATAGTACTCTAATAGTATTTATTAATAAATTATTTTTTACATGAATTCTTTTTTAATACTACAAGTGAGGGACTATGCATTTAATATGATAGGGTAAGAGAACTTCAATCTATATCTAACTTTATATATATAAGTTAAGGTGCCTTAAAAATCACTAATGAAATTGTTATTTATTAATCATTGCTTGAAAAATACTTTGAAAGTAATTAATGATACTATATGTTATTAAATATTAATAATCAAACAAAAAACTTTTTAAATAATTAAAATGACTCATACATGGCCTAAGTATATTTTACAATTTTAAGATAGTTTTGTTTAAAATTGAAGAGAAAAGTTTTCAAAAAGTAAATAAGATTGAGTTTAAACATTTTTTAAAAATATATAAATAAAAAATTACAAAGAGTGAAAATCATATATGTTTTCATGGCATAGAAAATATTCACATAATATGACAAAATAAATTAAAATGGACTTTTTTATTGCTCTATTTATAGAACTTACGTGTAAGTTATAAAATTATAAAATAGAAATTTAGAAGAATAGATATTTTATGTTTTTAATGTCATAAAAAAATCCACATACCACAACAAAATAAATTAAAATGAATTCGAATTTTTATTTTACTTGTAAAACTTACATGTAATTACTATATTTTGATTAAGAATTTTTTAAACTTAAAATAAGTTAATTTAAATATGTATTAAATATTTATCTATTAAATTAAGAATTTAGAGTAAAGTATGAAACTTAAAATAACTAGTGTTACGCAATCGCATGGAGTAAAATAACTTATACAGTTAAAATGTTCTGGTAATGTTAATGTTGTAATAATTTTTAGGCGACTTGTTACGGAATATTTGTCGCGAGCTGACGGGCTAATATCCGTTGAAAACGAAAATGACATTGTCTTTACCATAAAAATAAAATAAAAGAAAGAAAATAAACATTCAAAACCATATGACTAGGGATCAGTTCGACCAAAAATTCAGTGCCTTGGCCTTCGGGTAATTTTTTTTACAAATCTGCTCAAACTTTTTGCCATTATTATTATTTAATAAATTTAATTTTAAAAAAATTGAAGTTAGATAATTATTTATGTTAAATTGACTACGTTATTAATATTTTTTAAATATAATATATTTTTTATGTAGTATTTTTTATAAAAAATATTTTTTATATAATATTTTTATAAAAAATATTTTTTATTTGAATTTTTCGATTTAACCACTTAACATGTGGTCAAATCACTAACTTATTGACTCAATCTTTCGACTAAATCAATTTTTGATCTGAATTATACAATTACAGTGTGTTGATTGACTTGCTTCTCCCAAAAAAATTGTGGTCATTTTCTGTTTGATCATCATTGTTCATCTCTTTATGAAACTGTTAACTAATATAGTTAGTTAGTTAATTATCAATAGTTTTCAGTTAGTTGGTTATGATAATTATGATAGTTAGTGACGGTAGTTTTGTCTATATATAGGACTTTGCTTTCTGTCGTTGTTTGATAATGAGAAGTTCATTTTTCTCTCAAGCTCTGGTTGAACTTCTTCCTTCTTTTCTCATTTTCTACTTTGCTCATGGTTCTTAGAGTTAACATGGTATCAGAGCCTCTTTTCGGAGGGGCTCTGTTATCTCTGCATTTCTCTGATTTTTGTTATCACAGTTCTTATTCCTTCTCTTAGAAAATTGTGATTTTTTTGGATCTTTTATGATCTTGTTCTAGATCTATATTCAGTTAGAATTTGCATGTGTTTGATTCTATTCTAACTGATCCGTGATCTGGTTCAATTGTGTTGTAATTGAATTTTGATCTTTTCTTTGTTATGATTCTTTGTGCAATTGATCTTTCAGGTTCAATTGCGATTGTGATCATATTCTGTAATTGAAGTTTGATGGCAAATTTTAGTTCAAATGGATCAAGCTCTAATATGTTTAGCGCAGTGAATGTAGCAAGATCAGCCACTATAGGGAATATGATCCATGTTACTAATGTGATTTCAAATTTCACTAGCCCTTATTACTTGCTACAGAATGAAAATCCAGGAGCTGTGATAGTTTCTGATCAATTGAATGGTGAAAACTATCACCAATGGTCAAGAGCTGTTATGGTGGCTTTTAGCTCGAAGAATAAAGAGCAGTTCATTGATGGAACTTTGCCCAAGCCTCCTGTCACAGATCAAAATCATAAGATTTGGTGTAGATGCAACAAGTTAGTACTTTCTTGGATCTTGCATTCTATGGAACCATCAATTATGCAGAGTGTTCTTTGGATGGAAACTGCAAGTGAGGTATGGAAAGATCTCAAAAATAGGTATTATCCAGGAGATTTATTTCGCATTTTTGAGTTACAAGAAGAATTATATCTGCATAAACAAGGAGATTCATCCATAAGTATCTATTTCACTCACTTGAAAGGAATTTGGAAGGAGCTTGATAATTTTAGGCCTATTCCTTCTTGTAAATGTCAGATCAATTGTTCTTGTGATTTGATCTGTACAATTCGGTCTTATAGGGAGAATGATTATGTAATTAGATTTCTTAAAGGTCTAAATGAGCAATACTCAGTTGTGAGGTCTCAGATCATGCATGCTCATGGAACCTCTCCTAGATATATCAAAAGTGTTTTCTCTCCTCATACAACAAGAAAAACAGCTGAACATTCAACTTGAGGAACCAAGAATTATGTTCAACATAAATGATACATGCAATCGAGGAAGAGGAAATTGAGGTCGGGGATCAAACTCAGGAGGAAGAAGTAGAAGTGGCAGAGCTAAAAGCACTAAATTATGCTCTTATTGTAATAAGGTTGGACATATGGTAGACACATGCTATAAAAAAACATGGCTACCCTTCTAATCTTCAGAAGACTGCTAGTGCAAATAATTTTGTGGTAGAACATGAAATTGAAGATGACATGAGACCTGTCAAGTCACTCAGGCACAAAGAAGAAATAGAAGACAGTTCAAAGTTGAGCTTCACACCTGAGCAGCACAAAGCCATACTGGCCATGCTGCAGCAAACTGCTATGACTCACAGTGTCAACCACATTGTGACTCAACCAGCAGAGAAATCAGGTATCATTTGTGCTTTTAATAATCACAGTACTTTGGGTAACTGGATTTTAGATACAAGGGCCACTGATCATGTATGCCAATCACTGTCCTTACTTCAACGTCATAGAAGAATAAGACCAGTTAATGTTCAACTCCTAAATGGATCTCATATGATTGTTGATACTGCTGGAATTGTACACCTCAAAATTTATTTATTTTATTATAAATAGTCATTTTATAATATTTATGATTTTTGTGAATTTTTCTGAATTTTTCTGAGAACGCAGAATATTTTAATATTATTACTCATTTTACGTGCAAACTGAGTGGAGCTGGGAAATGAGATATTTTTCCCGAGAACCTTGATCTATGGAAACATCGACGGGGGATCTTACTAAACTCGAGGCTGGACACAGTTTACGAAGTTTTACATTTTTTGATATTTTTATCTGACAAATAAAAATCGTTGTGTATTTTATTATCCGCTGAACAATTAATACTAACTACTGCCAACTGTAACTATTATCCATTGGATAAAAGCATGTGTTAGAAATCTTATCACCTTATCCTAATGTAATCTATTTTATATTTAATCAAATTCACTTTAATTCAAAAATACTATATTATAATCAAGCTTCTCATGGAAGCTTTGTCCACAAATGACTAGAATGTCCTAAGCTTGTAGGAGAAGCCACTCACCTTCTCTCTCTCTCCTCATTGCTGTGGCAATTGGTGCCCAAGGGAAGCAAAATTTTGCTTCCCACACTTATTACTCTTCATCCAAATTTACACTCATTTTCTACTATCACTTTCTCTCTCTTTAACTTTTCACTCAATTTTCTCCAACTTCTCTCTTCTTCTTCTTCACTCTCCCCATGGTTTTGTAGCCCCATTTGGTGACCATTCTTCATTTTCTTGTTTCATCATCACCATTCCTACACTTCTCTTCCCATTCTTAACATTTTCTCTTTGGTGATTTTCTCTCAAATCCATCATCTTCATCATCTTCTTCCAAGAACAAAGCTTGAAGCTTTGAGGTAAAGCTTGAAGCTTTGAGGTAAAGCTTCCATCTTTCTTTCTTTCTCTCCTTATTTTCATGTTCCTTGGCCACTTTAGTGACCAATGATTCATCTTTTTCAAAGCTTAGTATTGATTCTTTGAGTTAGTTTTTTAGGGTTTTTGGGAGCCCCAAACCGAACCACCAAGGAGCTATCAAGGCGGTGATTTTCGTGTTGTTGTTGTAGGTAAGAGGGAGATTTACTCACTTTAACCATTATTGGTGGTGAGAAGACTTTTGTGTGATTGTTGATGGAGAAATCCATAATGGATTGCTCACTTTGTTTGATTGTTTCTCATGTTTGTGTATTCTTGATTAAGACTAAAATGTTGGTAATTTTGAATGTATTAATGATGTTAGAATGCTTGGATTTAATGAATGAAAAATTTGAGGGTTTACTACCCTATTGAGGAGGCCACGGTTTTGGCCAAAAATTTTAAGGGTTTGAATTGATTTTATGTTAAATGAAACCTATGTAATTAGGCATTAAAGGATTGATACTTGTAATAGAAGAAATTGATTTAGTAATGGTCCTTGAGAGACCACGATTTTGAAGGGTTTCCTTGACCTAAAATTTATGAAACAAATCAAGATTTAGGAAAATTAGGAATGTTGGATTCATAATATAGAATTATGGTATGTGTTGAACCATATATATGAAATATTGATATTGAGAATGTATTGTATGAAATTGTGAGTCCATGTGTGAGACTAAGTACTTGTTGATGTGTACTTGACTAAATTGTGGCATGAAGTTATTGAGGACTGATTATATGCCATTGTGGTGTGTTCCATGAGAAACATATATTGTTAATGAATATGCATGATATGCATTGTGTTATGAGGAACATATAATTGATGAACATACATGATGTACATTGAGTCGTCATGCACATGTGAATGTTCGTTGGACTTTGTTGGAAAGGAGATATGTGCCTAGGAGATTGAATTACACCTTAGTACGAGTGCAAGTAGACTAAGCGTGGATTATAGTGGTTGACCTTGGGGGCGTCGGGGTGCGAGTATCTCACAATAGACAGTGGTAGCTCCACTGGGGCTGTGGGATACACCGATGCAAACACATCGACGATCTGGACCGAGACGTTGTCCTATATCGCGATCAATTGTTGAGGTGCCATGTATATGTCATGTTGCTCAAAATATTATTTTTATGATAAAGCACTTTATTTTTAAGGCTAACGAGATACTGGCATGACTCCTTGATCATTCTCTCCGAATGTTAATGTCTAGCTCCATGGAGTAGGATTTTGGTACCATATGCATTATGCATTATCAGTCTCATATTCCATCTGGCATGGGTACTTACATTGTTAAGTTATTCTCTTTACTGTTGTAATAATGATCTGATTGTTGAACTATTGACTACTTGAGCTGTTAGTGTTGTTTATCTTTTATCGTTCATTTTCAATATTACTTATTGTTGTTCTTCTCTTACTGCTAATTTGATTATCACTGTTGATATACATGTGTACTGTAATGTGATGTGGGCGTCCAACGCCGTTTAGTTTTCTTACAGCCGTATTGGTAATGAATGTTGGGTGTCTCATCTCTTTTCTGTACCTCTATATTTCTATTTATATATATGCTTTTGAGAAGACGTGAGTGAAGAAAAAGAAGCACCTGAATTTCTTGGTTTCTGGCTGGATTACGATTAGTGTTGTTTGAAGATGTCGTCACGTTCGCGCTGATTTTTGGGATATGCGAGGATAACCTTTCATGGAGGACCTGACTGTTGGCATATAAACTTGAGCACGGACCGTTGCATCTATCATGGGGAACTGACTGTGTCTTTAGCTTGGAGTCGCTATGACCCGCCTGTCTTTGATTTCATTGCCTTTGTTCACTTAGAGTTTTACCTACTGATTAGGGATTTGTGGGATGATCGTTATTACACCCCACACGAGGACTCATTTTTTTCCACTACTCGGGCTTCTATCCAAAATTCAGTCGCTCCGATGATGATCTCATTTGACAAGGAAGACCCTGAGGAGGATCCTGCTATGATTCCTTCTCGTCAGTCTTAGGGGGCTGATACTATCAGTGACTACTGATGGCTATCCGTATATCTTTTTGGGAAGCCTGACGTTTTGCTATTTTGATGGGATGTAAATTTGTAATCATCTTGGGGTGGGTAAAGCCTTTTATTTTTGTATATTTTGATGATGTAACTAAATATGCTTGATGCATATATATATATATATATATATATATATATATATATATATATATATATATATATATATATATATGTGAATGTATGAATGTAATTATTTTTCACATTTTATTCTTCTTTATTATGGTGTGACGTTCCTTCTTCTCCTCGAAAAAAGGGCGTTACAAGAACAGTTGTTTTATCTGAAAAATTATATCTCACAGATGTGCTATATGTACCAAATTTCTCCTTCAATTTGATTTCAGTATCAAGGATGGTCAAAACAAATGATTATAAGTTGATTTTTGACTGTGTTGCTTGTCATATACAGGACAACAACAACTTGAAGACAATTGGTACAACTAGATTGAAGTATGGTCTGTACACACTCCATCCACAGGCTTGTTCTCCTATTCTTTTTTCTTTTGTGAATGTTGCCACCACCACTAGGGCTAACATCTGGCATTTGAGGTTAGGTCACTCCTCTCATGACAGATTGTTTCAATTGAATAAATGTTTTCCCTTCATCAATTGTAATAAGGCAGTAGCTCCTTGTGATATATGTTACATGGCAAAACAAAAAAATTTTCCTTTTTTCAGCAGCACATCAAAATCTGATGCTTTATTTGAATTACTGCATATGGACATATGGCCCCCTCTCTCCATACCTTCCTAGTTTGGTCATCGATATTTTCTTACAGTCGTAGATGATCATTCTAGACATACTTGGGTATATTTCATGAAGTTGAAATCTGAAACAACAAGCCATATTCAAAGATTTGTTGCCTTAGTGAAAACTCAATTTGGAGCCAAAATAAAAATGATAAGAACAGACAATGGGAAGGAGTTTATGTTGATTGAATTTTATAAACAAAAGGGGATTTTACATGAAACTACTTGTGTAGAGACACCACAGCAGAATGACATTGTGAAGAGAAAACATCAACACATCCTAGTTGTGACTCGAGCCCTCATGTTTCAATCCAGCATCCCTAAATGCTTTTGGACATAAGCAGTGAACCATGTTGTCTTCATTATCAATAGATTTCCAACTTCATACTTGGAGAATCAATCACCTTACCAAATTCTATACTAGAAATTACATGACCTTGTACCATTAAAGGTGTTTGGTTGTTTTTGTTTTGCAACCACATTGCCTAGTCTCAGAAAGAAACTTGATTCTAGATCCAGAAAATGTATCCATATTGGATTCAAGCCTGGCACAAAAGGCTATTTGTTGTTTGATCTTCAAACTAGAGAAATATTTTTATCTAGAAATGTATCCTTCCATGAAAACATATTCCTTTTTGCTGCCATTCTAGGTCCAGACCATTCACACACTCCTATGACCATCACTCCTATACAAGACACTGCTGACTCATCATTTTTTGATCCTTGGTTCACTCCAAATTTATCTATTCAGTAGTTAGACAATCAAACCTTATCATCACCTGATATCACACCTGGCCAATCCACCTCATCCAGCATTACTTCACCAACTTCATCCTTACCTACACCTAAACCCAAACCTCCACCTCTACTTACTAGACAGTCTAATAGAACCCGAAAACCTCCCACATACCTTAATGATTTCCATTGCTCCGTCACTGCCACCACTAAAAACCAATACACAACCAAATGTCCTCTCACCAATTACCTTTCATATGATAATCTATCCCATTCCCACAAGCATTTCTCTCTTGCTGTCACATCCACCTCCGAACCCAACACATTCCAAGAAGCCTTTCAACATTCATCTTGGAAACAAGCCATCGATACTGAGCTGGCAGCACTCATTAATAACCATACCTGAACCTTAACACCTTTACCACCAGATAAGAGACCTATAAGTTGTAAGTGGGTGTTCAAAATTAAGTACCATGCTGATGTTTCTATAGAAAGACATAAGGCCAGACTTGTAGCACGTGGATTTACTCAGACTGCAGGGTTATACTACCTTGAGACATTCAGCCCAGTTGTCAAGATGACCACTGTGAGGCTCTTGTTATCTCTAGCTTCTTCCCTTAATTGGTTCATTCACCAATTAGATGTAAACACTGCATTTTTACATGGAGATATAATGGAAGAGGTGTATATACAAATACCGCCTGGCCTTGAAGTTTCTAATCCTAATTTGGTATGCAAGTTATAGAAATCCTTGTATGGATTGAAACAAGCTAGTAGGCAATGGAATGCCAAGTTAACAGACTCTCTAATTGCCTCTAGTTTTCTTTAATCTCGGGCAGATTATTCTTTGTTCACCAAGAAATCATCCACTGGTTTCACTGCTATACTTGTTTATGTTGATGACTTGGTGCTTGCAGGTGATGATCTTTCCGAAATTCAGCAGTGAAGTCCCTATTTCATCAACAATTCAGCATCAAAGATCTTGGTGAATTGAAATATTTTTTGGGTTTTGAGGTTGCTAAATCCCAATCAGCAATATCTTTATATCACAGGAAGTATTCACTTGACTTGTTGCAAGATGCTGGCCTCCTTGGATGTAAACCATGCTCCACTCCTATGGATCCAAAATTGAAACTCAGTAAAGACTCAGGCAATCCAATTTCTGATTATCCATCCTACAGAAGGCTGATTGGCAAGCTTCTTTATCTCACACATACTAGACCTAACATCTATTATGCTGTGAGCAAGCTTAGGCAATATCTTGTTGTTCCTACAGATGTGCATTACCAGGCTGCAACTAGAGTACTTCGATATATCAAGCATTCTCTAGGTGTATGCATATTCTTCCCTAGAAAATCTGAATTATGCTTAAAAGGATTCATTGATTCCGATTGGGGAGCATGCCCTGATACTCGTCATTCTGTTATGGGTTTCTGCTTCTTCCTTGGGAATGCTCCCATCTCCTGGAAAAGTAAGAAACAATCAGTCATTTCACGTTCTTCTTCTGAGGCAGAGTATCGGGCATTAGCACAAGGGACATGTGAGACTCAGTGGCTCCTTTATCTTCTTCGTGATTTGCACATAGTTCATCCAAAACCAATGGCTTTATACTATGATAACCAGTCTGTACTTCATATTGCTGCAAATTCTGTTTTCCATGAACGCACCAAACACATTGAGCTTGATTGCCATATTGTCTGAGACAAAGTACATGCTGGAGTCACTCTCCTTCTACCCATTGCAACTCAGGATCAGATTGCCGACATCTTGACTAAACCTTTGCAACCGAGACCTTTCTTCACTTTGTATTCCAAGCTTGGCATGTTAGACATCCATTCCAGCTTGAGAGAGGTGTTAACTAATATAGTTAGTTAATTAATTATCAATTATTTTCAGTTAGTTGGTTATGATAATTATGGTTGTTAGTTACAGTAGTTTTGTATATATATAGGACTTTGCTTTCTGTCATTGTTTGATAATGAGAAGTTCATTTTTCTCTCAAGCTCTGGTTGAACTTCTTCCTTCTTTTCTCATTCTCTACTTCACTCATGGTTCTGAGAGTTAACAGAAACCGTGCCATGAATCATCATAATCTTTTTACTTTCATATATAATTTCATTTCTTGTTCAATTAAAAAACTACTTTAAAAATCTTAGTGCAACTATTTTATCCAAAAAAATTTAAGTACACACTCTTTAGTATTTTTAATATAACTAATACAATCTTATACACTTTAAAAATTTTATTTGACCTGATAATCAATAAGCCTAAGGCATTATGAAAAAACTACATAATAAATTATAGCCACGGTCAGCAAATGAACTAATACTATCAAGTTTCACACACAATCTTCCCATTAATTTTTCATAAGAAAATAAAAACAAGGAAAAAGTTAAATCTTCGTGTAGTGTTTGACACTTTCACTATGATTAGTTCTCTCTCTTGTGCTCCGTCTATTCACGAAAATTCTCTCTCTTTGGTGATAAAATCCTATTACAATTGGGATTAGATTAAAAGTGACATATAACTCAACTGATAAAATTATTTATAAATAAATACAAAAAAATTAGATCAAATCTTGTCTTTATCTTTTTTTTTTTTTTTTATTAGCGTGATTAATTATAATTAAAATTATAATTAATTACGATTAATTTTAAGAATGATTATAATTAATTTAGTACATAATTAGATTAATTTAGTACATAATTATATTTTATTATTTTTCTTTTTTGTACAACATAATTTTTCTATAAATATATGTTAATCCTCTTGTATACATTAATTCAGATATATACACAAATTTACCAATATTTGTTCTTTTGTTTCTGATTTTAACATAATATCAGAGCAGTATCATCTATGACTTGTCCTTATTTCGCTATTTCTAACATGGTATCAGAGTCATGGTATCCATCTTGAGAAGAGTTTTTCCTTTTCACTATGTAGAGCTCGTAGAACTCGTTAGAATCGTTACTAATCATCATCAAACTCAAGCTTTTTTCGCTATCCGCTTTGTTCAAACTTCAGATTTTAGACTCCATACTCCATTTTAGACTCCGTCCTAGATTCCAGACTTCGTTTTGATGGCAAGACTTCGTTTTAGACTTCGTCTTAGATTCCAGACTTCGTTCTGATGGCAAGACTCCGTTTCAGACTCTATTCTCATTATAAATTTTCTCAGATGTAGATGGTTCCATCCAAAATGTAGTTTGGGCTAGTTGGCTTCTCCAAGATATCGATATTGTGTTTTTCAATTATTTTTAGTTTATTTTCCAAACTCTAGATTTCATACTCAAGCATCATCTTGGTCGATTTCGCACTTTGGTTTCCAAACTCAAGTTGATTTCTTCTACTCACTTGAGTTTGAAGGGGGATGTTAGCGTAATTAATTATAATTGAGATTATGATTGATCATGATTGATTTTAGGAATAATTGTAATTAATTTAGTAAAAAATTGGATGGATTTAGTACATAATTATATTTTATTATTTTTATTTTCTATACAACAATCTTTTTTATAAATAGAAATTAATCTTTGTACATACATTAATTCATATATATATATATATAAATTTATTAATATTTATTTATCTATTTTTATTTTTAACATGATATTAAAATAATATCATCTTTCGTGACTTATTCTTATTGCTTTATTTCTAACACTTTCTCTGTGTACGTTAAAAAACAAATCACTTAGTGATTGAATTTTTTAAGTTTTCCAAGTTCAAACTATTTATGACCAAAAAAAAAAGTGAGATTAGATTAAACCGGTTTCATGTCACAATAAATGACCACCTCAAAGAAAGTTTGTCTGGTTCAATCATACTTGAATTGACGTTGCAGCTATGCTTTCCCCCGTCCTTGAAGCCTACCTACTGTGTAAACAGTGTTGAGTACTCTAACTCATCATCTAGACTTGGTTCAACTTCACTGCCCGAAATAAATAAGATTTTACCAAATTTTCGTTTACTATACTACCGATAATTCCAATTTAATTACATAAAGTAATCATATTGAATATAACCAGGCAACTGATTTGGCAATGCTACTCTAATTTGCAGGAGGAAGAAAATGAAAGGACTTGAAGATACTTGAATAAAATGGACATGTAGAATTGAAGAATGTTAATTGGACGTCAAATTGATGTTAGCTCTCGCTCTTCTGCTCATAGTTTTTACTTTATAACAACAAAAACTTTGTTGACTTCTGGTACATTGTGTCGAGTTCTGAATCTTGGAGATGTGCAATGTGTTGCAACTAAGACTTACGTAAGTATAAATGCTCCAAGTTTCAACTCTGAAAATGGTATAAAAAATAAAATACAGTAAAACGCGCGTTTTTTGTGAGATCAGCCCCCAATTTGGCAATTTCCTTCCGGCCATATATACTCATATATACAAGAAACAAGCATAGAGAATAGGGAATATACTATCCTTATAGGCCAATTCTACTATGCACTAAGGTGCATTATGTACCACCAAAAAATATCAGCTATAGCAAGTTATCCTGATTTTTTTTCTTTTTTTAAAAAATAAACTCCTAAATGCATAGTGCTTGAACAACATGAGCTACCGTGCAACTGCCGGCGAGGGCTCTGTGCGTGGGTGGTGACACAGTGGAGCACCCTCTCCTCCACCATCATCCACTTCCAACGATGATGTAGAGGAAGACGACAATTGTAACACCTTCCATAGGACTTTACATTTCCGACTACAAACTTATAATCTGAAAATCATTTTATAAAAGTATCAGAGTTATAAAGCATGAGTTTTAAAATTTCTTTTCGCGAAAACATAACTTTATTGAAATTTATAGGTAATACTGAAAAATAAATTTAAACTAGTTGGTATACATCACACACACCACATAATATTCAACAGTACTTAGAACATAAAACTTACAGACTCAAGGAAACAGTAACAAACCCCATGATAGGCCCTACTTAATAGCACGATAATAACACTAACGAGAAAACTCAACATACTAGTTCCATTCCTCCACCAAACTGCACATTATCGAAACTAGGAAGATCACTCCTTGTTGTAGTCCCCAAACTCAAAATATTGCCTCCAGTTAAGTCTAAGAAGTTTGTTTCGTCTACTATACAAATTTTAACAATACAAACACAAACAAACAGTACAACAAAGAGGTGAGATCTCCTTTTATCAATACCAGGATGGTAGCAAAGAATGATATGAATGACAAAGTCATTCCATACATACAGATATCACGATTATATTCATGTCGTCATTTCATAAATAATTCCAATAACCATATATCACAATAGAGTAAACAATAACAGTTTTCTCATAACATATATCATCAATATGTATGAAATGATTATGTCACACTACTTGAACCTTGACCATGCCACAACAATATGTGTACTAACCATGTTTATGCATACTGAACCAGTTCCTACTCCATGGAGCTAATCATAATTTTAGAGATGAATGACCTAGAAGATCTGCCAACCTTAATGACAGTCTTCACTGAGCGTGAAAAGAGATAGTATTTGTCGATTCCTCGTCAGTGCGTTGCAACAGTTCATCATGGCCAGAAGATCATAATGTGATAACATAATCACTAGATGACTCACCTCGCCCTGACGCACCCTGAGATCTCTCATGGATCACACTATTCGATTCTCATTCACTCATGGGCCCAACCAGCCATAATAGCCACTGGCTATATTATGTTCAATGCATGATACCTTAATGCATATCTCAATTTCATCTTTAGATTGTTCCCAAATGAGATTAAAACAACCGCCCATACAATTGTCTAATATCATAAATCAATGAATATTATATAATCGCTCATACAATTACATAATATCACCGATACATCCGGGTCCATTACATCAATTCTTACAACAACTTTACTGTATTTTCAATTGCGTATAATTTTTAACGCGTTTTCACAATTGCGTAACACTTCTGTTACGTTTCCAAATCGCGTAACCATTTTCTGACATCTTCCCATTCACGTAAAATATTTAAACGTTTTTCAAATCGCGTAGTGATTTTTCAACGTTTTTGAAATCGCGTAGCTTAAAAATCATATTTTTAAGTCGCATAAATCATTTTTCGTCGTTTCTCAACTATAAAAAATATTTCTCGATATTCCAAACATTATTTTAAACTTTCCAAAAATTAATACAATTTCTAACTTCAAATCCCACACTTTCTCACTTGAAAATCCTCTACGTAATATTTTTCATTATTTCCCAAAAATCAATATTTCCTTTAAATCAATTATTCCAACTTAAAATTTCCTAACACGCCTCAAAACCCAATGGGTGAGCTATACGTTAGTAAACTTCAAGTTACTAATTGATTTCTCTTTTATAAACTAAATCCACTAATTTAATTAATTCCAAAAATAAGTTTTTCTTCCTTTTATATCTCAAAATCCCTTAATTTATATCTCAAAGTCACTATTTTAATTCTTGGCATATTAGCCGAAAATCACAAATAACTTCATCATAAAATCTTTGTTCATTTTCATGTCCACTTTCTTTGTAAATTCTTAAATCATTAACTTATTACCTACTCATCTAAAACTCATGATTAGTAAAATAATTTGAAATACTTTGTTTCATATCAAGAAAAAGGCCGTGAGCCTTAAGGTTCTTTGGAACCGAAATATTTTTCCTTTCCACATAATTCTCATCATATAACATATCACATGTTCATGCTTACTATGAAAATGATAAAGTCATATTAAGCAATTAATCACAAATTAATCAAAATCATAACATCAAATCATACATACTTATCAAAGCAATAAGCATATTAATCACCAAACAATCATAAACATGGAAAGCCTTAAACAAACAAGTGAATAAATCCTTATGGATTTTTTACCACACACACATCCATTCCTCACCACCAACACATGGTTGATGAGGGTAATCTCCATCTTACCTTGGATGATGCTCCCAAGCCCCTTGTATGTTCTTCTTGAATCCACTTTTCTCCACCAAGAGTTTCTTAAAAATCAAAGTAAACACACATAATCAATATCTAAGGTTTGAATAAGAAAGCCATGGATCAAAACATGGTTTAGAACTTTGAATCTAAGATTAGAAAAGAATATCAAGAACTTCATCCCTTTATCCTTCAAACTTAGATCTTAGGAAAAGTGTTTGAAGATAGATGATTTGGAAGATGGTCTCAACATGAAAGTTCCTTAGAATTGCATAAAGATTCAAGATCTAAGGTTGTTTAGAATTATTGAAGCTTGGAAGGTATTTTGGAAGGGTGTGGTCGTGAGCTTCCTTTGAAGAACAAGATGAGAACTTTTTGATTTCCAAGAGAGAGATGAAGATGATTACAACACCAAAGTATCTTAGGATTATGTAAGGATACTAGATGTAAGTTTGTTTGAAATTATAGAAGAGTGGAGGGTGGTGCAAGGTGGTTTGGTCGTGAGGCTTAGAAGAGAAAATGAGAGAAAATTTGAGAGCTTTGCCTTATTGATGGCTTTAGGAAAGATGATAAGAATGCATTAAATGAATTAAGTCACATTTTTGGCCTCCTAAAGGAGCCATGGCCGTGAGCCCCCTTAGTCCAAGAAGTGTCCAAGTTCATTTTAAGCCATTATGCTTGATTTTCAAGTTTCCCATCCATTGGCTATTAAGAGTCTTAGCCACTTTGTGAGACTCACCCCCATTGATTCCATCAAGGGTTGAAATCAAATTCTTCTCCTCTAAGTCTTACCATCCAATGGTGCAAACAAAAGCCTATGCCACTATTGTTGACTCTTCTTCAAAACTTACTAAGTAAGCAAGCTCTCTCATTGGTTCATCATAAAGGTTGTCATGATTAGCTTTCAAGATATTTTCTGGTATACTTTAAGCAATGAATAATGATTACTGCTTATAAAGTCAATATCTATTGTCCAATGGATAATAAAATATACCTAAATTTTTCTCTTATTCCAATTAGGTAGCAACTATTGTTAATCATTTTTCTACCGATTACCCTTAATAAGTCATAGAGCGAGTCATCAAAGAGAAATTTCTAGAACAGGTGAGTCAGCATGATGAGTCGTAGCACTGAGTCACTAGCTGAGTCACTAAGAGAACTTTCTGGAGCGTGTGACTCACTGTGGCGAGTCACAGGGTAAGTCAACGTTCTACATTCTTCAAGAATGTGGCGAATCAGCATTCTAGAACATGATGAGTCATCGTTTCTACAAGCTTCCAGAACAAGTTGAGTCACATGTGCTGAGTTGTTATGCCACGTGTCAAGCTTCTATTAGTCCTCCGTGATGAGTCATCGTCTAGAACATTCTAGAGCGAGTGACTAGACTTACGTCTAGAATCATCCACTAGATATTTTTCCAAAAGATATTATCCAATGGATAATAAAACATACCTCGATTTTATTTTGTCAAATAAAATTATAGAAAACAAAACTTCAAAAATTATTTCCGATTTCGGGTTTAGTAAGTTTCCCCTGTCTCCGAATCAACAATACAAAATTTTTCGGCTCTGAAATTTTTTTATTTTTTGGAGCCCGTCTTGGGCCCACATACAACTAGAGAATACTATTAAAATAATCCAAAATATAAAAACACACAAGAATTCACAAAAATCATAATAATTATGACATTCATGAAAATCAAATTAGATTAGTAAAAATAATCAAGAATCGACTGAAATAAATAAAATACAAAGGCTCATATACAGCTCCAAAAATAATATTAAAATAATCAAAAACGTAAAAACTCTCAAAAATTCTTAAAAATCACAAAAATTATAAAATTCACAAAAATTAAGTCAGATTAATAAAAATAATTAAGAATCAACAAAACTAATTAAAATACAAATTTTTGGGTTGTTACAACTTTCCCCCTCTAAAAAGAATTTTGTTCTCGAAATTTTCGTACCTTTAGAACGAATAAGGGTATTGTTCCTTCATCTTGTCCTCCTACTCCCTTGTTGTGTCTCCACTTGCGTCATTCCAGATTATTCTAACCAACAAAACCTCTTTGCCGCATGTTCAACTCCTTCAGATTAAGCAGATACCTCAAACTTTTGTAATCGCTGAAAACATTGAATAATGCTCTTCAATTGCCTTGAAGCATATGCTACAACCTTTCAATTTTGTATAAGCACGCATCACAGGTCACTTGAAAAGATTCGCTGGAATCAGGTAAAATTAACACTGGTGAAGTAGTCAAGCGCCTTTTTAATTTTTAAAAAATTTTCTCGCATGCATCAGTCCATGTAAATGCTCGATCCTTTCTGGTAAGCTGGGTGAGAGGTCTTGCGATCTTGGAAAATCTCTCAATAATTTTTTTTATAGTAACTAGCCAATCCTACAAAACTACAGATTTTCGTCATTGTCTTTGACTTTTCCTATTGAAGAACTGTTTCAACCTTTGATGGATCAATCGCAATCCCTTCCTTAGAATTACGTGACCCAAAAACTGAACTTCATCTAACCAAAACTCACATTTCAACAACTTAGCACATAACTGCTTCTCCTTTAGAACTTGGAGAATCACACTGTGAACACCCAATTTTGTCCGGCTTATTAAAGCATCTTTACTGCAAAATTAAAGAAAAAAAGGAAAAGGAAAAAGAGAAAATAATTTTGGTTATGCTAATGAGTTTTTCCTTTTGCTTAGCCCATTTCTTGTTTAGCCCATTTCTTATTTAGCCCATTTCTTGTTTAACCCATTTTATTATTATTTTTTTGTTTGATCCAAAATTTTATTTAGCCCATTTCTTCTTTTGTTTTAGCCTAATAGGTTTTGTGACTAAAAAAAAATAAAAATACAACAACATAAAAAATATAAATAAAAAATAAAATGAAAAGGCTGTAATCTGTTGCAACCCTCCAACCCTCTCCCCTTTGCTTTTCTTCCAATTTGGAGTATGAGCTCAGTTTGCTTTCTTGGTTTTCTTTTTCTTTTTTCGTTTTCCACCAGACCTACACTGCACACACACCCCCTCCATTTTCATGTACACACACAAAGCAAACCATCCCACTACTCCTTGGTGTTTTCTCTGCATACACTCAGTAGTAGCAGACAAGGCTGTTGTGCTCCCCGTTTTCAACACCCCTGCAGCTCCATTGCACCACCTTGGACACAACTTTTGTCCCCCAAGCTGGATTTGTCTGCATCCACAAAGAATTGGTCTATATAAGAGGGAATATGAGAATTTGAGTGGGTTTTTTTTTTCGGGAAAAATTTTCTGAAAGATAAGAAATAGAGAAGATAGAGGGAGTGAAGAAGAGAGGAAGAGAAGAAAAATTTCTTCAGTAGAAGGTAAAGAATTTTTTTTTTCTCATTGCCTGAGTATGAAAATTTTGAACTTCCCCCAAACAATAATCACCACTGAACTACACCCATCTCATAACTCTATCACCAACCCACAGAGTACTCAAACCTTATCTCATTCATCTTTCTTTCAACCATCAGCAGCAACTCCATATCCACCCCGTACACAACCACTACAGCAATCTAAACCCCATGACCATTCGTAACTCAAAGAACTAATTTCTAACAACAAGCTCAACACCAAGACAGAATCACCCCACAACCACCAAAACCAAAAAAATGGAAAACAAAACCTCCCTCCATCGTAGCCACCGTGAACCACCCCCACCAAGTTCAACACCCACCAGGACCACCCCATTCACACCACCATTGTGCCTCTTCCTCCTCTCCACCGCGCCGGTAGTGTACCCCCTCGCTTCAAACCAAGCCCCACAAGTCACCCAAACCAGAAATAGAGCCAAGCCTCCACCAAGTCACCCAAACCAAAAATAGAGCCAAGCCACCACCGTGGTGACCACCCTTTCCACCACACCAAACCACCATTTCCACACCCCAACCGTAACCCACCGTCCTCCACCCGGAAACCAGCCTCCACGAAGCCCACCTCGGACCACCAGCCGAGACCCACCACGTCATAGTCCCACCACCACAAAGCCACCACGAGCTGCCCCCTTGTCTCCCGTTTTCGAACCACCACGTGTCCACCCAGATCTACCATACAAACACCCATCTTCTTCCACCATGAACCCAGCCTCCACCAGCCGCGAGCCGCCCCTCCGATCCCCCGTCTACCACGAGCCACCACTCGAAAACCTCCAACACCTCTCATCCACACCCCAACCGCAAGTCGGAAATCCCCCCCCCCCCCCCCCCCGCTCTTTCTTTCGTTCTCGGTTGCGATTTGGTCCCGTATACTTAATGTCTCCTTCTTTTATTTATTTGGTTTAGTGTTTTTGCTTTTTTTTTTTTAATGTTGTTTGTTCTGTTTGGATTAGCTTTGGGTTTGTTTCATTTCATTTGGGCCTATTCTAATTAGCATTTTTTTTTCTCTTTTTCCTTTCTTTGGGTTTTAATTTGTTTTGGGCTGGTCATCTTTGGTTTTTTTTTAACTTAACATTTTTTTTAGTCTTAATTTGCATGTAGGCTTTGTTGTGTTTATTAGAGTTATTAATTGTTGACATAGCTTTAATATTTGCACTTGGGCCTATATCTTTGTGGTGGGCTGACCATTCTTTTATTCTTCTTTTACTTTTTTTGTGTTAATTTAGTTTAAAAAAATACTAAGTGGGCCTGACTTGCAAAATTCTGTTAATTTAGTGAAATGGACCTTTATAAATAAGGGGTTACTTTAAAAAAAATATCTTGTTTTCTATTTTTTTTTTATTATATCTATTGACATGTGTATTATCTTATTGATATTTGTTTTAAATAGTGACCTTGTACTATTTTTTTTAATGAAAGTCTTCTTTTTATGAAACGGGATTAACTGAGTTGTAAGAGCTTGTTAATCATGTGATTTCTAGAATCATCTGAGTTGTGACATCTTGATGGTTCGTTTTCTAAAAAAGGGAATCAAATGTTTGAGTCTTATTAAGAAAAATAAAATGGGATTAGCTGAGTTGTGACAGCTTGTTAATCCTGTAACTTTTAGAATTGTCTGAGTTGTGACAGCTTGACGATTCTTCTTTTTCTAAAATAATAAAAATGGGCCAAATGAATTTTCAAAACAAAAATTTTCAAAATTAAAAATAAAGAACCCACAATCGTTTTCTAAAGAACAACGTGGCTTTAAATTTCTCATTGTATCCGAGGATACGTAGGAGCAGAATCCCAATTCTGTCAAGCCAAAAATTAAATTTTCATAATTTGTTTGTTTGCTTAGTTTTTTTCTAATAAATGGGTAAAATAAATATTTTTAAAAGTTATAAAAATTGCACAACTGATTTAAGGTAACCGTCTTAGGATGGATGCATCAAGGGTGCTGTGGGATTAAATCTCCACCTTTCCCTGTGCATAATTAGACTCCCGAACCTGAGTTTTTGAACGTAGACAAAACTTTTTTAGGTTTTCCAATTTTTTCTAATAAAATAAAATTGGTGGCGACTCCCTTAATTTTTTGTAATTTAAGTCGTTATCCCGTCGCGATCCCGGTCGCGACAGTTGGCAACTCCACTGGGGATGTTGAGAGTCAAGCCTTTGCAAGTTAGTTATGCAATTTTTGTGACATTTTTATGTTTGTTTTACCCTTTTTTTTGTTTTGTTTTTCTATTTTGTTTAATTTGTTTATTGAATATTTTAACTATTTTTTTATTTATTATGCAAACCTTAGGATAGAGGCTCTTTTAGAATTTGTTTTGTGTTTGTTTTGCAGAATGTAGGTAGCTTTTAGGGTTATAAAGGTTTGTATGCTCCCTACACACACCGCACTTACACGTTTATCACACACATTCGAGCGGGACCCTATACCCGGGTCTGAGTGAAACCTAAGTTAAGTAGAGGTTGCGTAGTGGTAGTCATTTTGGATGTACATCCTGTTTAGTTATTGCGAAAACCTCATCTAGAGTGTGCCTTTTTCATAAGTGTCCCACACTTAGTGGTTTACCCACTGTTTATGGTCAACATTATGAAATGGGACTTAGCTTTAGAGGCCTTTAGAATAGAAGAGCCACCCAACAAGAGTCCTCACGAATCAGAAAGACTCATAGAACCTTAGGGTAGAACTCCTCAAATTTAAGGCAATCCCTTAAGGCACAAAGGGAGCATACCTTCTTCTTACCTTCAAGTTTATCTATGTCATAATTGCTTTTGTATATATACATAATAAGTAGTGTGATCCATTAATGTGACAAACTTAACCGCACCCTCCTCAAAGACAAGTTTTAATTGGAAATAAAAGGAGAGAAAAGTTTATTTTTTATGAAAAAAGAGGGGGTACAAGTCACTATTAATGGACCAATTATTGATCATTGCATTCCTTCTAAAGAAAATAAAAAAATGTAATAATAGTACTTTGTATCCTTGCATCATGCTTCTTACTACACTCTAATCTCATTGTCATTCCTTAGGAAAATTTGTTAGAGAATCGTTAAACTCAATTAAGATTTGAAGTGAGTATCTTTGATAGAGAGAAATATGAGATCAGATTACAAGGATATAACTTTGAAGAAAACTCGGCAACGCAAGGCCAAGAAAGTTAACACTAAGAGCTTGGTGATCATGGCCCGAATGCTAAAGAAGATCCAACGTTTGACACTCGCAGCAAAGTATGGGAAGATTCTGGACCTATTAGAGGTGAATGTGCAAGTGGAAGCGATCACTGTAGTGGCCCAATATTATGACCCGCCTCTTTGATGTCTCGCCTTTCAAGATTTCCAGCTAGCCCCCACTTTGGAAGAATTTGAGCAGATTCTAGGTTTGCCGTTGAAGGGTAAAAAGCCATACTTTTATATAGGACATTACGCATCCATCCAGACAGCAGCAAATGTTTTGAAAGTGCACGCTAGAGACCTACACGATGCGCAACAAAATAGGAATGGAATCAAAGGGTTTTCAAGAGAATACCTCGAGGGACATATGCGTCACTTAGCCAAAAATGAAGATTGGGATGCTTTCATAGATGTACTGGCCCTCACCATTTATGGCCTAGTCTTGTTCCCTAATATTGATGACTATGTGGATTATGCATCGATTGATGTGTTCTAAGCTTGCAAGTTTAACACCAACAACCCGATTCCAGCCATTCTCACAGATGTTTATTGCACCTTGAACTTTTGCCACGAAAAGAATGGCAAGAGAATTCTTTGTTGCTTGCCGATGTTATATGTTTGGCTCACAACTCATATTTTCAACAGATCATATAGAACAAAGTGCTCTATCGCTGACTTCAACATGTACCAGCTAAAGAATAAGAGCAGCCGTGAATGGGCGGACCATTTGGCGGAATTGGATGAAAAGCAGCTCAGGTGGCATCCTCGATGGAAAGATATAAAGGCTATCATCTACTAGTGTGGTGGATTTCCAAACATACCCCTCATGGGTACACGAGAGTGTATCAACTACAATCTAGTCTTGGCACAACGATAACTTGGTTACCTTATGATGGAACCACCTGTGGAAGTCTAAATAATCCATTTTGATCTTTACTATGATGACATGGAAAACACTGAGTCACTTCAGAAGATCCGAAGTGCTTGGGACATGATCATCCGAAGAGGAAAAGAACTGGGAGTTAGAAGTTGTGCAGCCAAGGAAAGTTACTGCCAATGGGTTAAAGACAGAGTTCAGGAAATCAAGTTGCCATTCAAGGCCCCAACAATTCCTTTGGTTGATGGATCTTCAGCCTCAGTCTTGATTGAAAATGAAGAGACAAAAGAAATGAAAGCTAAGATCACAAAGATGGAAAAAGAAAGGGAGAAGATGGAAGCTGAGTTAATGGAGACCCGCCATGAATGTACAGCCTTGAAGCGAAAAAATATTGAAAAGGATCGCATTCTCAATGGGGTTAACAAAAAGATGAAGATGGAACACGATTACCTGCTGAAGACCAAGCATTGTCTGGGGGCCGCAAACAAGGAATTAGGGCTCCGAAGGCAAGAAAGAGACAGGGTTATGGCTGAAAACCAACAACTTAAGGAGCAGCTCAAGAATGCCAAATTAACTCAGAGTAATGCAATGCGACTGGTAGAAGAGATGAGGCACCAGATGAAAATGACATCTGAGCAATATGAAAATGTGATAAAAAAACAAGAAACTCCACATAAAAGAGACAATTACAGAATATGAGGTGGCCTTACAACAAGAACATGAAAAAGTGAAAAAAATTGATGAATCAGGTGGAACAACAAAAAAGCGACATCAGTGGATGGAAGGAAGAAGCGTGTTTTTGGAAGAGTCGCTTTGCAAAATTAGCATGTTTGGCTAATTCCGCAATTGTGGATACCCCATATCATTTGAAGAAGGCCGATAAGATGGTTAATCCTTTTGAGACACCGATAGAAATCAGTAACTTCATTGAATACTATAAAGACCTAATAGGACAAATGAAACAGATGGCCAAGGTGTATTCAGATAGGGAATAGTCTTATTCGACTAGGTCATGATGTACTCAGCTATGAAGCAATGTATTTGATTGTCATATCTTTTTAGTTGAATGAATGAAATATGCTTGTCTCGACACTTGTTTTCTGATCCCATATTTCACTGGAGGCTCAATACTTTTGAATGAGACGTTCTGGGTAGTAGTCATAGCAAACAAATATCGAAAACACTCACTTCAAATCTACTTGGCATAAAATCACTAACGGTCCTCTAATAAATAATGAACATAATCTCTTAAAAAATAATAATTTGACTTTCATAATTTTCAGGTAAAAGTTTTAAACCATTGCTCGTCCTCGGAAAACACAGATCGCACAAACCTGGACCTGCGAAACAAGGCTGCAAACTAGGCTAAGAGAGATGTCGAGTTTAGAAAGAAATTTGAATCAAGAGATGGATGAAATGAGGGAAAAAATCAATACAATGGCAGAAGGACAATCAAGGGTAGAGAATTTACTGAGACAGTTAACTGAGACCCTTAGAATAACAAATGGAGCTTCTATTGGCCCTGGAGTTAATGCAAATGCAAATAACAATGTGAATGAAGAGAACGATTCTATGAATGGAAATCATGAAGGGGCAAATAAAAATGCTGAGGGTACTCATGAGCGGCCAGTAAAGATATTCCTTAATGGCAACTCAGAGAGAGAAAAGTTAAGAGATGAACTGATTGAAAAGATGCAAGAGCAAATCAAAGCTATTCAAGGCCCTAATTTATACGGCGCAGTGGGAATTGATGAACTGCGCCCGAAGGTTGAAGTCAATATCCCTAAGGACTTCAAAATTCTGGATTTCTCAAAGTACGACGGAAGCACCAATCCAAAGTTCCATCTAAAGACTTACATTACTAAGATGGTTATTTGGTCACGGGATCAAAGATTCCTAATCAATTTCTTCCATGAAAGCCTGACCGGGTCAGCTTTGGAATGGTTCATGCAACTTGACCATTCAAGGATTTCTTGCTGGGACGACCTGACAAGCCAATTCTGGGGCAATATCGATTTAACATCGATACCGCACCTACCTGAGAACAACTAGGGGCAATGCAGAAGAAACATGGTGAAACTTTCAAGTAATACGCCCAAAGGTGGAGAATGTTGGCAACTCAGGTTCAACCACCATTGACTCCGTCGGAAATGAGCTCGTACTTTATGGGGACCCTAGGAACACCTTTTATTGGGCTGATGGCAATGGCTACAAGGATTTTTCGGACCTGATTATGGCTGGAGAAAGGATCGAGAATCTTGCAAAAGTCGAAAAGTTACCTATTAGAAGTACATAGAGCAATTTTCCTAAAAAGGTGGCGCCAGTAAAGAAAAAAGAACCAAAAGTCAGTTATGTGCAACAGCACAACTCATACTTCCCCCGTAATCCCCAACCATATCCTTCTTATCAAGCCCCTCCACCCACTTTTCTAGCTTACTAAACTTCATACCAAGTCAACAATGTCCCATCACCAATCGCCCTCCCGCACCTCGAAACCCAAGAAACCAAGGGTATACTCGACCCCCGGTGAATCTACCCCCTTTCCCCAAGCTGCCAATCTCCAATGCCGATTTGTTTCAACAATTGTTTGATGCGCACTTGATCGCATGCGCCCCTGCTCGCCCTATGGTACCCCCATTCCCAGCTTGGTACAATCCTAATGCAACTTGTAAGTTCTATATGGATAACCCAGGACATTCAATTAAAGATTGCAAGGTATTTAAAACAATAGTAAGGAAATTGATCGCCTGTGGAAAGCTAGACTTTAAAGAGGAGAAAGGGCCTAGCATTACTAGTAACCCAATTCCGAATCATGGGAAGGGGACTGTAAATGCATTAGAAAAGGACAAAGAAGGAGTTCAAAATGTAGTAAATGACAGAACTCCTATGAAGTTAATATTCCAAGGTCTGGTCCAAGCAGGCTACTGTTTTTCAGTAACCTTTAAGGAGGTAAGGTTTAAGTATGATATTGAAGCTTACTGTGAATACCATATGGAGAAGGGGCACGATATTGAAAGCTGTCAAGAATTTAAAGCTCAGGTGCAGAGATTCATGGCTTTGGGGGTAGTGGATGTTACTCGAACAAGAGGGCTCACAAAGGAAATAGATATTGTGGAGCGTCTAGTCCTCAAACTTCCGCATACTGGTGAAGTCCCAAATTATGGGAAAGTTGTCATAGCGATAAAGAAGCATACACCTTTTCCCTACAGCGATTCACGTGTTGTACCCTGGGAGTATGATGTCAAGGTAAAGACGCAAGGTGATATAGGGTAAACTTCTTCAGCCCCTATTACGCAGATAGCAGAGCCCACACAAGCAGTGACAAATGTTATAGGCATAGGAGGGATTACAAGAAGCGGCAGGTACTATAGGCAAGAAGATAAGACGGGAAAAGGAAAAGCAAGCCTTTTAGAAACAAAAGAAGATGAAGGAGAAGGGTTCCTAAAAATCATGAAGCAAAGTGAGTATGATGTAATAGAATAACTCAGAAAAACTCCAGCCCGGATCTCTCTGTTGTCACTTATCATGAGTTTTGAACCTCATCGCAAAGCACTGCAGAAAGTGTTAAATGACGCCTATGTGAAGCCAGATGTTACCCCTGAAAGCTTGGTGAGCATGGTGGATCCGATAAGGCACGTCAATGTGATCCCTTTCTTTGAAGAAGAAGTGGTACGTTCAACAGGGAATAACCCGCGTGCTTTGCACATCACTTTGAAATGTCGGGGATATATAGTTGCAAAAGTGTTGATTGATGGGGGCTCTGCCTTGAATGTCCTCCCGAGAATAACCTTATCCCAACTGACTATGAGTGTAGAAGACCTGAAACCTCAAGAAATGACAGTGCGAGCCTTCGATGGAAGAAAAAGAGGGATTATGGGAGAAGTGACCCTTCCACTTGAGATAGGCCCGAGCTGCTTCCAAGTACTGTTTCAGGTAATGGAGATCGAGCCTACATATACTATGCTTTTAGGAAGACCGTGGATCCATGCTGCCGGTGTCGTTCCCTCAACTTTGCATCAATGCTTGAAGTACATCAATAATGGGTGTCTGGTTACCATTCGAGGAGAAGAAGAAATCCTATTGATGAAGCCTACTTCAGTGCCTTATGTTGAAAACACAGACTTGGAGGTGGAGAATTTCTTACACAGTTTCCAGTTGGTAGAATCAAAGGCAGAGAAAGACTAGTCACCTTTTAAAGATGTTCATCAAATTGTGACTGTCTGGTTATCAAGCCGGGAAAGGTTTAGGAATCCAGCTGCAAGGAACCAAGTCTATAATCACCCTACCAAAAAACAAGAGCAGACATGGTCTGGGATATGATGCATCCTTAGAAGGTATGGTGAAGCAAGGCATGACTCTCGATGAGAAGAATAAAGTGAAAAGGACTATTTCTCATTTGAAGGAAACATTCCCTGTTCCTGCTAAAGTCATCAATGGAACCTCCAGTCCTCGAGTTCGGCTAATCATTAACAATGTGGAAGAAGACTCAGGAGAATACCGTGCTATTCAGCCCTCCGACAACTTGGAACCTCTGGATAATTGGCGATCTGAGGCGTTAATTGATGTGATTGCCATAAAGTAATTGTTTAGTCATGATGTTATCCTAGACTTTTGTGATGATGAATTTATGTTAACTTTTGTCGAAGCTTTAATGTAATGAACTTGTGTGTTTTTGTGTAATTCACTGCTCATGTGATTTTTTATCAAAATTTCAATGCAATGGACTTATGCGTTTTTCAGTTAATTCATTATTTTGTTTCTTTTCTATCATCAACTTATCTTTTTCTTAGCCCTGTCAATTGCCATATTTTCCTTCTGTTAATAGTTTCTAATCTGGCATAAATAAATCTTCCAGGGATTTGACTCTTGTAGAGCCATTGTCCCATGAAGGGATTCCTGAAAGCTTAAAGATGGATTCTCATTCAATGATGGATATAGACAACTATGACTCAGATGAAGAAAGGGACGCTATTGAGGAGTTTGCCAAGTTGGTAGAAAGGTCTGAGAGAGAATTCAGCCTGAATAAAGAAGAAGTGGAGGTGATCAATATGGGAACTGATGATGACAAGAAAAAGTTAAGATTGATGGATAATCTAGAGCGGGAACGCATGATCAAGTTATTTAGAGACTACACGGATGTCTTTGCGTGGTCTTATTGAGATATGCCGGGGCTGGATCCGACCATAGCTTCCCACAAAATCCCGCTATACCCCAATGTTGAAGTGAAAAAGCAAAAGTTGAGAAGAATGCACCCGGAAATGTCCTTAAAGATCAAAGAGGAAGTCACCAAGCAGTTGGAAGTAGGATTTTTGGAAGTATCTAAACACCTAGAATGGGTAGTAAACATTGTCCCCATTCCGAAGAAGGATGGAAAGGTCAGGATATGCGTGGATTATAGGGATTTGAACAAAGCTAGCCCTAAAGATGATTTCCCATTACCTCATATTGACGTTCTCATTGACAATGCAGCAAGAGGTCATAGATTCTCTTTCATGGATGGCTATTCTGGATACAATCAGATTCCCATGGATACAAATGATAAAGAGAAGACCATGTTCATGACGACATGGGGAACTTTTTGTTGCACAGTTATGCCGTTTGGTTTGAAGAATGCTGGGGCCACCTATCAGCGTGCCATAGTTGCTTTGTTCCACGATATGATGCATAAAGAAATTGAAGTATACGTGGATGACATAGTCGCCAAGTCCAAAGAAGGGGAAAGCCACGTGGAAGTATTGTAAAAATTATTCGAAAGACTCAGAAAGTACAAGTTAAGGCTAAACCATGCAAAGTGTGTTTTTGGTGCATTGACAGGAAAACTGCTTAGTTTTGTCATTAGCAAGGAAGGGATCAAAGTGGACCTTGATAAAGTCAAAGCGATACATGAGATGCCCGCTCCCAAAACGGAAAAAGAGGTAAGAAGCTTTTTCGGGAGGCTGAATTACATCGCTAGGTTCATAGCCAATCTGACTAGCACATGCGAGCCAATCTTCAAGCTATTAAAGAAACAATAACTAGGAGAATGGGATGAATGTTGTGAGAAAGCTTTTGAGAAGATAAAAACTTGCTTGCAAAGTCCTCCTATTTTGGTGCCACCGACGCCTGGTCGTCCTTTGATATTGTACCTCACGGTGTTACAGACATCCATGGGAGCAATGTTAGGGCAACATGATGAGGCAAGAAAGAAGAAACATGCCATCTACTATTTGAGCAAGAAGTTCAATGAATGTGAGTCTCGCTACATGACAATTGAGAAGACTTGTTGTGCCCTAGCATGGACATAAAGAAGGTTAAGGCAATATATGTTGTACTATACAACTTGGTTGATCTCAAGAATGGACCCAATAAAGTACATATTTGAAAGTCCTCATATTTCCACACGAGTCTCCAAGTGGCAAGTGGTTCTTTCTGAGTTCGATATAAAGCACATGACTCAGAAATCCATCAAAGGGAGTGTAATTACATATCATTTAGCTGAGAACCCACTCAATCACAAACAACCTGTGATATCTGAATTCCCCGATGGAGATGTTTTAGCAGTTGAAGAAGAAGAGTCGGATGAAGAAGACATATGGAAGATGTACTTTGATGGAGCAGTCAACATGTATGGAAGCGGCATCGGGGCAGTGGTCACCTCACCAAGTGGGAAGCAATACCCTGTCGTCATCAAGTTAAAGTTCGATTGCACTAATAATGTTGCCGAGTATGAAGCGTGTGCTTAAGGATTAAAAGTTGCAATAGAATTGGGAGTGAAAGAACTACAAGTATATGGAGATTCGGCACTGATAATCTATCAAGTGAATGGGGAATGGCAAACTAAGAATCCAAAGTTGATTTCATACCAGAAATATTTGATGCAGTTGGTTGAGAAGTTTGAAGGGATCACCTTTTCGCACTTGACTTGAGATAAGAACCAATTCGCAGATGCCCTAGCTACTTTAGTTGTAATGACCAATTTGGATATTCATGCTAATATGCAGCCCATCCGAGTGAGGGCAGAGAGCAAACCGGTTTATTTTTCTAATGTTGGGGAAGAAGAAGACGGCCAGCCCTGGTTCCATGATATCAAGCAGCACATTAAGTTCAAAGAATACCCATCAGAGGCAAATGAGACAAATAAAAGGACCATCGGTTGGCTCTCTATGGCTTTCTTTTTGAACGGGGAGGTACTGTACAAAAGGAACTATGACGGTATACTTCTCATATGTGTAGAAGCTAAAGAGGCTCTCGCCATCTTAACAGAAGTTCATGAAGGGATTTGTGGAACACACGCCAATGGTATCATGATGGCTCGCCAAATCCTACGATGTGGTTATTACTGGTCCACTATGGAATCTAATTACATAGGATATGTTCGAAAGTGTCATAAATGCTAAGCATACGTTGATCATATTAATGCACCTCTTGTCCCATTGCATAATATGGTGGCACCCTGGCCTTTTTCGATGTGGGGAATCGATGTTATTGGGCCAATAAATCCAAAGGCTTCCAATGGCCATAGGTTTATCCTGGTAGCAATTGATTACTTTACTAAGTGGGTAGAGGCTGCCTCCTATGCCAAGGTCACTCAAAAGGTTGTTCTGAAGTTCTTGAGGGTAAACATCATTTGTCGATATGGAATCCTGGAAAGGATTATTCCAGATAATGCCCCTAATCTCAATAGTACTGAAATTAAGAATCTATGTGAGAGGTTTAAGATCGAGAATAACAATTCTGCTCCTTACAGACCTCAGATGAACGGCGCAGTAGAAGCAGCAAACAAGAATATCACAAAGATAATAGCCAAAATGGTGGTCAATTACAGAGAATGACATGAGATGCTTCCTTATACTCTCCACGCATATCGCACTAATATCCGATCTAGCACTGGGGTAACACCATTTTCCCTGGTATATGGCATGGAAGCAGTATCCCCTATAGAGGTCGAAATCCCATCCTTAAGGGTGTTGATGGAAGCCGAATTAGAAGAGGCAGAATGGATAAAAACTCGGTATGAGCAGTTAAACATGATTGAAGAAAGGCGATTAAAGGCCATTTGTCACGGGCAACTATACCAAAGTAGAATGGCAAGAGCTTTCAACAAGAAAGTACACCCTATGGAGTTTCAAGCAGGTGACCTAGTTTTGAAGAAAAAACTTCCAAACCAAGAAGACGCCCGAGGCAAATGGGCACCGAGTTATGAGAGGCCTTACATTGTTAAGCAAGCATTCTCTGGAGGAGCCTTAGTTTTGACAGATATTGATGGAAATGAATTGCCAAGGCCAATAAATGCTGATGCGATCAAGAAGTTCTACGCCTAAAAAAAAAAAAAAAAATAAAGAGAAAATAAAAAAAAAGAAAAGAAAAAAAAGAAGCCCGTTAGGTTAAAACCCGCAAGGGCGGGATAAGCAAAAGTTAGGGCATTTAAATTAGGCAAAAATAAAGTCGGCAAATGCTCTCATAGGAGATGTCGCCTGAAAGGCTCACTAGGACAACATAAAGGAAACACCAAAAAAAAACTTGGCAATTTTGAGCAGTAATGGAATAGAAAAACTGGGGCAAATTTTGAGCGGTGATCAATGGAAGAGGATTTGTATCATTGGCAGTCAATGGTTGTAATATCCATCTGAGAATTAGGCCCTATCTAAAGAGAATGAAGGAATCGTAACTGGGGCAATTACTTTTTGCTTTGTCTGTGTCATCCTTTGTATTCTTTATCATTCTTAATGCCTTTATGTGTTTGTGAACATTCAAATAAATGAAAGTACCTTCCTCTTTCTTTTCTTCTCTCTTTTTCTTCTGCTTTCTTGTTTGTTTCTTTCATACTTGCGAAATCACACAGTTTATTACAAAATGCTTCAATCAAAAGGAATATAAGTTCAATATCATTGATTTGATGATTTAATAGCAATCCTCCAATTAACAAATCAGATCAAGAATGGGTTAGAAATTTCAATCGAGGGATGAAAACTAGGTCTACCCCATATTCAATCCACATTGTCAGGAAGAAAACGGGGGACTGTGTTCCTGATGAGCAAACTTGAAAGGGAAAGTACTCAATGTTTGAAGATTCCAAGGAATTTAAGACAAGTTGATAAGCCCTAGTTTGCGAGAGCCTGCTCTCGGGTTTGATGGATCAAAGTTTTCCGAGGAAGCAATTAACATTAAGGATGCAAGAGAAAGTTTTTGACATGATATTTTCAATCTATTAATAGGATCTTTAGATTTTGAGTTGCAGGAATGAATAGTACAACATTTTTTTATGAGATAATAAGCTGCAACAGCTTTGAAAGTGATGTATCTGGCTTTCACATCAAGCTTCACTAGAGAAGAACAAACAACATAAGAAAAAGAGGAGAAAAAATCTTTGCGGGACACAGAAGCCCACTGCATTTTCATTTTACTGTCATTTCGGGACACAGAAGCCCACTGCATTTTAAATTTCGGGACACAGAAGCTCATTGCATTTTAAATTTTGGGACATAGAGGCTCACTGCATTTTAAATTCCTGGCCAAGCCCACTACATTTTAAATTCCGGGCCAAACCCATTGCTTTTGACAATTCCAAGTCACAAGGTCACCTAGAATCATAAAAAATAATAAAAAAAAAAAACAAAGACAAAAAAAACAACAACAAAAAAATAACACAAAAAATTCTTTTGATCAATAAACGTCAATTGAGCTGCGATAGCTTATTGACAATACGGTGACGTCTCTGGCTTTACGCTGAGCTTTACCCTGGTAGGATTAACGACGCTGCGACAACTCGTAAATCCGCATTTGGGTCCACTGCCATGTCAAAGTTCAAGCCAAGCCCATTGTCTTCGAGGTCAAGCCCATTGTCTTCAAGGTCAAACACATTGTCTTTTACGATTTCGAATCACAAGGTCACTCAATGTCATTTAAGTTCTTTTTTAAATAAACGTCAATTGAGCTGTGACAGCTTATTGACAGTATGGTGACGTCTCTGGCTTTACGCTGAGCTTCACCTTGGTAAGATTTACGATGATGCTACAGCTCGTAAATTCGCATTAAGCTCGCTGGTTTTTAATCAACATCTTTATCTTGCCCATTCACATCATCTCATGCATTGCCGGACAAAATTTAAGTTCATGTTTTTACTCGTTTCTTATGATGATACTAGGAAAAACCATGGTTATTCCTAATATCTAGTAAGAAACAAGTAAAGAGGGACAACTGTGAACACCCAATTTTGTCCGGCTTATTAAAGCATCTTTACTGCAAAATTAAAGAAAAAAGGGAAAAGGAAAAAGAGAAAATAATTTTGGTTATGCTTATGAGTTTTTCCTTTCGCTTAGCCCATTTCTTGTTTAGCCCAAATTTTTGTTTAACCCATTTTATTATTTTTTTTTGTTTGATCCAAAATTGTATTTAGCCCATTTCTTCTTTTGTTTTAGCCCAATAGGTTTTATGACTCAAAATAAATAAATAAAATAAAAAAATAAAAAATACAACAACATAAAAAAATAAAAAAAAAATGAAATGAAAAGGCTGCAATCCATTGCAGCCCTCCAACCCTCTCCCCTTTGCTTTTCTTCCAATTTGGAGTATGAGCTCAGTTTGCTCTCCTGGTTTTCTTTTTCTTTTTCCGTTTTCCACCAGACCTACACTGTACACACACCCCCTCCATTTTCATGTACACACACAGAGCAAACCATCCCACTAGTCCTTGGCGTTTTCTCTGCATACACTCAGCAGTAGCAGACAAGGCTGTTGTGCTCCCCATTTTCATCACCCCTGCAGCTCCATTGCACCACCTTGGATACAACTTTTGTCCCCCAGGCTAGATTTGTCTGCATCCACAAGGAATTGGTCTATATAAGAGGGAATATGAGAATTTGAGTGGGTTATTTTTTTTTCGGGAAAAATTTTCTGAAAGATAAGAAACAGAGAAGGCAGAGAGAATGAGGAAGAGAGGAAGAGAAGGAGAATTTCTTCAGTAGAAGGTAAAGATTTTTTTTTTCTCATCGCCTGAGTATGAAAATTTTGAACTTCTCCCAAACAATAATCACCACTGAACTACACCCATCTCATAACTCCATCACTAACCCACAAAGTACTCAAACCTCATCTCATTCATCCTTCTTTCAACCATAAGCAGCAACTCCATATCCACCCCGTGCACAACCACTACAGCAATCTAAACCCCATGACCATTCCTAACTCAGCAACCAATTTCTAACAACAAGCTTAACACCAAGACAGAATCACCCCACAAAAAAAAAGGAAAACAGAACCTCTCTCCACTGTAGCCAACCGTGAACCACCCCCACCAAGTTCAACACCCAGTAGTGGACCACCCATTCACACCACCACACCACCATTGTGCCTCTTCCTCCCTCCACCGTAGCTAGCCATGTACCCCAGCGCTTCAAACCGAGCCCCACAAGTCACCCAAATCGAAACAAGCCAAGCCTCCACCAAGTCACCCAAACCGGAAACGAGCCAAGCCACCACCGTGGTGACCACCCTTTCCACCGCACCAAACCACCATTTCCACACCCCAACCGTAACCCACCGTCCTCCACCCGGAAACCAGCCCCCACGAAGCCCACCTCGGACTACCAGCCGAGACCCACCACATCCTAGTCCTACCACCATGAAGCCACCACGAGCTGCCCCTTGTCTCCCATTTTTGGATCACCACCGTGTCCACCCAAATCTACCATACAAACACCCTTCTTCTTCCACCATGAACCCAGCCTCCACCAGCCGCGAGCCGCCCCTCCGATCTGCCGTCCGTCTACCACGAGCCACCACTCGAAAACCTCCAACACCTCTCATCCACACCCCAACCGCAAGTCGGAAATCCCCTCCCCCCCCCCCCCCCGCTTTCTTTCTTTCTCGGTTGCGATTTGGTCCCGCAGGCTTAATGTCTCTTTCTTTTATTTATTTGGTTTAGTGTTTTTGCTTCTTTTTTTTTTTAATGTTGTTTGTTCTATTTGGATTAGCTTTGGGTTTGTTTCATTCATTTGGGCCTATTCTAATTAGCATTTTTTTCTCTCTTTTCTTTTCTTTGGGTTTTAGTTCGTTTAGAGTGGTCATCTTTGGTTTTTTTTTTACTTAACGTTTTTATTTTAGTCTTAATTTGCATGTGGGCTTTGTTGTGTTTATTAGAGTCATTAATTGCGGATATAGCTCTAATATTTGCACTTGGGCCTATATCTTTGTGGTGGGCTTATCATTCTTTTATTCTTCTTTTACTTTTTTTTTGTGTTAATTTAGTTTAAAAAAATACTAAGTGGGCCTGACTTGCAAAATTCTGTTAATTCAGTGAAATGGACCTTTATAAATTAGGGGTTACTTTTTTTAAAAAAAATATAATATCCTATTTTCTGTTATTTTTATTATTATTATTACTATTGACATGTGTATTATCTTATTGATATTTATTTTAAATAGTGACCTTGTACTATTTTTTTAATGAAAGTCTTCTTTTTATACAACAGGATTAACTGAGTTGTGACAGCTTGTTAATCATGTAATTTTTAGAATCATCCGAGTTATGACAGCTTGGTGGTTCTTTTTCTAAAAAAGAGAATCAAATGTTTGAGTCTTATTAAGAAAAATAAAATGGGATTAGCTGAGTTGCGACAGCTTGTTAATCCTGTAACTTTTAGAATTGTCTGAGTTGCGACAGCTTGTTAATCCTGTAACTTTTAGAATTGTCTGAGTTGCGACAGCTTGACGATTCTTCCTTTCTAAAATAATAAAAAAAGGTCAAATGAATTTTCAAAACAAAAATTTTCAAAATTAAAAATAAAGAACCCACAATCGTTTTCTAAAGAACAACGTGACTTTGAATTTCTCATTGCATCTGAGGATACATAGGAGCAGAATCTCAATTCTGTCAAGCCAAAAATTAAATTTTTATAATTTGTTTGTTTGCTTAGTTTTTTTTAATAAATGGGTAAAATAAATATTTTTAAAAGTTATAAAGATTGCACAACTGATTTAAAGTAACAGTCTTAGGATGGATACATCAGGGGTGCTGTGGGATTAAGTCTCCACCATTCCCTGTGCATAATTAGACTCCCGAACCTGAGTTTTTGAACGTAGACTAATCTTTTTTAGGTTTTCTAATTTTTCCTAATAAAATAAAATTGGTGGCGACTCCCTTAATTTTTTGTAATTTAAGTCGTTATCCTGTCGCGATCCCAGTCGCGACACACACTGAGATGTTCAATATGTTCATCATGATTTTGAGAATAGATCAGAATGTCTTTAACAAAGATAATGATAATTCTGTCTAGATAAGGACGAAATATTCTACTCATATACTTCATGAACATTACAGGAGTATTCGTTACTCCAAACAGCATTACTTGTATTTTCCTTAACTTCGTATCACTTTACTCTCCTGCCTTTGCTCTTAACAGGAAGTGTCTCACAAATCGAGTTCTCTTTTAACAGTATTGTATATGATACTATGACATGAATTTAAATAGGAATACCCTTTCTTGCAATTGCAATACAGAAAATCATTATCAAGGTTAGAAAGAAAAAGGTAGCGAAACTATCTGATATGTTACTGGACATATCCACCAAAGAATTTGATATGTCCCAATTTTCACGAATGAATTTTCTGGAATACTAACACTTTGTTGAGACAATCTCATAGGATATAGTTAGAAGATAACTAATTTGTTTCAAAGATCACATCTATTTATGAAAAATATAAACAGATTAATCTAACAGAAAAATTTGATCTATAACAATAATAGGATAATTTGAATAACTTGAGTAGCGCGATAGGTTAGTAATAGAAACAGAAGTAAACAAGTCAAAAGATAACAAAGACACGGATAACTCTAATCAATCCACATAATCAATTAGCCATAAACGAATAGGTTGGATCAAGAATATATTTTCACAATTGCGACACATGAAAAATATTATGAATGTGTAGAAAGAAGAGATGGTGAAGTCATCTAATATGCTACCAGACCTATCCAACAGAGAAATTGATGTGACCCGACGAATTTGGAAGTGAGCTCTTTAAGTTGAATAATTCAATTAACAGATCTAACAGAGTACGGATAGTTGGAAAATAACCAATCCATTTTTAAGATTATATCTATATTGAAATAGATAAACAAATCAAATCAACAGAAAAGATTTAGTCTTTAATAGACATAGGATAGTTTTAGCAACTTGAATATCACTGATAAGTTTTGGTAACAGAAGTATAAATAACTAGGTCAAAAGATAATAAAGACATATATAACATCTAATTGGTCCACACAATCATATGCCATAAAGGAATATGTTGCCCCCAGAATTATACAGTATAGTTAAAGGATCACCTCCTGTGGCACAATCTCCATTGTTTTGGTCCTCAGTTCAGGATGCTTCTGCTCTATTCAGATTATCGATTCTCCTTTTTACCTGAGATTTTGAAACATATATGTTACTAATAGAAAACTTCGTTTTTGGTGGAACACAATCTCTGGAAATGTGTTCAGGCTTTCCACACTTGAAACAAATTATTTCCTTGAACATACAATCCTTTGTTAGGTGCCCTCTTCCACTTCTCTTACATAATAGTAAAGATGTCACGGTCTGACTGAGTTTACTATTACAAGCACTTCCTATTATTCCTCCTTTCGAACCTAGGTAATCCAAAGTAATCTCAAAGCTGACTTTCCTCCAACAAATACTGAACCTCAACTTCTAGTTCTTGTTGTTCAGCGATCCTCTGTTCCTGTTGTACTATCACGTCAGTTGTCCTTTGCATTGCTCCCATAGTTGCAACCGTATTATTAGTGTCATGTTCTGCTTCCACACGCGTGCGTCTACCACTAGCCATTTTCTTTCTTCCAAGATGGACGAATCAAAATTCGATGGAAACTAAAGTAACAATTCCAAACAACATTGTCTCCTTTTAGAGTTTAAGCACAGAGAGTCACATAGCACAAACAAAACAAACCTAACCACAAAACCCTAAAAGACTCTAACCATGCTCTGATACCAACTAATGTAACACCCTCCGTAGGGCATTACATTTTCGACTACAAACTTATAATCTGAAAATCATTTCATAAAAGTACCTGAGTTATAAAATATGGGTTTTAAAATTTCTTTTCACGGAAACAAAAACTTACCAAAATTTATAGGTAATACTGAAAAATAGATTTAAACTGGTTGGTATACATCACACACACCACATAATATTCAACAGTACTTAGAACATAAAACTTACAGACTTAAGGAAATAGTAGCAAACCCCATGATGGGTCCTACTTAATAGCACGGTAATAACACTAACGAGAAAACTCAACATACTTGTTCCGTTCCTCTACCAAACTGCACATTGTCAAAATTGGGAAGAGCACTCCTTGCTATCATTCCCAAACTCAAAATATTGCCTCCAATTAAGTTTAAGAAGTTTGCTTTGTCTACTATACAAATTTTAACAATACAAACATAAATAAACAGTACAGCAAAGATGTGAGATATCCTTTCATCAATACCAGGATAGTAGCAAAGAATGATACGAATGATAAAGTTATTCAATTCATACAGATATCACAATTATATTCATGTCATCATTTCATAAATAATTCCAATAACCATATATCACAATAGAATAAACAATAACAGTTTTCTCATAACATATATCATCAATATGTATGAAATGATTATATCACACTACTTGAACTTTGACCATACCACAACAATATGTGTACTGACCATGTTTATGCATACTGAACCAATTTATACTCCTTGGAGCTAATCATAATTTCAGAGATGAATGACCCAGAAGATCTGTCAGCTTCAATGACAATCTTCACCAAGCGCGAAAAGAGATAGTGTTTGTCAATTCCTCGTCAGTGCGTTGCAACGGTTCATCGTGGCCAGAGGATCATAATGTGATAACATAATCACTAGATGACTCACCTCGCCCTGACGCACCCTGAGATCTCTCATGGATCACACTATTCGATTCTCATTCACTCCTGGGCCCAACCAGCTATAATAGTCACTGGCTATATTTTGTTCAATGCATGATACCTGAATATTATATAATCGCTCATACAATTACATAATATCACTGATACATTCAGGTCCATTACATCAGTTCTTACAGCAACTTTATTGTATTTTCAATCACGTATCATTTTTAACTCGTTTTCACAATCGCATAACACTTTTGTAACGTTTTCAAATCGCGTAACCATTTTCAGACGTTTTCTCATTCACGTAAAATATTTAAATATTTTTCAAATTGTGTAGCGATTTTTCAACGTTTTTGAAATCGCGTAGCTTAAAAATCATATTTTTAAGTCGCATAAATCATTTTTCATCATTTCTCAACTACGTAAAATATTTCTCAATATTCCAAACATAATTTTGGACTTTCCAAAAATTAATACAATTTCTAACTTCAAATCCCACACTTTCTCACTTAAAAATCCTCTACGTAATATTTTTCATTATTTCCCAAAAATCAATATTTCCGTTAAATCAATTATTCCAAATTAAAATTTTCTAACGTGCCTCAAAACCCAACGGGTGAGCTATACGTTAATAAACTTCAAGTCACCAATTGATTTCTCTTTTATAAATTAAATCCACTAATTTAATTAATTCCAAAAATAAGTTTGTCTTACTTTTATATCTCAAAATCCCTTAATTTAAATCTTTGGCTATTTTAATCCATTTAATATTATGTTTAAAAAAATATTATTTGTTCTAATCTACTAATTCTTGGCATATTGGCCGAAAATCACAAATAACTTCATCATAAAATCTTTGTTCATTTTCATGTCCACTTTCTTTGCAAATCCTTAAATCATTAACTTATTATCTACTCATCTAAAACTCATGATTAGTAAAATAATTTGAAATACTTTGTTCCATATCAAGAAAAAGGTCATGAGCCTTAAGGTTCTTTGGAACCAAAATATTTTTCCTTTCCACATAATTCTCATCATATAACATATCACATGTTCATGCTTACTATGAAAATGATAAAATCATATTAAGCAATTAATCACAAATTAATCAAAATCATAACATCAAGTCATGCATACTTATCAAAGTAATAAGCATATTAATCACCAAACAATCATAAACATGGAAAGCCATAAACAAACAAGTGAATAAATCCTTATGAATTTTTCACCACACACGCATTCATTCCTTACCACCAACACATGGTTGATGAGGTAATCCCCCTCTTACCTTGGATGATGCTCCCAAGCTCCTTGTATACTCTTCTTGGATCCACTTTTCTCCACTAAGAGCTTCTTAAAAATCAAAGTAAACACACAGAATCAATATCTAAGGTTTGAATAAGAATACCATGGATCAAAACATGGTTTAGAACTTTGAATCTAAGATTAGAAAAGAATATCAAGAACTTCACCCATTTATCCTTCAAACTCAGATCTTAGGAAAAGTGCTTGAAGATAAATGATTTGGAAGATGGTCTCAACATGAAAGTTCCTTAGAATTGCATGGAGATTCAAGATCTAAGGTTGTTTAGAATTATTGAAGCTTGGAAGTTATTTTAGAAGGGTGTGGCCGTGAGCTTCCTTTGAAGAACAAGGTGAGAACTTTTTGATTTCCAAGAGAGAGATGAAGATGATCACAGCACCAAAGTATCTTAGGATGATGTAAGGATACTAGATGTAAGTTTGATTGAAATTATAGAAGAGTGGAGGGTGGTGCAAGGTGGTTTGGCCGTGAGGCTTAGAAGAGAAAATAAAATAAAATTTGAGAGCTTTGCCTTATTGATGACTTTAGGAAAGATGATAGGAATGCATTAAATGAATTAAGTCACATTTTTTGCCTCATAAAGGAGCCATGGTCGTGAGCCCCCTTGGTCCAAGAAGTGTCCAAGTTCATTTCAAGCCATTATGCTTGATTTTCAAGTTTTCCATCCATTGGATATCAAGAGTCTTAGCCACTTTGTGAGACTCACCACCACCATTGATTCCGTCAAGGGTTGAAATCAAATCCTTCTCCTCTAAGTCTTACCATCCAATAGTGCAAACAAAAGCCTATGCCACTATTGTTGACTCTTCTTCAAAACTTACTAAGTAAGCAAGCTCTCCCATTGGTTCATCATAAAGGTTGTCATGATCAACTTCCAAGATATTTTCCGGTATACTTTAAGCAATGAATAATAATTACTGCTTATAAAGTCAGTATCTATTGTCCAATGGATAATAAAATATATTTATATTTTTCTCTTGTTCCAGTTGGGTAGCAATTATTGTTGATCATTTTTCTATTGATTACCCTTGATGAGTCATAGAGCGAGTCATCAAAGAGAAGTTTCTAGAACAGATGAGTCAACATGATGAGTCGTAGCACTGAGTCACTAGCTGAGTTACCAAGAGAACTTTATGGAACGTGTGACTCACTGCGGCGAGTCACAGGGTGAGTCAGCGTTCTACATTCTTCTAGAATGTGGCGAGTCAGCATTCTAGAACATGACGAGTCATCGTTTCTACAAGCTTCCAGAACAAGCTGAGTCAAAAGTGCTGAGGTGTCATGCCACGTGTCAAGCTTCTATTGGTCCTCCACGATGAGTCATCATCTAGAACATTATAGAGTGAGTGACTAGACTTGCGTATAGAATTATCCACTAGATATTTTTTCGAAAGATATTATCCAATAGATAATAAAACATACTCCGATTTTATTTTGTCAAATAAAATCATTGTAAACAAAACTTCAAAAATTGTTTCCGGTTTCGAGTTTAGTAAGATTCCCCCGTCTCCGAATCAACAGTACAAAACTTTTCAGTTCCGAAAATTTTTTATTTTTTCGGGCTCGCCCCGGGCCCACATACAGTCCGAGAATATTATTAAAATAATCCAAAATAATAAAACACACAAGAATTCACAAAAATCATAATAATTATGAAATTCATGAAAATCAAATCGGATTAATAAAAATAATCAAGAATCGACTAAAATAAATAAAATACGAAGACTATATACAACTCCAAAAATAATATTAAAATAATAAAAAACGTAAAAACTCCAAAAAATTTCTAAAAATCACAAAAATTATAAAATTCATGAAAATCAAGTCTGATTAATAAAAATAATTAAGAATCAACAAAAATAATTAAAATATGAATTTTTGGAGTATTACAACAATGGGCACGACGACCCGCACCTCCTCGCCCTCCGCCTCCTCGACTACCACCATCCATCCTCGCCCTCCACCAACCCTCCCATAGATTCTCACCCAAATAAGAACCACCAACCTCCGCAAGTCGCCACCCTCACACCTGAATCGAGCTCCAACATCGAAAACGAACCTCAGCCATCATAAACCCGAAACTCGCCATAGATCCGAGCCAAGCCTCCACCAACATGGCCTAGCTCCTAAACCTCAACCACCACTGACTATAACATCCTAATATAACTATCTCAATATACCTTAATTATATAAAGATATACAACATTAAACATGTTACTTCTATTCTTACTGTGATCCTAATTCTATATAACTAAACAGGTAAATATGGAAAGCCACGATAAAAGTAAGTCATACATATATACATCAAAAACCTCTAAGGTCAAAGTGTTATATATACAAGAAAACTAAAACTCAGAGTAAGAATGTACAAGAGTTGTCAATACAGCAAAACTAAAACTATCTAATTCTTGTTGCTCTTTCTTTGATTTCTTTAAACCTTAGCAAGGGTCTTGACCTGCTTTTACCATAGAAACACGGAATAAGGTGAGAACATAAAAATTCTCAATAATGTACATGTAATCATGGTATTCATTATTATAAATTCTTATAAATATAATTGATAACCACATCATACCATCGCCCATACAATTGTATAATGTATAGAAATATAATGTATCTCTGTATTAGACAATCGCTCATACAATTGTATAACATCAACTAAACTTGACAAATTGCTTATCTCTCTTCAATGCCTAACTTAGTACTTAACTCATCCCAAGACTCGTGTTAGTAAGTTTGACTCACTTTACTATACTTACATAAGGTTGATCATATCCCTCAAGTCACTTGACAAATAGTTTAGCTCACTGCTTTGTCTTAGGTAAAGTGTTGTACCAACACTTTCCTCTTAATTCACCTTATAATTAAAGAGTTTAACTCACTTCTTTAATAAGGAGAATTGTATTATGGCTTCACGTAAACTCGGTATAGAAACCAATTCTTAACTAACATATCTTTTCAAACAATCCTTAACTCTAGAAATGATTAAAACTTAAACTTGTTTTTATATACTGGATGATTATTTCCTTTGTGTAATATCCCTAAAAGTGTCTTAATACACTTTAGGAAACATGTATAAATGATTCAATCTAGTCAAGAACTTGAAAACATCAAAAATGACATTTTTAAGATTCTGGGCCAAAAACACGGGTAATGTCTGAAAACATCACCCCCTGTGTCTGAAAACACCCGTGTCTAAAAACACGGCCTCCCTCGTGTCTTGTTCTGATAGCACAATTTCACGAGATAGAACAGGCAGAGAAGGACACCCCCCGGTGTTTGAGGACACGAGCCGTGTCTCTTGTTCAGACGAAATTCTACAGAACGAGCCACTGTTCCATTGGTTCTTTTCATGGACTTTGGCCGTTCCAAATTAGTTTCTAAGTGATTTCTAACATCACAAACAACCCTTAAACATATTGTAATACTTAATTTCATAATTATATTACTTAGGTAGGAATTTGTGACAAAAATCACAATTCTCTTAACCTAATTTCTATGTTCAAACTTAATGAACTAATCACCTTGTTTGATAACCAAAACCAATTCCCTTGCATTCAATAAGCAAAACTAACTTAATTCACTCAAGGAAAACAAGTACTGACAAGAAAATGGATCTTTGCCATTTAAAACCCATTTCCCCTATCTAATGACCTAACATCCAACTTAAGAGGGATGAAGAAAAATGTATAAGTTTTAGGTTTGAAACCCCTACATCAAAACTTTGATGATGGTGGATGATCAAGCTTGGCCTTGCCCTTGGATTTCTTGTTCCTTTCTTCCTCTTCCTCCTCCTTAACTTTCTCTATTTTTCTTTCTTTGTTCCCTTTGGCTGCTGCTGCTCAAGTTTTCATGAGAGAGAAATGAGTAAAGATAGGTGAGAATGGAATGAAACATCAGGAAACGAAAGTCAAGTATGTGGGCTGCTAATTCATGACTTTGTTTCACTTAAAACTCAATTGATACTTCCTGATCTGCTAAGGACACTTAGATTTAGCTAAATTTAATTTTTTAATTTCTAATAACTTTGAAATAAATACTAAGATTCATCAAAATTATTATTTTAATAATATCTTAATTTTTCATATCTGCTACTAGTCAAACATGCATTAAATGCATAACCAATATGCATAAAAATACCCAATTAACTCTAATTGTTCTCAAACTTTAAATACATTCTCTTATACCTATTTGTGACTTAGAAATAAATTCTCTAGATTCATTTCCCTTTACTTAGTCATTTATGCTACTATCTGAGTTATTTTAAACTATTTTTCATACTATGAGTTGCAATAAAGTGCCTAAACTAACTCAATTTGTCACAAAAATAGACAGATATGTAAAACAAGTATTATGTTACCTTTGTAACTATAAACTAGTCTAACATACTAAAAAGAGGCTGTTACACTTTCCAAAGACCCAAAAATCATTCGTTGCTGCATCCCATCGTCGCACCAGATCTAGCCTCCACGAACCAAAATCTACAGCCCATAACCCCCTCGTTGCATTGTCATCGCCACGCGAATACATACTTCCATTGAGTCACTCACATGCAGATCAAGCTCCATCATGCCAAGCACCTAAGCTGCGCACATTGAATCACCTCTGTCACGCTTCATCGTCGTCTAAGCCTAGCACCAACTCACGCCACCATCTACGTTGCCGGAGTCACCAGCATCACCCAAGCCCGAGCCACCACACCGCCGTCCACATCCCAACTGTCATCTCCACTAGTGGCCGCTAGGCTCGTTGACAGAGCTCCTGCTAGGTGGTGGCGAGTTCCTGCTTGAGGGTAAGGTGTTCATAGGGCAAATTTATCCTGACTCAAACCCGACCTAATATTTTGATCGGGTCGATTCTTTGGACCCTAACTCGGCTTGATCATGGCCCGACAAATGATTGGATCAACATCGGATTGATCCAATAATAAAATGAATTGTCCAAATATAGATATTTGTATAGCTAAATGATAAAATTTTAGAAGTAGAAAACTAAAAGTATATGATGTTCTACAATATATATTTTAAAATAGTTCATATCAATACAAATGTATTATAATGTTATGAAAAAGTATTAATTTAAGTTATAAAATTTTATTATTTATCACTAATTATTAAAAATTTATAAATTTTAAAATATTTTGTAACACCGGGACGGGTTGAAATAACTCAAAGTAAAACCCTAATTTTATCCAAAAATATATTGAGTCAAATTCATAAAAATTGAACACATCTAAATTAATTTTGAGTTGGGATGAATCATTAGGGCGGATCAAATTCTAAACTCCCGTACTAGAGTGCTGTTGAGAGAGAAGAGTTTGAGTTCGAGGTAGGGATTATTTATTCAGAAAGTTCCACATCTTCAATCTCAATCTTTGAATTTTTTTTTTCATTAATAAATCAAAGATTTAAAACACCTAGTACATCATGCACCCACCTAGAAGGTGCATAATAGATTTAACCTGCTTTGTAGTGTGCATGCCAGATCATTGTCATGGTGTAGTATAGACAAAAATGTGTATAGAGAATAACGAGATACACTAATATTTGTGTATGGATATTATAATTAATCTTAATAATAGTTTCGTCTTCGGATATTTTATATCAAAGATATTAATGTTTTGTTAATAAATATTTTTAAGGTATTTGTTAAGTAATTAAAAATAAAAAATATTAGTTGAATGAAAAGTTTATTTTTTTAATTTGTAATATATTGATTACTTTATTTTTTATTTAATATTATTTATTTATTAATTCATTAATAAGTGCTCTTAAAACACTTACAAACCCATATTATAATTAGGATTTAACTTAGGTCATGATTAGTGTAATTTTTTTATTTTTTTGTTTTTACATTTTCATTCAATTATGTGTAATCATACAAGTTTTTAGATTAATTTTAATGCATTGGTTGCGTTGTTGATCGTGTTGGCTGTGGGGGGGTTGTGATTCGGGATGGGGGAGGAAACATCCTAGCGTGGCAACTCCAATCGCATCTCTCCTTACAGTGGCCGAAGCTCTTGCTACTCGGTTGGTCTTGCAATTCGTTGTTGATACCTGCTTCCTGGAGGTGGAGCTTGAGGGAGATTGGTTAGAGCCTTAGAGGTTATCATAGCATTTTTCCCTTGCAAAGCAGCTAGACACGTACTTTGGCCTTATTATGAGTGATTGTTCTTTTACTTACAGTTCCAAACATGTTAAAAGAAAAGCCAACAGTGTCGCTCATGCTCTTCCTCAATGGGCTCTCTCAAATCTGGACCACTCTTGGATTGAACGGCCCCTGACTTTCTGTGTAATTTGCTTTTTAGGACCCTTTGAGTCCTAGTTAATGAAATTATCTTCCAAGCCAAAATAATTTTTTTAATTATAATAACATTTAAGTTTAATTTTGATTTAAACTGTCAATGTGAAATTTTTTATACTAGCATTAAATCATGAGTTAACACGTAATTAAATCAATTTGACTTTTCAACTAGTTATTGCAATAATCAAACTCATTTAACAATGTGACAACAAATTATTAAATTAAATTATAAAAAAGTTTTACATTGGCCATAAATCAAAATTTATATGAGTTCGAACTTTTTAAGTAATTAATATAACAATAAATAATTATATGACACTGTGACAAAATCTTACATTCACTATAAATCTTACAAAGTTTATGGATTAAATATATGCTATGGATAATTGCATAGTATTTAACAAAGTTAAAAAAAATTTAAAAAACTTATTCGATGGTATGAAAAAATAGGGTTTTAACTTTCAAATATTAAAAAAATAACTCTTATAAGAAGATCACCTAATTCTCGTATTTTCACAGTCAAATAAAAATTAATTATATAAATAGTTGTCAAAGCTATGAAAATACTCATAGTCTCACTAAAAAAAACCATGATACAACGTGTGTAAAATTAAAGTTAAATTTTAATTTAAGGTCATAATTCAATAAAAGAGGAGAAGAAGATGTGCAAGTCATCTTAGCTAGGATTGAATTGAGCAGAAGCATTAAATTAAAAATGTGGTAATAATTTTTAATACAAAAGGAAAAAAAAAAGGACTGAAGTAAAAGAATAAATTAGAAGTGTTAATTAAAAGAGAAAAAGATGCACAAGTCATCACGTTATTTGTTTTTTCGAGTAGTGTTAATTAAAAAAATAGTCTAATTATTTTCTTAATTATTTAAATAAAAAAATCATTTTTCTATTTGTCAACTCAAAAGTATTAAATACATATAGGATAAGATTTAAAATTAATCGGAGCCGTGTATACAAAAAAAAAAAAAAGAATTACTCTTTCAAAAAGATAAACTTTAATTTCCAGAAAAATATTTTAAATTCTCTTAATAAATTAGCCAAATATTTTTTTTTAAAAATTACTTAAATAATAAACATTAAATATTTCTTGAAATTTAAATACATTAAATACTTCCTTCTAACATTTTCTATACCAAAAAAAAAAAATATTAAATACTTTTAGATTTTTAAAACTAGATTTTCTTATCGTGCGATGTATAAGTAAATTTAAGAATTAAATGATAAAAATAAATATAATTTAATTAAAAATAAATTTATTAAATGAAATATATGTAATAATTCATAAATAAAAAAATATTTATAAGTTTAGTTTAAAAATACATAATATTTTTATGAGATGATTTTGTTCTAATATAAATATTAAAAATTTAAATATGTAATATTATAAAACAACTTATATATTTAAAAATATTTATAAAACTAAATATTTTTAGTTTCAAAACGTACTTGAGAAGATAAGTTCCTGTATTTTAAGCAAATATAGTCTCAAAACTAAAATGTGTGATGAAATATTATAAAATCAAAGAAGAAAATGTACATATAAACTATTATTTTCTATTAGTTTAATTTTTATCTTTATTTTTTTCTCAATCTATTTGCATTTTTTTATTTCTTCGTCTATGTAATTTTAATATTATTATTCTTTTTTTAAAGAATTTACATCAACATTTTAATTTATTGAGTTTTTAATATTTGAATATGTGTTATCAACATATACAGATAAATCAGTGTTATATTGAAAAAGGACAAGAAGTCTCTTTTTGGGGGATGAAAGAAGTTTTTGTAAGAAAAAAGATCATCATATACTCTTTTTAGGGGTGTATGCACTGTTGACACCCTTTCTAATGATGTCAGATTCAGTGAGAGAAAGTAATGAAAAAAAATATGTATGATGAATGGTATTTAGAGAAGTGTGAAAAGATATGTATGAACTGTTAATGATACGAATATCGGAACTATTTTTGTAATAGTATAAAGTATTTTGATTATTATTTTTACTTATTTGAGAAGTTGTAACTTTTTTCTTATTTATTTTTTATTATTATTTGGTTATTGAATTTTAATTTTTTTAATTATTATTTGATTTTGTACATGTAGTATTTTCTTTATCACATGTCTTATATTATCATATTAGATCATATATAGTAAAAAATGATCACATGATATAATATATAATAAAATATTAATTACTTTACTTGTCACTTATTAATAAAGTAATGTAATTACTTGTTTGAGATAATATATGACAAAATTAAATGTCATATGTTTCACAAAAAGATTTTAAATTCTCTTATTAAATTACTTCCTTCTAACATTTTCTATAAAAAGTGTGAATTTTGTTAAAGAAAAAAATATTAAATACTTTTAAATTTTTAAAATATTAAATAATTGTATTTTTTATTCAATAATTTTTTTAATTTAAAAACATTTAATAAATTATTTGTGAGTTAGTAATTCCTAGAAATTTGTTTGTATAAAATAACACTGCTGATTATTTAATGAGAGTTATTTCACATTATTTAACGAGAGTTATTTCACGTTATTTAATGAGAGTAAATTGAGTAATGTCAATTGACGAGTTGCAGTGCACCAAACTTCTAAACTTTCTCAGTGCTTAGCTACTCAATTATATTAGTTCTTTATTTGTCTAATTAAAGTATATGTAATTTTATTTAATTTATTTATAAAATTATTTTATATATTATAAAAATAATATAATCGCATATAATATGATTTAATATTTTTTATATTAATATATAATATAAATACAATATATATATATTTTGATATACATAAAATATTTTCTCAAATATACTTACTCAAGAAATTTTAACATCTTTCTTTTGACAACAATAAATGTGTATTTAAAAAAAAATTGTCATTAATTTAAGTTGATTTGATTAAAGAGGAATGTTGGTAATATATGTTTTTTATACACTCTTTTTAATATTTATTTTATTATTAATTCATTTGATATATTTAAAAAATTATTAATAGATAAATGTTAATAACACTTACTTTTTAGATTAATAATAAAATAAGTATTAAAAAATATAAAAAAATATTTTACTAACATTCTTCTTATTTAAAACTTATGTGATTGTATTTAAAATCAAAGATAAATATTTTCCTTGAATGTGCTATCATTCTTCTACTTACATACATATCATCTCAAATTTATCTAATTTTTACTATCTAATTGCAGGAACCCTTACCTAAACTATTTTACTTTTGCACCCTAATTTTGTCAAATGTAAGGAGATGTGTATCAAAATGTATACAATAAATATTTTTTGAAATGAATTTTTTTATATAATAAAATCATGTAAATGAGAGAAATAAACATATAAATTATTTAAAAAAATTACAAAATTTAAAAGGATGTACTATTAAAATTTGTTGTATCTATCTTTATTCTTCGTATTACCTTATCATACGAAAAATCAATTGAGACTACGGACTTCCGCATTTTTCAACTTCTCAAGCCCTCTATATAGAATCTAAAGTCGACATCAATTAAAATCAGAAAAACAAGAAGCGAAAAACCAAACTTACCATTGATGGCCTCTCATTCCCCGAAAACAGAACTCCCTCACCTTATTCTACCATTCTGGCCCTCCTTCCTTGTCATTCTCATCTCTCTTAATCCCTCACACCAATCGGAGCCACCCTCCCCTCTCCCCCAATTAAATCCTAGACTCTTGAAAGCTCACACAGCTCTTCAAGCATGGAAGCATTCAATCACCTATGACCCCAACAACATCACCTCCAATTGGTCTGGCCTCAATGTCTGTAACTACACTGGCATCTACTGTGCAGCAGCCCCAGATGACCCTCACATCTTTACAGTGGCTGGAATAGACTTAAACCATGCCAACATAACTGGTTCATTACCAGATGAGCTTGGCCTCTTAACTGACCTAGCCCTTTTCCACATGAACTCCAATCACTTCTGTGGTTCCCTTCCCAAGAGCTTTAGCAACCTTCACCTTCTCCACGAACTGGTTATCAGTGGTAACCAATTCTCAGGACCATTCCTGAAGTTGATCTTGGCATTCCTTCACTAAAATACTTGGATATCAGATTCAATGAGTTCCAAGGTGACATTTTCGAGTCTTTTCGACCTCAAACTCGATGCCCTTTTCATCAATAACAACAAATTCCAATTCTCCTTGCCTGAAAACTTTGGGAACTCCACTGTTTCTGTGATTGTTTTAGCAAATAATGACATCAAGGGTGGTCTTCCATCAAGTTTGGCCAAAATGAAGGATACCCTTAATGAGATTATCATCAAGAATAGTGGGCTAACGGGTTGTTTGCCCCCGGAAATAGGATCTTTGGACAAAGTCAGTGTGTTTGATATGAGCTTCAACAAATTGGTTGGACAATTGCCTGAAATGTTGGTGTCCAGCCAGCAGGGTCCAGCCAGCAGGGTCCAGCCATAATTTGGTGGAAAGCAATTGTTTCAATTGTTTTGAATTGTCAACAATTACGTCTAACCACTTTTCGGTGCAATTCTTATTTGTCAACAATTGTGTACAACAATTGTTGTATAAATAGAGGCACCGGGCATCAGATCCATACCACCCAAAAACCGAGCCTCACAAGAAAAAAGAGTGAGAGAAAAATTAGAGAGAGCCTTAGAGAAAGTTTTAAGAGAAAAAATAATGAGGAAATTTGTAAGAGTGTTATTCACAAATCGAGGATACAATATTCTCAGATTTTTTGTATTCCCATTATTTTATAGTAGAGGTTTAAGTGGCCTGCCAATTAAAGTGGTTTTCCTTACTCACATTGGGAAGGTTTTTCACGCTAAAAATTTTCTAGTGTTGTTATTACTTTTATTTTACGCTCCGTATAGTCTTTTTATTTTTGAGTTCACAGAGGAGGGAAATTATCTTGACATTTCCCAACAGTGGTATCGATTGTCATCGTAGCTTCGGATACTAGGTCTTGGATTTATAAGAAAATTCTTAGTATGCTTTCTGTGGTTGCAATTATCTGATCTTCCGCATCAGAAAAGAATTATTCTCATTACTGGAAATAACGTGTAGCGGTGTAAAAGTGTTATCTAGGAAAGTTCTGGCTAGGAAAGACTTGGTATTTAAGTGTATCCATTAGTGAACCACCTCTCTTTCTTGGGAACTTACCCGATGTGCACTATTTGCATACTACGCTTATTGTTTCAAGATACGGTCTATTTACATATACAATGATCTTTGTGTAATTCAAGATGGAGGAATCAGTACTCATGATGGAGATATGTTCAAGTTAATCTGCTTTGAAAATTACTCCTATTGGAAGCCGATGATGGAAGATCACTTATACTGCAAGGATTTGTATGAGCAATTACCCGTAAGGATAAACCTAAGGAAGAACGACAAAGATTGGGAGCTCCTGAATCGGAAGGCAGTAGCTATGATCCGCAAATACATTGATCGCAGTTTGTTCGAGCATGTATCAACTTATACAAATGCGTATGAGTTGTGGACCAAACTTGAATCCTTGATTCAAAAGAAAACGCCAAGAAACAAAGCCCACCTTGTCAGACGACTGGTGAAGTTGGAGTACTCGGACGGTCATAACACGATCGAAATTTGAATACCTTCAAAGGTATTGTGAATCAACTGACGAAGACAGAAATGAAGATAGATGATGAGTTGCAAACTCTTCTACTCATCAGTTCTCTGCCTAAGAGTTGGGACACTCTAGTTGTCACTCTCAGCAATTCTGCTCCAGACGGAAAGCTTAGTATGGATTCTGTTACAGACAGTTTGCTAAATGAGGAGTCAAGACGGAGAGAAAGGGGCTTGAACAACCAGTTTGAAGCCAACGTTATTGACAACAGAGGAAGGAATAAGAATCGTGAAAAAGGAGGTCGTGGAAAATTACAAGGTAGATCTAAATCTCGCACTAGACTAAGTTGTTATTACTGTGGTAAACTGGGCCACAGAAAGTCTGAGTGCAGATTCTTGAAGAGAGATCAACAGGCTGGAACAGTCCACCCTGACCAGATTAACCCAAAGAAGAAGAAGGAAGATGAAACAACTACTGCAGTGGCCTCGAATGATGAGAATATATTTCTTGTCAGAGAAGAAAATTATCTAAACATTGCATCTGATGATTGCATATGGATAATTGATTCCGGAGCATCCTTTCACGTCACACCTCATGAAGGTTTTTTCTCATCATACCAAAAAGGAGATTTTGGTACGGTGAAGATGGGCAACCACGTCACGAGTAAAATCGTCGGTATTGGTGAAGTAACTTTGATAAGTGAGAATAGAACCTAGCTTGTGCTGAAGGAGGTAAGACATGTACCTGAGATGCGCCTAAACCTTATCTCAGCAGGCAAGCTAGACGAAGCTGGAATGATAAACCAGTTTGGTGCCGGTAGATGGAAACTCAGCCAAGGAAGCATGATTATTGCTCGCGGCAGAAAGGAAGGCTCTCTGTACATTATGCAGGGAAAGATATGTAAGGGGGAGATGAATGTTGCTCAAGACGCAAGTAAGGAATTGTGGCACAAACGATTGGGCCACATGAGCGAGAAGGGTCTGGAAATCTTAGCAAAACACTATCTTCCAAACATAAAAGGGCAGCCACTTGAATCCTGTGAAGACTGTCTAGCAAACAAACAACACAGAGTATCTTTCAAAAGATCAGATGATGCAAGAAGAAGAAAGCAGATTCTGAATCTTATTCACTCAGATGTTTGCTCAACATCTGAAAGGTCCCTTGGCGATGCCCAATACTTTGTTACCTTCATTGATGATCACTCCAGAAAAGTGTGGGTGTATTCATTGAAGACGAAAAATCAAGTTCTTCAAGTTTTCAAGGAGTTTCATGCTTCTGTAGAACGAGCATCTGGAAGAAAGCTGAAATGCTTGAGAACTGACAATGGCGGAGAGTATAGAGGTCCATTTGAGGATTATTGCAAGACTCATGGAATAAGACATGAGAAAGTACCCCCCAAGACACCTCAGATGAATGGACTAGCTGAGAGAATGAACAGAACGATTGCAGAGAAAGTAAGGAGCATGCTTTCTCAAGCAAAACTTCCCAAGACATTCTGGGGTGAAGCAGTAAAAACTGCAGTTGATCTGATCAATTTGTCTCCTTCAAGACCTTTAAATGGAAAGATTCCAGAAGAAGTATGGTCTGGAAAGAAAGCTTCTTATGGTCATTTGAGAATCTTTGGGTGCAAGACATTTGTCCATATTCCTAAAGATGAAAGAGCAAAGCTTGATGCAAAGACAAAGGAGTGCATATACCTTGGTTCACCAAGTGATAAACTTGGCTTCAGATTATGGGATCCTGTAAACAAGAAGATTGTTCGAAGTAGAGACGTGGTATTCTATGAAGATCATACAATCTAAGATATTCAGCAATCTAAGAAGCCAAAGACCATTGTGGTACACAATTCAGGGGGAGAGATTCCTCAAAGGAATGAGCAACCTGATCAGACAATACAACCTCATCAGATGGAGCAAGCTGATCAGATTGAACAACCTGACCAGACAGAACAAAGTCAGGCAATGCAGGAAGAACAGATTGAAACTGATCAGGTAGAACAAGAACCTCAAGTGAGAAGATCAACGAGAGTCAGACAACCATCAAGAAGGTATTTCTCAGATGATTATGTCACTCTAACTGATGAAGGGGAACCTCAAAGTTTCATAGAAGCCATTGACACGAATGATAAAGATAAATGGATGCAAGTCATGCAAGAAGAAATACAATCTCTGAAAGAGAATCAGATGTATGACCTGGTGAAATTACCAGAAGGAAGAAGGGCATTGAAAAATAAGTGGGTATTCAAACTTAAGACTGAAGAGAACAACCTAAACCCCAGGTACAAAGCAAGGATTGTTGTGAAGGGGTGCAACCAGAAGAAAGACATAGATTTTGAAGAAATCTTCTCACCAGTGGTGAAGATGACATCCATTAGAGCGATCCTTAGTCTAGCTGCAAAACTAGACTTGGAAATAGAACAGCTTGATGTTAAAACAACATTCTTACATGTAGACTTAGAGGAAGAAATTTATATGGAACAATCAGAAGGTTTCGAAGAACCAGGCAAGGAACATCTAGTGTGTCGTTTGAAGAAAAGCCTCTACGATCTGAAGCAAGCTCCAAGGCAATGGTACAAGAAGTTTGATCTCTTCATGACCCAACACAATTTCAAGAAGACCTCCGCAGATCATTGTGTGTTTGTGAAGAACTATGGAAATGGCGAATCCATCATACTATTGTTGTATGTTGATGATATGTTGATTGTTGGGAAAGATAAGACAAAGATAGCTGCTCTCAAGAAGACATTGAGTAAATTATTTGCCATGAAAGATCTGGGTGCAGTAAAGAAGGTTCTTGAAATGAAGATCATTAGAAATCGTTCTAGAAGAATGCTGTGGATGTCACAGGAAGACTATATCAAGAAAGTTCTTGAAAGGTTCAACATGCATCAATCCAAAATTGTGCATGTTCCATTACCTAATCATATCAAACTGAGTAAGACGCAATGTCCAGGAAATGACGAAGAAATAGAAGAAATGAGCAAGGTGCCCTATTCTTCTACTGTTGGTAGTCTTATGTATGCAATGGTCTGTACAAGACCAGATATTGCTTATGCTGTAAGAGTTGTGAGCAGATTCTTATCGAATCCAGGAAAGGAGCATTGGAATGCTGTGAAATGGATACTAAGGTATCTGAAAGGAACTGCCAAAAGATGATTGTGCTTTGGCAATGGAAATCTAATGCTCATTGGGTATTCAGATGCAGACATGGCAGGAGATGTGGATTCAAGAAAGTCTACATCAGGATACCTGATTACTTTTGCAGGGGGAGCTATCTCATGGCAGTCAAGACTACAAAAGTGCATTTTAAGCACCACAGAAGCATAATTCATCGCAATCACCGAAGGTTGCAAGGAGATCTTGTGGATGAAGAAGTTCCTACAAGAGTTAGGTCAGGATCAAGAAAGCTATGTTCTCTATTGCGATAGTCAGAGCGCAATCCATCTCAGCAAGAACTCAACCTTTCATTCAAGGTCGAAACACATTGACGTAAGGTATCATTGGATTCGTGATGTGTTGGAAAGTAAACTGCTGCAGATTGAGAAAATACATACCAAAGACAACGGGGCAGATATGATGACAAAAGCTCTACCTAAAGAGAAGTTAGAAGTCTGTAAAGAAGTTGCAGGCTTAGCATCAACCCCGAACTGATCTAAGGATATTTCTCTTTGGCTGGAGGGGGAGAATTATTGGTGTCCAGCCAGCGGGGTCCAGCCATAATTTGGTGGAAAGCAATTGTTTCAATTGTTTTGAATTGTCAACAATTACGTCCAACCACTTTTCGGTGCAATTCTTATTTGTCAACAATTGTGTGCAACAATTGTTGTATAAATAGAGGCACCGGGCATCAGATCCATACCACCCAAAAACCGAGCCTCACAAGAAAAAAGAGTGAGAGAAAAATTAAAGAGAGCCTTAGAGAGAGTTTTCTAAGAGAGAAAAATAGTGAGCAAATTTGTAAGAGTGTTATTCACAAATTGAGGATACAATATTCTTGTATTTTTGTATTCTCATTATTTTATAGTGGAGGTTTAAGTGGCTTACGAGTCCCGTGGTTTTTCTTTACTCACATTGAGAAGGTTTTCCACGCTAAAAATTTTCTGGTGTTGTTATTACTCTTATTTTACGCTTCCGCATAGTGCCTATTTTTGAGTTCACAGAAGAGGGAAATTATGCTGACATTTTCCAACATGAAACCATAGGAGGAATGAAGAGCTTGGAGCAGTTCAATGTGGCGCATAACAATTTATCAGGCATGATTCCTGGGAGTATATGTACGTTGCCCAAGTTGGAGAACTTCACGTATTCATACAATTACTTCATCAGCGAATTGCTGAAGTGTCTAAAGTTGCCAGAAAATGATGATCGGAAGAATTGTATTCTTGATAGGCCATTGCAAAGGTCACCCGAGGAATGTGCATCTATTTACAAACACCCTATTGAATATTGATTGTGCTGCCTTTGCCGGCTCATATAGAAGTACACCACCTCCTACCCCTCCAGTTTACAACCAATATCCATGAAAAACAGTGGAATTAGTTATTTTCACCACTGAAGACTATTTATGGAGGAATTAGTGTTATGATGTATTAAAGAATACCAGCCAAAAAAAAAAAAGATTATAGTATCTGTCAAGCAAGTTGAATTTGAATTCATTTTACTCATGATTGATATTTGTTCTTCATTGCTAAATATCAAATTGATAAGGACTACACCATGCTTACACTTTTTTTTTTTGTTATTAGGAAAATAAAGATAAAGAAAAGGTGTATTTTAATGTATATCCTTCTTGTTTTATTATTTAAAAAAATATAAAAATAGTGTAATTAAAAATGGTGTGCAGATAAAATTACAGAGTTGAGAAAGGAAAACTAGCGAAACCGATGTGGAAGAAAATATTTGAGATTGTGAAACTAACGTCAATAAAACATGTCTCCCTCTTTTAAGCCAGAATGTTGACCCACCGATCAGCAGTAGTAAATAATAATAATAATAATAATAATAAAGATACATTTCTAACTTTTTTTTTTTAACAGACGAAGCTTAAGCTTTTCACTTAAAAAGTGTAAAAATCATTTTGGACCGAATTTTGCTTCAGGTTTTTTACTTTTTGATGTGACACTTCAAGCAAGGTTGGTAGAATTATTGTTGACACTAACAAAGAGGAGATTACAAAGCGAATGCGGATTCCTTCCGGTTCAACAAAATAGGAAGATGTCTTGTTGTTTCATAAAAGAAAAAGGTTTTATTTTTACATATTATTTTTCTTTTTTTAAAAAATTTTTCGTTTTTTATTTTAGGAGCAATTTGATACTTTCCTGTTTTGTTGAACAGAGGCGATCCGCATCCATTACAAAGCATAGTTGAAGAATTAGTCGCTTGATGAATATATAATTAGTTGATTTAATTGAATGACCTTGGTTTTTGGTTCGAAGCTTACTCCTAAGCTTCTTTTTTTCTTTCTTTATTTATTTATTTTTTCTTTTCATGTAGTGTTGATGTTAATTTATGTGTACTTTGACTAACTAATTTTTCCAATTCAGTTAAAAACAGATTATTTACATCAAGATTAAAAAATTCATAAAAATATTTATTATAATCTGATTTTAAAAATTAATGTAATTAGAATTCAAAATGACTATATACCTAACTACATATCTCATATTCATTAATTATTAAGCCTATCTTTTGAAGTTTCCTAGGCTTCTTTCTACTGAAGGTTGACTTAATCAAATTAAAACTTTCATTCAAAATTTATTATTTGCGTGTGTTTTTAATTGTAGTGGAGCTGATAATCTAGTTCTTATCCACACATAATAAGGAATGTTTGTGTAAATTCTCTGGAAAAATAAATTTATAAAATTAAAAAAGAGAGAGAAAGAGAATAAGGACTATGCTAATAAAAAAATATTTTAATTATTTAATTACATTTATAGCTTTCCATGTTTTATTAATATGTTCAACTAATACACATACACAAAGAAAAATAAGTACTTATTTGAAAAAAAAAAAAATAGGAAGACACATAGATTGAAATCTATCACATTTTTCAATTTTTTTTTTGTGAAATACTTTTTTTTATTAATAATATAAGGGATAAGGGATGTGTTAAACAAAAAAATTACTATCAACTGAAATTAATGGATACATGTCCAATAACTAATTAAAGGCCGGGGGGGGGGGTTATGTCAGAATAATATTGTAAAGGCCCATGAGCTAAAAACTAAGCCCAATCTAAGATGAGCGGGTAGCCCAAGCAGGGTTTTAGGGAATAGAGTTGAGTTGTATATAAGACAAGAGAAGAAAAGGGCACTAACTAATACTGACAGAGGAAACTAGGGTTTCAAGTTCTGCTCTTACGGCCGTCGTCACAGAAGAAGAAAAGCTTTGAGCCATGGCCGTTGGCAAAAATAAGCGCATCTCCAAGGGCAAGAAGGGTGGCAAGAAGAAGGCGTCTGTTCCCACTCCCTTCCCTTCCTAAGTTTCATTTTTGTTTTCTTTTTTATTTGCATTCTGTTATTTTAACTATATGCTTTCTTCCTCTATCAATCTACAGCTCTGATCCCTTTGCCAAGAAGGATTGGTACGATATCAAGGCCCCTTCTGTGTTCCAGGTCAAGAATGTTGGCAAGACCCTTGTCACTCGTACTCAGGGCACCAAGGTAATTATTTTTCCTATGTATTTTTTCTCTCAATTCACAATTACTAATTCTTATTCTTATTTGAATCCAAAACCTACAAACGCCTAAATGTTTTTCTTAATAAAAGTTTTATATTTGTTTGTTTTTATATTGTGGGTCATGAGCATTTTTTTTTAAAATATATGACTTGGGCATGTTTAAATGTTATGATATTTGGGTATATGGTTGAATGATTGTTCACTTGGATCTACTGCACATATGTATAAATGTATGGTAGCTTTCTATGTATGGACTTAATCTCTTTTGGCTGTCTACATTTCATCAATGACTGAATTTTCCCTTGCATTAAGAAGAATTGAATGATGTATTTGGATGTTCTGAAACTTGATAATATCTTTCTAGTTTTTTTACATGTATGTACTTTTGATATTGTAGGTTAATAATATTAAAAACACATATGACCGTTGCCTTATAGCTTGTTGATGTGCTCTGGTGTACTCATTTTATTGACTTTATTCAAAGTGTGGAGACATGATGACATGTCTCCACTCTATTTTGCTACAAGTGATTTGGTTTGCATACAATTTAAATTGATGAGACTTGTACATGTTGATTTAGATGATGATATAATGGTTATTTTAAATAACAGATTGCTTCAGAAGGACTCAAACATCGAGTGTTTGAGATCTCATTGGCAGATCTTCAGGGGGACGAGGACCATGCATTCAGGAAGATTCGGTTGAGAGCTGAAGATGTTCAAGGGAGGAATGTTCTGACAAACTTCTGGGTATGATAGGTGACTGAACTTCTTTTCATCACATTATTGTCTTGCTTGATTATAATCTAATTGAAACTTTATCATTAATCTCTAGGGAATGGATTTTACAACTGACAAGTTGAGGTCATTGGTGCGGAAATGGCAAACTTTAATTGAAGCTCATGTGGATGTTAAGACCACTGATAATTATACTTTGAGGATCTTCTGCATTGGGTTTACTAAGAGGCGTGGTAACCAGATAAAAAGGACCTGTTATGCCCAATCAAGCCAGATTAGACAGGTATATTCACTGCAACTTTTTTAGCTGTTACATGCAAAAGTTGGTTTGTTTTCAATCTATTTTTTAATATGCAAGAATATGTTAACTGGAACATGTTTGTAATTGTATTTCCCTTTTTTGAAGTACCTAAGATATTATAACAGAAATTTAAAGGGTGTGAGATATGTGATATCATTATTGTTCGTTGTTCACTCTTTGTATTGCATTCTCACTGTTTTACTCCAAATTCTCCATCAATTTTCTGGATCTGCATTCTGAACGTGACAATTGGAAAATGAGTTTTGCCTCTTGTTATGTCATGTTTTCTCTGCTCTTTTATTGTTTGCTTTCTTTTCTTCTCTTTTTCATTTTGGTGGGGGAGGGGAATATTGCATATATAATTGCATATCTAATAACGTAAAATATGCTTTTGTCTTTTCAGATCCGCAGGAAGATGAGGGAGATCATGACCAACCAGGCAACATCCTGTGATCTGAAAGAGTTGGTCCGCAAGTTCATCCCTGAGATGATTGGAAAAGAAATTGAGAAGGCAACATCTAGCATTTACCCTCTACAGAATGTGTTCATTCGAAAAGTTAAGATCCTGAAAGCTCCTAAGTTTGATCTTGGGAAACTGATGGAGGTATGTCCTTTTTTATTCAAACTTTTCCTTTCCTTTTTGCCTTCTGGTTCTCATATTTAGTGAAAGATGTTTCAATGAGTTCATGATTCCTTTACCTGAATGAAACTGTTATTTAGTCGATCCTACTGTTGCTGGATTTCATCATTGTATTCAGTTGCTGATTGGTACTACTGAGCTGATTTTGGCAAAAGCTATTTTTTTCTGTTTTTCAAATAATCTTAAGACTCTTTAAGATAACCAAGTACCTTATAATTCTTGCTATTTAAAAGTAGTATGTACTGCCACACTATTGTTTCTTTCAATCATCTTTCTTTCTCTTTCTGTTGATTCATTGACTGTTAATGACTCCTTTGGAATGGAAACAAATCTTCAAGAAATTTTAGTGGAAATTTTTTTTTTGCAAGTACACGGTTGGAAACCTGATCAGTAGACTGATGTGATGCCTTTGTTTTTGGTCCTTGTAGGTTCATGGTGATTACTCAGAAGATGTTGGTACAAAGGTGGACAGACCTGCGGATGAAATATTGGCTGAGGGAGCCACTGAAGTTGTTGGAGCTTGATCCAAGTGATAAAATAATGCATTTTTAGTTCGTTTTATAAGGATTCCTGCTGCTTTTATTAATATTTATTTACCAGTTTTGTTTTGACATTGAGAACCAGATTTTTGCTTGCAATCTAAATCGGATTTTTCGTTTGGCAAATTTTAAGTATTGGTAAGAACTTAATACGTCGTGAAGACCCGAGATTTTCTTGTCTTGTTCCGTGTTTTCATTTGTTAAAATTCATGAATTCGTGCAATCTATGCATATTATTTATATCCTCCAGGTTCTCTTACTGCAAATTGAATGTTGCATGGCAGCTTCTCGAATTGTATAAGTTCTCCCAACCGGTAACTCTATGCTAAATTCTTTCACTAGCTGCCAGCATCCGACAGTACTGCTTTCTTTTAGATTCATTTCGCGATTTTGTTTGGCGATTGCCACAGCTGTTGTAAGCAAACCAACAGGTTATTCACAGAAAAAAGTGCTTACATTCAAAAGCTGAGTGTGTGTGTGTGTGTATATATATATATGTGTGTGTGTGAATTTATATGGTATGGAAAGTTGTCATTTTTTCATTCAATGTTGATTTTATAATAAATGTTTAAAATTGTTTAAAATAATCAACAATTAATGAAATTAAGCGAAGAGTATCATACCGGGAAAAAAAAGAAGGTATCGTAAAATTGCCTTGTATATAAAACCCCAAAACTTAGGGCAGATGGATACGCAAGCTTGATCACACCCAACTATAGCTCTGTACAGCTGTTCTAGCTCTGCATTTATCATCGAGTGAAAACAAGCACACAAACAGACCCGAGTGCGCGTTCGTTAAGGCAAATAGCTCTGTACCATGAAAATATGGAGGGCATCTTCTTGATGAAGTCTATGCCATCCTCTCTGCTGATGTAAGGTTCCCAAGTGCAATACCTGGTCACCTTTTCATCAGCTGACCACACCATGAGATCATCCAGATCAGAAAGATTGAGTTCTCGAACAGAGATCTTAGTCAGATCAATACTCTCTTCTTTAGAATCTAATTTGGAAGAAACGGCTCCGCTCATCATATAAATGAACTCGTTGGTTTGAATGAATCTCCACGTGCTGCTGATATATATAGAACAAGAGAAAGCAGGTCACTTGGGAAGAAACTTGAGTTCATGTGCCAATAGAGCTACCAATAAGAAATTTCGTATGAATGAGCAGCACGTAGTTGAATATGAATAAGGATGCAATTGATGTGAAGTTGCAAATTAATTCCACCACACAAGGATGCTTCTAATTGTATGGATGACATTGACAACATTTCATTGAAAAACATCTTGTGATTTGAAAGAGGTACAGCGGAAGGGAATGGTTTATAATAAAATTAACACTGAACAAACTAATCAAACTTGACATCAGTTAAAAGAACACTGAACATGACCATATCTCTGCTTCTTCCCTTCATGAACAGATATTTCCTGAGAACTCCCTCCCTTTGAAAACCAGCCTTCTCCAGCACTCTCTGAGAGCCAACATTTTCCACATCAACTAGAGCTTCAAGCCTTTCCAAATGTGGCAACTCACTGAATGCAGCCTTAACCACTTGTTTCACAACCTGTGTGACAATCCCTTTACCCCAGTATTTGGAGCCTATAACATAGCCAAGTTCCGCGGATTTGTTCCAGCATTTATCATGTGCTGAATATGAGGTCAGAGAAATGCACCCAATAGCACGATCGTTAAGGCATATTGCCCTGCACCATAGAAACTTGCTTGCTATATTTTCAATGAATTTAATGCCATCTTCTTTGCTGGTGTAAGGTTCCCAAGAGCAAAACCTTGCCACTTTTTCATCAGTGGTCCACACCATGAGATCATCAAGATCAGAAAGCTGAAGGGTTCGAAGAGAGATTTGGGTCAAATCAACACTCTCTTCTTTGGCATCTGGTTTGGAAGAAATAGCAGTTCCCTCCATCACAGGTGCTTCTTGGTTTGGTTGCATGCAAGGGTTGATGAGGTTGTGACTTTGTGAGTTTTGGCCTATTTATTAAGTGATGGAAAAAGAAAAACTTCCAATAAAGGAATTTGCATGGAAGAAGGGTATACTTGGAGTAGGGATCAAGCGGTCAAGGGGATTAAGGGAAATTAAGGCTGCTGGCCGCCATGGTTGACTATGAACCAATAGGGTTCCAAACTTGCAACTGATCTCAACCGGCAAATTAATTTATTTTATCCATTGTCATCTTAGAAAAATTTTTCTTATTTTTTTTTTTACGATAATTTTTTCTTATTCTTAATGATAATCTAATGAGATTTTCTCTTGACAGATATAATTTAATGAATTTAAATAAATATTATTATTCTAATACATAATTTATAATTATTCTTTTAAAAAATTGTAATATATATTATATTATTATTATATTTAGCTAATTTAATTTATTTTTTTAAAAAATGTTATTTACGATTAAAATAATACAATATTTTTCTAACTCATGTATTGTAGGGAGTTATCACATTTAAATTTTAATTTTTTCCTGATAAATTCTTGGTTTAAATAGTCATTTTGAATTTTTTACTAAAAGATAGGTAAACTTTTATTAACACATAGCATAAGTCAGTAAAACTGAAAACAGGGAGAAATCCCAGTACAAGTTCGGAAAGGAAAATGTTAAGGGTGTATGAACTATTCATATCTTCTATAAAGGTGTATAATTTAGTGAGAGAAAATAATGAAAGAAAAATATATAAGATGAATAGTATTAAAAAGATTGTAAAAAATGATGTGTGAGAAAAATAGATAAAAGTATCTTCGGAAAAGAAGGAAAGTATACAGCGCAAATTAATTGAAGGGAGAATTTTATTGACTTTTACAGTGCAATTCTTTTTTTTGGTACATACAGTGCAATTCTTTAACTATATATACGTCACCCAGTACAATTCTTTCGGAAGCTAAAACATAACATACACGTGAAAGAAGTTGCTATGATCACATGAAACCTATCCTGATAATCTCTCATTTCTTCTTATGATAAACCTCCCATTTCACTAGCTAAGTTTAGAATTGATACGCTACTAGTTGTAGAAACATCCCAACTGAAGAAAAAAGTAAAAACATAGAGTCTCTAAATTTTCTGACTTAGTCCTCATTCGTTGAAGGCCTTGAACATCCACAGAGACACACTTTACTGCGCCTTTTGCTATTTTTCTTCCCAATGTGAATAAAGTCCCTCAGCAAGACACCTGTTTGTCGTGATAATCTGTTTTTCCCTTTGTTGTTTTTCTCATCAGCCAATTTCAGCAAAACATGTTGTATGTTCTGCACCTCAAACTGCAACCTTCCTATCTGTTCAGAACCTCTTCTTCTTTGGATGTCTCCACCCTTTTCCAACTCCATTGAAGAGGAGGTGCTCTCTTCAATATCCTTTGTCAGTTGGCCATTAATATCTTCTAGTTGCATGACAGCTTCCTCAACTTCTTCCATTTGTCTTTTAACTGTTTCATATTCAATGTCATTTCCCTTCTTGTTTTTCTTCTTTGTCTCAGGTTTCTTTTTCAAATCTTGCACTGTCATCTTAAGAATGGCCAATTTCTGAGCATCTGAGGCAAGCCTCTCCAAGATCTTTCTCTTGCCATCATCTTGAGTTGTATCTGCTGTAGTTTTCGGCAACTCGAGCTTGTCAACACCCAATTCCTTTTCTACCTCCAATTCTGAAGAGAAATTTTGACGTTTTTCTGAATCATCTGACTGATGGCATGTAATAACATCCTCTGAAGGAGCAGAACTCTGTTGAGCAGCTTCACATAACTCAAGCGTCTGATCATCAGTTCCACTATTCTCTCTCTTGCTATTCTTATAGTCTGGATCTGAGTTGTGATCAAGTGGAATATCTTTCATCAATAACCTGTTTTCAGAATTTGTTCTCCATGCATTGAGGTCACGTGTGCTGTCGTCCTTAAGTTCCATCATCACTTTTCTGTTGTCAATTTCTGGATATGTGGCAACTTCCAAATGTGAATCTTCAGTCACTTCTGTCAGAGCTCCTGTTTCAACGTTCGCAGGTAGATTTTCCTCCTTGACAAGTCTTTCAATTGCTTCCATCATCACCTTTTCAACTGCTCTAATCATCGTCTGCATGCTCAGCAAATCTGAAACCCCGTCTGGTATCAACGTACTTTTATTTTCTCTTAAACTTTGACAGCTATTTTCCTGGGGACTAGTCTCAATTAATACATCCTGGACAAACATTCATGATACAAATGGATAAGTGAACTGCATAAGCTCTTTTGACAAGAGAAAAGGAAGGAAAACACTTAAGGTACACAATATGGAGTTAAAACTGAATGCTACCTTTTGTTCTCCGTTGCCTACAACTTTAGTTTTATTGGTCCAAAGAAGGGAAGTGTGCTCTAGAGATGCAAAATCTTCTTTCAAAGAAGTAATGACTGGAATATATGCAGATAACTGCCCCTTCAGTCCTCCAATTTCACGTTCCAGTAAACTAACTCTTTCTGTCATCTTTTCAATCACCAAGCTTTTTGCAGCACTTTCATCATCAAGTCCCTTGCAAACTCCAGTAAGCTCATTAACCTTACTTTCCAACAGTGCTTCACTAATGGATGAAATCTGAAGGTCAAAATAGAATGCAGCAGCTTCAGCCTCCCAAACTTCAAATTCATTTGTTTTATCCAGCAACTCTGAATTCAGTGTTTCTTCCCTAGCCTTGTGCTGTTCAACTTCATGAAGTAATAGTCTCATCTCAGACAGAAAACTTCTATTTGCTTCATTGAGGTGTTCAATTTCTTTTTTGTGATTCATGCAATTTTCTGATAGTTCAAGAATCTGCCTGTCTAGATTTTCTTTGATCAGTCTTGATTCTTGTTGTTCCATCTTCAGCTCCTCAATATATCTGAAAAACTCTGCATTCAACGTCTCTGCAGCCTTTAGCCTTTTCTCCATTTCTAACAGCTCTGCTTCTTTCTTCTTAAGAAGATTCTCTGAGTTTTCAATTTGATGACTTAAATGGCCATTTGCTTTTTTGGCTTCCTGCAGCTCTTTGTCTAGCCTCTCAATTGACTCATTCAGATAAACATTCTCTGCTTCTATCACCTCAAACTTCTTCCTTAACACGCCAAGTTCCTGCTCGAGGTCACTGTTCATACAGCTAAGATTGTGGAGATGTCCAGAAAGTGCTTTTTGTTCGATGACTTTCTCAGTGACAAAGCTCTCATAAACCAAACTAAGGTTGCTTAGAGCTAGTACCTCATGGAGGATTACAGTGTTCTCATCTTCAGCAGCGGACATTACATCTTTGAGGTCCAAAACACTCTTATGCAATGAATTTTTCTCCTCAAGCAACTTACTGTTTTCTTCCTTGAACATTTGATTTGTTCTCCGCAAATCTGTCGACTCCACATGCAGAGATGCCAATTCGGACTTTAATGTATTCTCTTTTTGTTCTCCATTGGTCAATTCAGACCTCAGTTGCCTATTCATCTCCAGAAGTTCAACCTTACTATCTTTCTGCATCATTACATTCTGCTCTCTCATGTTCTCAAGCTCTTGCTCCAGGATCTTTTTCTCTGACTTCGGTTTTTTTCCCTCAGATCGATGTTGCCAAAGTGAAATTAGCAGGACAGAATTCTCTACAAGCAGCTGCTGCTTCTCCTCTTGGCTTTTCTCAAGAGAACTTTTCAAGCCCTCAATGTTGTCCAAAATATGTGATATTGGTATTTCCTCTTGCTTGATCCCTTTGTCATGCCCACCATCTGGATCAATCTGAAGAGCTCCACACACTTGATGAATGCCCATTTTAAACTTTCTGATTTCATGTAACAAGAACTCTACTTCCATCAGTTGCATAAGATTTTCAATCTCCAACTCAGAGATAACTTTATCAGAAAATTTTGATGCCTCAGCATGCTTTTCACATTCAATTGATAAGGCCAAGTTCTTCTGCTCCAAATCTTCTATACAACTTTGCAAAATGAACATCTCAACTTGAGCATTTACAGCTTTATCAAGTTCTTCTTCAAATTCCATCTTCCCCAATCGCTGTTCTTCCTGTAGTGCATGAACAAGATTCTCCAAATTTGCGAGTCGGGCTTCACTTGAATGTCTATGATTAGCATGTTTTTCTCTTTGCACCAAAATTGAAGCACGGAGTTCTTCTACTTGATTGTCTGTGCTTTCTTTGTCCTTCTCCACATCAGAACATTTTTCTTCTAATTTTGTAAACCTCTTTTCCAGGTTACCTAGTCTCGCTTCAACACTCTCCAACTGAGATACTAGGATGCTTCTTTCATTTATAAGATTGTACTTCTCATCTTTTAGCAATTTGCAGGATTCTTCCAAGCTACTTGATTTAGCCTTCAAACCTTCAAGCTCATTCTTTGCATCAGAAAGGGACTTCTCCAGCAAGGTATTCTTCTCCAATAGCTTCTGCATACTTTCAGTGATAATTTGTAATTGTGAAAGCAGAGTTGATTTCTCAGCAACAATAATGGATTTTTCTTTCTGGAGAACTTGGCAGGACTCTTGAAATTTCTTCACTGTTGCTCTTAATCCATCTAACTCATCATTCAATCTATACAAGGAAAATTCCATGAAGGCATTTTCTATCAAAAGTTTATCAATATCCTTTGACTTTTCACGAAGAACTTCTTCCTCATTGCATTCCATTTTGCAGACCTCCTTCAGCTTTGAGTTCTCATTTTGTAAATCTTTCACAGATGCCACAAAACAGTTAGGTTTCAAGCCTAAAGTCTGCAGTTGTTCCAGCATAGCCTGATACCTATTATTCAAGTCCTGGATAGCATCCTTTATTTGATGAGTTTCCCGCTGGAGGGCATTGCTTTCTTCTGCATTTACAGCAAACTCTCGTTCAAGTATGTCTTTGATCGCATTCAATTTGGAGATTTCCATTTGCTGTTTTTTTAATGACTTCGTGGAAGAGCAGTTAAGCTCATGCAGAGTCCTGTTTTTTTCCACAATCGCTTGCATTTCTTCCTTAAAACCTTGTTTGGAAAGCTCTAAGTCCTTCAACAGATGAAGCCCATATTTAAGCTCCAAAGCAAGAGTTCTTTGCTCCTGTTGTGATTGAGAGTATAACTTTTGCAGAGTCTGTAGAGTGGACTCAATTTGAAGAAAGTGATAATGCTCTTCATGCATCAGAGTCTGCAGCCTCTCTATCTCATTATGCTTCTCTAAAAGCTCTTGATCTTTCATAGCTATCTTCTGCACTAGATTTTCAGCCTCTAACTGAAGAGATTGATTTGATTTCTCCAACATATCACAATTTTTTTCAGCACTCTTAAGCTTTTCAGCCCCTTTCTCAATTTCTCTATTTAGTCGTACAGAATTTTCTTGGGCGTGCAAAATTTCACTCTCCATTTTAGATATTTTCTCCAAGCACTGATGGTAATGGACAGCTACAGATTCTTTCTCTTCATTCAGTTCAGCAAAATTTTTCCTCAGTGCTTTGACTTCCAGTTCTGCTCTTTCAATTTGCTCATTAAACATCCTGGAATTCTCCTCAGCAAGGGTTATCTTAGCCTCCAAAACTGATATCTTTTCAAGACACTGCTTATATTGAAGAAGACCAGCATCCTTCTCAGCTTCCAATCTGGCAAGTTCTTGCTTGAGATTGTTGGCCTCACTTTCTGCTTTAGCAGCTTTCTCATCAAGTCCCTTCGCATCCAGCTGGGCCATAGATAACATAGTCTCCAGGCTAGCTATACTTTCTAGACACTGGTTGTACTGAACTAGACCAGCATCCTTCTCAGCTTTTAGCACTTCCAGGGCTTCCTTCAATATTTTGATTTCAATTTCAGCTTTACTTGCTCGCTCATCAAGGCCTCCAGCATCCTTTTGTGCCTTAATGAGATCTCTTTCCATTTCGGATAACTTCTCCAAACTCTTCTGATACTGAAGAAAGATAGCATCCTTGTCAGACTGTATTTTGGCCAGGGCTTTCCTTAAGGTTTGAACTTCACTTTCTGCTCTTCCTGCATGCTCAGACTCAGAACAGTTCCGGGTTTTGACATTCTGCTTTAGACCCTTTCTGCTTCCACCATCATCAGATTCTTCTAAACTCCTTCCATTCTTTTTTGACATGTTGTGGATTGAAGAAAGTTCAAATGCCTCTTTCTGTAGGTCATCTGGCTCCAAGGATGCACAAATTGGACGGGGCACTCCTGGTGTGTGTGATTCAGCATCAGGGCCTGAATCATCAGTCAGCATGTAATGTGCTTGGTTGGGAAATGTTTCTGCCATGGTTTTATGGGCGTGGCGTAGCTCCACCATTGCATGATCATACCTCTCTGCTAATGCACGGTATGCTCGGTAGAACTCCTCAACTAGTTTCATGAGTTCTGGGCGCTTCTTATAGTACATTTCTGCCCTCCTTGCAAATGAATCTGCATCCTCTTCAATGAGCTTGATCATTGCTTTTACTTTGGCATCCATGTCTGTATAAACATAACATCACTTAAAAGTTATTGGACTAAACAACAGAACCATGGACAAAAATCAGCCACGATTTCCTTACATGTGCACTTCCACTTGCACACACCAATTGCAGTAACACTTAGATGTTAGTCTTTCGTGATATGCATTTCTTCATATTCGCATGCTTCAACTCACTATGTATTCTTATTTCAATTTCACAAAGGGAGATTTAGAAGCATATTTAATCTCGTATCTCATCTGCTGATCTGGAATTCCACTTCTTTTTCATCATTTTTTAAAAACAGTTACAAAGAAAATAAAAAAGTTAAGAACCATATTCTTAAATAATGGATCCTTATCAACTCTAAGTTTGAATCTCAATCCCCATCATAATTAAACATAATGAATTCCAATTTTATGATTTGTGTTGGCATCAAAGCAACAACATGCAAAGTATATATATTATTCCTGCCGTGTAGTTGATGGTTCACACTTAATTTTAGAAGACTGATGATTTCAAATAGACATTATGACAAAATGAAAAAGGAAAATTGACTTCGGCACAAAAAAGGATATTACGAACCAGGGATAGATTAGAAAGGATGGGCCAAAGGATGCGGTAGTGAAATTTGGTCATGCTAAGCTTGTGAGACAGAAAGACAATCATGTGAGGTAAAATTTATAAAATTATTAGATTAGGCAATATTGAAAACCACAATCAACATAGAGCATTACTCCACGATATGTCAGACTATGGGGATGCATACACTTAGTCTTTTCAAATCCACCAAACAAGTAACAGCCAGAAAGCAGACACCATAAATAATCTGGTTGTGGTGAAAAGACTAACAGCAAGCTTCAGAACTAAAAAAAAAATCTCATTTTGAAGGCAATTGGTGAACTTCAGTCAGCAATGTATATGAATTTCCATGAAAACTGTTACAACAAATTTTTATATGAGCAGCTTCAGCCTCTAAAATATTTCCCCTAGTCCCAGACAAACAAGCAGACATTGACATGACATTCTGATTCAAAAAGTGCTACAGACTACCGTCTTATTACTCCGATGTCATGACTTTTATGATTTTTTCTTTTTTAGTGATTGATTTTTATGAATTTTGTTACAATGAATTATTGTATTTTGATGAAATTCGGCTAAAGAATGAGTCACAAGTTAGTGTATGTTTGGTTCAGCTGTGAAAATTTTGATTATTTCAATAACCGATTATAATTGATTATTGTATAAAAAGTTTTTGTTATAATCGATTTATTTTTATGTTTGGATATGCTAGCTGAAAAGTGATTTTAAATTAATCTATTTTATTTGGTTGATATAAAAAAGAATTACTTTTATGTATTAAATTATCAAAATAGGTATAAAATGATTAAAAAAATTATTTGATTGAGGACAAAATAGTATTTACATATCAAAATATAAAGAATAATCTATAAGCTAGAATCATAAGTTTCAATTTTCAGCATTATAAAAATTAGTTTAAAAAAACTTTTATTTTACATTGAATTTTGTATAAAAATTAAAGTTGATTTTGCCAAACATGATTAAACACTGTTGAAACAACTTTTTTCTAAACAAAAAACTAATTTAAGCTAAAACAATCTTATCGAAACATGCACTAAATGATAATTTACGAGGCTTTCTATCTGTAGTCTCTAAATACGGATTTTTTTTTTAGATCTTAATGTGGAAAGTTAGTTTCAACTGAAATGCAGCACTGGTTCTGTTATTCTAGTATAGTTGTTATGGCAGTAAATTTAACTCAAAGTTGCAAACCAGATAATGTAACCACTTAAGCAAAATATTCAGATTCCCGTAGCACAGTAGTAGATATTCAAGATATAGAGGAAAAAGACACACCTGAAAGGTTTTCCTGAAGCCATTTTGAATTCTTTGGGCTAATGTGGCTATCCCACCACCAAGAATATAAGCGCCTGGACTCAGAATGTGACAAGGTTGCCATAATCCCAGCGAGGAACAACAGCACAGCTGGTTTTGATTTGGCAAAAGCCTGATAATGGATCCAGGCAAGACTATTAGTCTACAGATTTCCACCACCAGTGTTGTTCTAATTTGAGACTCTCTAGGTCTGTGTCTGTTTCTCCATTTCTTGTACCTATCATCAAATAAATGTATACGTAGTATACTTAATAAGAATAGCTTCAGATTCATGAGAAGTCCAACTTTACTCCTATGGCTTAATGTATAAGAAAGTTAGAAACTCTTTCAATCCAACATTGATGTTGTATTACCTGTCAAATTGGACACAGCTCCCACAATATGTTTATCAGTGGAGGGAACTTCTTGTTTCAGCCGCTCCCACAATTTGATATCAGGGGCCACTGTCAGAAAGAATGTAACAAGAAAGAGTTTTTTTTTTTTTTTTAAAAAAAAAAGAATTACTTCTTTAAACTACAGGGCAAGAGCATAGCATGAAATATCAAATACGCAGCAGAAGCATCCATCCTCCATCATTATGAATTTTATCAGATAAAGACCTCCAAATGCAAAACAGGGTTTCAAAATCAAAGGACAACCAGAAAATACATTTTCTATCTTGATTAAATTTTTTTGTATGGATAGAATTAACCTAATGCAGAAAATTACCCTCAAGCAAGAGCAATTTCTATGATAAAATCAAACAATAGACCCTGAGGGTGAACAGAAAAAAAAAATTGCATACGCACAAAATGACCAACAAAAATGTACTAATGAACGTTTGTAGGATACTATGCAAAATGATTATTAATGATGAAGGGTTGAAGAAGAAGAGAGAAGTACACAAAAAGGTCATAGGGACGGAAAAGCAAGGGGACATCAAAAGCAGCAAAGGCAGTGATCATGAACAAAACGACTGATAAGATCAAGTACTTTACCGTGTGAATGAACTTGGTGTTAAACAGTGATCAACTTCCACTTACAGGAACACAATAAGCAAATGGGTGTCAAGAAAACCACAAAAAGCATCGTGCTTTGAACCAGCTAAACTGGATCAAGAAGAATCATGGAATCTGACAATGGGATCCTCATCTCATCAGCAGCTGCAAATCTTCCATTCTATCCCATTTTCTCAATCTCTCAGACGCAAACTAGAAATGTTCTCTCACTGTCTCTGAAGTGTGTTATTGGCAATATAATATATTGTCGGGTGTGGGTGTCGGCTCTGACACTGTATGACTCATCAACTGTAAAAAAGGACAACAGACGCAGACTGTGCACGGAAAAGTATGAATTGAATTGTTCTGGTTTTGATAATTCTCTTTGTTTTGGAGAGATGATTATAATAATTGCGTTACAGTATCCTTTAAGGAAGGGAATGCGTGTGAATGCATTGCAAGCTTTAGTCCCCATTCCAACAACATTATGGGGATCCATAATTATGATTATGTTTTAATTACCTTGATTAATTTGGGGATGTTAATATTATATAAAACGGTCATATTCTTCTTTCGCTTCATCCATTATTAGTTTGAAAATTTGGAGTTGATTACGTTTTTTTTGAGAAGGAAAGGGAACTAGTACCTTTTCTCACTCGTTTTTCTCGCTTCTCCTTCATCCACGGAATCCAAAAGTTTTTTTTTTAAAAAAAAAGAATTAAACACACTATTTTCATTTTTCACTATCTAAATTACTAAAAAATTAGAATATATATAGTGTTCACGTTCATTGAAAGGCTCCTTATCTTTTGGCTTCCAAAAAGTAAGTTAATTTATTTTATAAAATTTCTAATGAGATGCAGACATGATATTGTTAAATTTAAATTAATTATATTTTTATTCAAATAAAAGTGTCCTTTACAGGAAAAAATAAAAAATTGAGTGATTAGAAGTATAATAATAATAATAATTTTTATAACTACTGTTTAATGCATCTGCAATTAGATATTAATGTTAAATTTATAGCATCAATCTTTGTTTTTCTATTGTGTTCAATGTCTTGAAATAATCATTGGTTGGTTTCATGTCCCTCTTTTTGCCCTTTTGACAGATGCTTTTACAAAACCGACGATTTGTGGAGGTATTGAAGGAAAGGACGATAGCATATCAAATATTAAGTTTGTTATTGAATTATAAAGTTATCTGTTTAAAATATTTATTTATTCCTTCCCACCATGCAAATAGAATGCCACTTTTATAATGACAATAATTGGAATAAGGTGAGATGCTAAAGCCAAAAGCAGTGGTGGATGGAAGAGTTTGTCTTTTGTAAAGTACACTGCATTAAACAAAATGTAAATCCCAATACTTGTCTTCAAAATATACATTACAAATAATTCTGTGACTTTAGATTATAGGATATGATTGAAATACATTTCTGCTTGTGTATTATTAGCGTTTAGAATCTTGACTCTACTTGTAATATGGATCATGCATGATGATAGTCAATGTGTCTGGTTAGAAAGAGAAGGTGTCCCACCACAAAATTATTGATTCACAATACCAAACCAAAAGGAAATACTTATGGTGACAGGTCACTTGGCGGTGATGCCAAACTTGCCATCACTGAATACTGAGAATTGGTAGAGGTGAAACTCACAAAAATAAAATACAGAAAAAAAAAAAGAGAGGTTGATTTATGAGTTAAGGATATTTTCTGTAAAGTGAATTTTCATCTTTATAAAATATATTTCTCCAATTACATTAGATTTAAGGATGTTAATAAAATAGAAAGTATTTGTTAAGATTAATAGAGTCAAATATTGCAAATATTTTCGTGTGTAAATTATAAAATAAAATTTAACAAGTTTACTTGGGTCAATATTTTCCTATTTCAATATTACTTTCGGTTTCTTAATCTCCTATTCAGCACAACTTTCATTTATTATTAGTTGTTTATGTTTTCATATAAAAACGAAAAACAAAAACTTCAAAATAGGCACACACTAAACATGTGTATATAAAAAAAAATGTTAGAATTATTTTTCAGCGACAAAATATTTATTCTTTTAAATTTACAAATGGTATAGTAAATATTTTTAAATAAAAAAGATAAAAATAAATGGAGTTAAATTATGTATTCTATAGTACAGTTAAATTTTGACAAATTCACCTCTATATAACAAATTAAAATTAAAGTATATTCTTTTCAGAGTGAATAAAAATCTCTTAAGCAACTCTCTCTTTAAAAATTACACATATCATTCTTAATTTTTTTTCTTTTAAATTCATTCAAATATCTTTTTAATTAATCAATTATATATATCTCTTTTATAATGTTAAATATTTTTATTTTAATTTATATTTTTTATATTCTATCTGAAAAATAATTGTACATATCTTTTTATAATTTTAAACATATTTTTTCTTTTAACTGATATTTATTTAAATTCTATCTGAATTTAAAAATATGTATAATTCACAAAATACTGGCTAGTTTTATTCATTTTATTCTAAACATTTGAAAGAAATTTGTTTTAAAGGAAAACTAAAATAGATATTGGTAAAATTTATATAAAATTCTTTTGAACAAGACCCGGGATAATCCATAAGGAAAATAAAAGGATTTAAAATTTGAAGAAACACAGGCTTGTTGGTTATGTAATTTCCTGTCAGCTTAATTAGCTCGTCGACGTCTTTCATTTTTAGTCACAACCCACGCGATGCGTTGACAACTGCCAATCTTTTTAAATAAGTTGAATTAAAGTTTTAGTTTGCATATTTACAAAAAAAAATTAAAATATCTTTATTATTAATTTTTGTCATAATATTATTAATATATTATCAATTAATTAATAAAGTAAATATTTTTTATTTAATAAGAATTTTTATATATGTTTATTTTTTATAAAATGTTTAATAAGGTATTATTTCATTATAGTATGCTTTTGTTTCTTCTAAATAATTTTTTTTATTAAGCACTCTTTTATATGTTTTATTTTCGTAAAATACCTAATATGAACTAAATTGATGATGTTAAAATAGAAGTTAACTACAATAATTATTTTGAAAATTTTTATAAATATGATAATTAATTTTAAAAAAATTATATGAAATTAAATTGAAAATAAATATAAACTATAAAATCAAAACTTTAATTTAACCTTCTAAATAATATATAATGTAAGAAAAATATCTTATACTTATTATTATTTAAGAATTTCTCTATCAATAATTATTTAAATTTATAAAATATACATTTTTTAGAAAAAAAAAGTTAAAATATACTTATATAAGTTTTATCTTCATAAATTCATCATTGAATGTGAGATGTGACGGGAAAAAAAAAATCATATAAGGATTACCAATAAAAATAATCATATAAGGATGTGCTGAGTTCACAATGCGCGCATAAACTTTTTGAATTTTTCTTCAAGTTTCATGTTAAAAATACAATATATCTCTTATGATATATTGTAGAAGTGTTGGAGTGTTATGTTCTTGTGAGCAGTTATAGTGTTAAATTATAATAAACTAAATTAATAAATATGTAACTTCAAAAAATTAAATATAGAATTATGATTTTAATGGATGAAATCATGAAAAATTATTGTTTTTTAAGGGAAAACTTTTTATCAGTCAAATGCTCTTATATACTCACTAATACATCGAATTATTTTCCCATATCGGCTCTAACCAGTTAAATTATATTAAAAATGGAAGAAAATATCGTTATAAAGTTCCAAAATCTCGAGATAGTAAATATTCATAAACTATTTAATTGAATGCATTGAATAAGCAAATGGATAGATGAACATGTGATGTGTAGATAAATTTATAATTACATGATTAAATTATAGCTATATTAATTATTTGAGACAAAACTTTTTTAAAATGAGTTTGTTTGTAAAGTAAATAATCAATGAACAATTTATAAGGGGCAAGCATCCCCATTAAGCCAACTTTCTTTTAAGGTACTAATACTCTAATTTACTAAAAGGTAAAAATGATAAGGATAAAAGAGTTATACTTGATATATATTTGATAATTTATAACTTTATATATATATATATATAAATCTATATATATATATATATATATATAAATATCTTATTCTACATGAATAATCAAGATTAGAACATAAATGCATGTAACTTTTTTAAATGGTCACATAATTTTTAAGTAACTTTTAATCTTAATCATCTATATATAGATTGTATGGTCAAAATTTACTTTTTCACCCTCTTACAATAAAAAAACTCATCTCACTAAATATACCCATATATATATATATATATATATATATATATATATATATATGATACCATAATTTTAGCTCCCCTTGCTACTAATTTTTAACCTCTAAACAATACATCTACCAATTCTATTCATTTTCAGTTTTACTCTCTTCTTCTTTTTAAAATCCAGAGTAAAAAGATTTTATTTTGTCAATGAGTCAGGATGTAGAGGACACTCACTACTTGATGTATTTAATATCCAATATTTATTTCTTTATTCTTTTTTACTTTTTTTTTATAAAGGTTCCTATATATAATGAAATTTAAAAGTTCATTTTTCATGTTGTTAAGATGTAAGTATTTTAATGAATGCAAGATGCAAATATAATGTTAATTGAATAAATTAAATTTATATTATTAGATTAATTTTAAAATAAAATCTTGTTGAATGTAAGACACTTGTTAAAATTAAAAATCTCTCGTTAAAGAGGAAAAATAATTTGTTACTAGCCTACAAAAAAGGTAGCGCTGATGTGAAGTATAAATGTCGCTACCGCAAAGTCATTTATTCGTATATATTATGATATATATTTGATAATATAATTCATGACTATTGACCATTCTAGTAAATTTTTCATGGATTTGTCATTATGAGTAAGTAAACATGCATTCATCATTAAATTATTAGTTGGTTAAAATTACAATACAATTTAGATAAAATAAAGGGTTGATATAATCTTATTTGTTCAATTTACAAATAACCTCACTTTAGATGAGTTTTTTTTTTTCAATTACTTGAGATTATGCTATAAGGAATATTATATATAGATCCTTTGGTCTAGGCATGGATTGCCTGCTTTCATTGGACCAAAGAGGTGAATTATTCTAAGTAAATAATTAGGTGCTTCTAAATTCTTTTTTACTTTGTATCATTAAATGTGTGTTATATTAACTTTGTTAGTCATTATTATTTTTTACTTTAATTATATTTTTAATATTTTAATTGATTTAGGACACACTTAATGATAAAGAGAAAAATATTTCTCTTACTTTAAAAACATCTAACATCTCTTGCACGCAAGTTGATCTAAGTATTACTTGGTTGCAATTAAAATGAAAAGGTTAACTAAATGATTGGATGTAGCTAGAAGGACAAAAATAGATATCGTTGTTTACCATTAAATGGATTAAATACAAAAAAGAATTAGTGGATATCTTGATTATGTTAATGAGGAAATTACGGCTTTATTCATCTCTGAAAGAATGATCATAGTCTTAGAGGTAAATATGCTTATTGCTAGCAAGAATAATTGAGTACAGAAGCTGGTAACCATGTTGCTAATAATGGTCACATCGCTTCATTAACAACGATGGTATCACCTCCTCTACAACAAGACAATTTTGAGCCCAATGTAATCTTCCTTCTTTATTTTGCAGGTACTATTTGATGTTACTACCTAACACAGCTGAGATGCTTTTACGATACAGTACTTGCAGAGGTTGCAAATCACCGACCCACATGATGTGATTTCACTCCATACTTTGGCCCCTCTCTCTAAGATTATTGGTTGTTGGAAAGATGAATGAGACATATATTCGTACACACGTATGTATATTGGTTTTCTTGTGAGAAACTGAAGTTATCTACCTCTCTTAATTCGCACTTCCTAGACCAGCACAACCCCCACCAACCACAAGGGCAACTACTTGTCTTTGAAATCTAGAAAGGCATTGTGGAAAAGGCACTCTATGGTCCCATCCCCATTTCAGAAAAGATAATGAATCAGAATGTGTTTTTGTTTTTAAGTAGCTTTGCAAGCCGTGGCAATGGCACCCCATCTCTCCCTCAAAATTCTGAAAAGTTAGTATAAACGGAAAAACTATTTAGTCAATTTTGCAGGGTTGTGTGCTAAAAGTTCAAGGAAAGGGAAGACAGAACAGAGAGGGTGGTGTCGGCGAGAATGATGCTGAAATTTTTTACCATGCAATTATAAACTGCCATACTGTAATGAGAGGAATTAACAAGAAAAGGGAGACTTTATTTCCCATTTCTTTTCATCACCACCCACTTGCAGCAACATACATTGTCTGGTAATAATAGTGTATAATAAGTCTGAACATATGCAAATGTATTTTCCTCTACTATTAATAAGGATATTATTGAAGTTAAACCAAGTTATTATATCAGTTGAATCAACTAATACTTTCATTAAATATAAAATTTTCCGCATGCAAGAAAAGTATACTTATCGTGTGATTTAAAAGAAAAATAAAATGTTGGTTTGGATTGAGTACCCAAAAACAAACGTATCGTGTGATTTCTCTATTTAGAGTGTAAAACCTTTAGAGTCTTTTTGAATAATCCGTATATACATACAACTTGTTTGGTTTCTATCATTCAATTCTTGTGTATTCTATAATTCAATTCTGTAATGCATAATGTATCAAGTTTCTCATCTCTTGTGCATTTATGTGTTTTCTTCCCCCCCCCCCCCCCCATTTACGGGTCTGTTCATCAATTATGGGGAGATCATATATTCGGATTTAGAACTCCGCAAAAACGTAGATCTATCAACCAAGTCTAAAGAACAGCATTGTCCGGTTTTTCAAGCCTAATAAACGAGTACATTTCCTTAAGGGATCCAAATAAGTAAATATTGCTTTTTAGAGATAATTCCCTGTTCATAATTCTCTGTTGGTATGTATGAAAGAATGAGAACATGGAACATATATGCACGTCATGAGATTCCGTCAAGTCAATCGCTCTTTGTTGTCATATGTGTTCTTGTTGTCAAATAGCCAAGCCCACATTCTAGGTCCATTATTAATGATATCTTACAGTTCTTGATTGGCCTAGGGAAGTAACTTGAGTTGGTTGGATCAAATCTTTAGGGTATCATATCCACGCTTTTTTTTTAAAAAATACAATGATGTGAAATCTTTTAACTCAAAAAATTTGTAATAAACTTTAACACAGCCAATTTGCGCCAATATTTTTATTGTGCCTATTTTCTTGAGGGATAAAGCTTGCGTACATCACGTATACTGAACGAATGAAATCTCACCTCTCTGAATACGTTATTTCAACCAACTAATGAGAATAAAACTATTTTCGCTTGACCCCTACGTTAGGTGGATTAAAACACGTAGAATCCACAAACAAAAATAAAATTATAATTTAGACGGAGTAGAGGGTAGCACTTCACTTCAGCAGATCAAATCAAACGTATTTTCATGCGGCGATGCTGAATGATCAAAAGGACTCCATTTTCATAGTGCTTTCCCTGCTTATACCCGATTAGGACCAACAAGTAATACCTAGAAGCCTAGAATGATTTAAAAAATAGGGGGGGGGGGGGGGGAGAAACGATTCCATACTCAACATCTGATGTGCCTCTACCTACATCAGTATTTCCTTTGTTCATAAACCATGATGAGTTGCAGCAATGAGGTTACACAGCAGGTCGTAGGTTCCATATAAGAAATTTGAGACCTTTTAGATTAGAAATGATTGATTTCTCTCCCAGCATCATTCTCTTCCAGCATTGGTTAAAACTATACATCTCGTTCGGTTGATGAAGTTGCTACATGAATACCATTCACTTTTTTGGAACAAATCAACAGCTTAAATGAAGAAAATTCCAACATGGCCCAGTAGGAACTTAACCATAACGAAATGTCCAAAATCATAACAGAAAAGCGTAAAGATTAATCCCGGGAATGATTATAACCATTACTTAAATAGTACATTATGGAAGGAACGCAACATATTATTACCAAAGTAAAAACAAAGCTCAATATACATAAACCTAAGCATAGCTTCTGTTGCAACAAACTAAAAACATGATTAAAAGGGGGGAACGCGATGAGGGGCTAACTTACAACGAAAAAAAAAAAACCTCGTTCTAATGGTGAGGAGTGAGAGAAGGAAATGAAGGGATGGATTGTAATATCAACTTCCTGCCACCTCTGCGACTAGGAGATGATCCCAAGTCACAGTTAGGAGAGGAGATCCTCTTGCCATTTGGAGAAGAAGTTTTGATGCAAGCGATCGGAGAGCTATCACCTCGGAGAACATCTGGTATTTCATCATCTGTAACAGTTTGAAAATGCTTAGGTTGAGACCAAAGAGAATTGGGTTTCCCAAGCTTTTGGCTGGCAAACAATCCAGAACCAGAGATGGTCGTAACAAAAGATCTTGGTGGCTTTCCCTTTGATGAAAAGGGCAATGGAAGCAATGGCCTGTCGCATAAAAATCAATTAAGATCAATACAGACATCAATTTCGTCATCTCAGCTGACAAAAAGTCAGGATATCAAACCTGGAAAGCCGTAATGGTGTTGAGACAAGAGCAGAATCTGGATGATCTTCAATATTCTGAATTTCAGTTTTCTGTAAAGCTTTTTCCGCCACACCCTTTTCACATGCTTCCGTTTCTTCTTCTGGCCTAGCTTCTATTCCTACAGGAGCAGAACCTGAACAAGAAAAAGGAAGGAATTGACAACAAACCAATTAACCAAAGGAATATTATTACCGCATGAAACAAACAAAATGTAAAAGATAGAAATAGAGGTCAAATTGAAAGCCAATTTGATGGTCTTGATTGCCAATGTCTTATTGCAATCATGTGCAATCTAAGGGAAAACTTACCATCCTTTCTACCATATGCATTCTTGCACCCTTCACATCTACAGCTAATGGAGCAACCAACACCACCCTTCAAAAGAAAACTACAATTTGTAACTCATATTATAACTGAAATTGGAGGCATACATGATATAGCCAGGGTGAAAACCTGATAACATTCACAATATTTCTTTAGGCAGCCTGATTTCTTGCAGTTGCATCCTCTTTTATGTCGTGCTGAAGCTGGAGTTTTATTTGGGTCATCCTGCAAGAAGAAAATTATTAATACACAATAAAATGTGGTTAAAATTTCAACAGTGAAAAATAAACTTAAATTTTATTTTCTGACCCCAATTTCAGGTACAGAATCAGAACTTCTGATGACTTTAGGAGCAAATGCAAGAGGGTTACGAGACTCAATCTGCTTGCGAGTTTGAAGAACAGTATCTTCATGAATAGGTTTGTTGAAGCAATCCTGACAGGTGCAAGGTTCTATACAGTAGACACCAGCGGCAAAGCACTCACAATAACTGATAAAAAAAAAAGAAAAAATTAAGTAAAAAAGGTTAGTTTCAAAGCCAGTAAGGTCATTTTCTTTCCCCTTTTTTCTGTCTACAAGCTTTCAAGTCATGAAAACATTACAAGTGCAACTGTGCAAGAGAATAAAATAAGCACAAAACCTGAAGGAAATTGACAATTCTCTGTAGTCCATAAGCAGGACTTCAGCTTACATGGTTGGTTGTCAAGGTTTTAATGAAAGAGACTGGTTGAAGGATGTTTATCAGATAATATTATATGAGAATTTCAAGTTTACACTTGCATTACTGCATTACAATTTAATAAACCTAACACATTAGAACTTGCAGTTACAGCTAATTTAAAAAAAAAAATAGATAAAGGTAATGTCACAACATATGCATAGTAACCTAATCTCATTGCTGCAAACCAAAAATAAATAAAAGAGCATTCATTTCAACTTACAGCTTCAAACACTTTGATTTCTTGCAATTACAACGCTTGCAGCCTTCAGTTTCTCCAGCTGGCTCTGACTTACGCCTGCAAATCCAACTTGGTATCAAGCTAATGAAGAAAGGAAAAACTCAAAATAATGGGATGGAGATTATCAAGCATAAGCATGGGTAATCAGCAACTATACTTGCCTTTTCTTTTTGGGGCTATTCTGATTGAAATCTTCACCAGCCATGTAAGCTGATGCCTGGGAACAATCTTCAGCAGGCTGAACCCCATTGTCTGATAGATCCAATTCTCTTTCAGATGATACAGATACCAATGATAGATGATGATGCTCTTGGCTTGTAGAGAGTTGCATGGAAGAAGTGGAGCTGGGCAGACTGAGTTGTCTTCCAGAAGACAACTTTTCACTTTTTATGCCTTTGCAATCTTTTAAGGTTGCAAGTGCATTCAAGTGTAAACCAATTCCTGGCAAAATGCACCTCCGTGAATCACCATTGCATTTTGTAGGAAGCAGTTGCTTTTCATTAGCAACATTCCTCTCATCAGACTGTGATGTACTGGAATCAGTGTTTGAATTATCATCTGAGTTCTTCCTTCGCACACTGGCCATCTCAAAGTCTAGACAGCGCCTCCGTATACCACGGTGCGTCACAGAAACAAGCTTAACACAAAAGAAAAAAGTGCTTCTAGAGTGATTCATTTGTTCAACACATTCACAAAACAAGTAGAAAGAAAAAAATTCTAGTCTCAAATATTTATCAACCACAAAAGAATACAAAATGCCGTATAAGATGCTACCTTACTGCAGCATATGCTAGGGAATGCAAAATACAGCAAAATTTTATTTGAAAATATAGTGATTCAGTTTTGCCATGATGTACTTACAAAGTAATGATTGACTAAAAACCACAGTGATACAGTATTTTGCTAGAATTAGAAATGCTACTTCAATACAAACCATAACAAAAGGTGAATACTGAATACCAACAATAATATGCAATTATACACATAAAAAATGAGCAAAAGGATGCTTATATCATTTAATGTTGTACTAGTACTTGTACTGGACAATTCACTATTTACAATTGAATTTTTTTAAAAAAAATAAAGGTTTTGTAGTCATACATCGTATGTTTGAGTACCAATACTTATACCCATATCAATGCAACATAGCCTAGAAAATCATGCCTCTGTCATAACTCATGGAAACATCTAATTACATGCACGAAAAAATGTAATACACATAATTCCCCACAACGCTAACAAACTTCACTTTCCTACCTCATCATCTGTTTTCTCATTTGGATTGCTGGTCATCAAAGCAACATTTGCAAGATTGTCTTGTGTATGGTCTGTGTCTGTGGCTGCTATTGGCTCAGAATGATGATCTTCAATTTCAAGTTCAGAACCAGAAGCAACTGAATCAACAATGTGCATTTTCCGACCATTATTGATGGTAGATTGTGGTAACAGAGACATAGAATCGCTAAGTCGTATAGAAGAGTCCAATGGTTTATGCATTAGACCCTTAAAAGCTTCTGCTTCATTTGGGGAATTAAAAATTAACAGATCAGTGGCATCAGGAATTAAACTATCCCAATCACATCCTGGGCCTTTACTCTTTGGCTCAATTTGACAGATTCCCTGAAGATGCACTTCACCCTCAATTGAATCTGTTTTACAGCCTTCCTGAACATAGGCAACATCTGATGCTGCCTCACCAGGCACTTCCAAAAGAGAGTTAGCCTCATCACCACAAAGTGTTGCATCATAGCTAGGGCTACCGCAATTATATTTTAAGGCTTGTGGTAGCTCAACTGAGAATTTTGTGTGTTCACTAGATAGCTCAATTGAAGCATCTCCTACTGAAATCCCTTGATCAGTATTTTCCTGTAATTCACTTGAGTTATGATGTGCATGAGTTGAATCTGCAAGAGCCTCTTCACTTAAGTAAATTTTATTTACATCTTGAGATGAAACCTTAGGCTTTGATGTGCCCAAAGGGATATGTCTGGAGATGAATAACAGGTAACCATCAGAAATGGGTCATTAAAGCATGTATATAGATAAATGTAACTCAAATTTATCAATGAATAGTAAACCGGGGGAAAAAATTACCTCCTAAGGAATCTAGATTCCTTGAGACAGCTGACATGTGGTGATGTGAAAACAGATGGAGGGGATGAAAAGCTAAGTGAGTTGAAAGTCTGAGTAATGTGAACAGACTTAACGGGCTTTATAGGAGATAAACTATTGATATAGTTGAATACAGGTGAATCCTGCATATAGCGAAGCTTAAAAATATAATTACACTGGATGAATTAAAGGATAATCTCACATACACACAGAAAAAGAAGTGCAACTTGTGCTGCATTGAGAAAAATCGTGTAGATAATCATTTCAAAGGCTACCATCAACCACAGCATTTCAGAAAATAATGTTAACGGACCAGATCAGACAGGGATTGCTCATTGAACATTATAAATATTCACATTACAGATACAAGGTGGTAGAAGGGAAAGCCTAATATTAATAACCCATTCAAGGATAAAACCTATAGGAGAATGACCGTCGACCCCAAAACAGAAGATTGTAGAAACTTTAAAATTGATAACGGCATGTGACTTCTTAGCAAGTTTGAGGGAAAATATTACACTTCAAACTTTAGAGCCAGTATATATATATATATATATATATATATATATATATATATATATATATATATCCGTAGAAGTAAAAAGAATGAGTGAGAGAAATTAAGCAAAAGAGGGGGGGGGGGAATTCATAATTTTCTCAAGCAAATACAATTTTTTTTGACAGAAAGAAAGGATATATATCCGATTTAAAATTGTACAAAATTTGACTCCAATCTTGAGAAGAATTATCTCTCTCTAATCCCCTTAATCTGCTATCATATGTCCATTAACTCAATTAAGTGATATGAGTAAATAATAAAATAGACACATAATAAAAGATTAAGAAAGTTAGAGAAAAATAACTCCACCTAAAATTGGAATCAAATTCTGTCCCTTAAAATATCAGTTGCAACCTGCAAAGTTTAAACTTCTCTAAACACTCTGTATAAAATATATATATATATAGACATATCAAAGGAAAAATAAGAAGTGTAGAACAAACGAAAGTCGAAACACAAAGCAAAACAAACTATTAACAGGACTTGTAAATTGAACTTGGAGAGAGATCTACACCACTGAAGAAATTCACACGATGATTTACAAGATTTGTTCCAAAAATTTCCAAAATAGAATTATACCCACAGAATGACTAACACTTGAACGGGAAACCATTTTTTTCATAAAAATTAGAAGAGAAATCTTCGACCTCAAAAAATAAAAATAAAAAAATTGAGATTGAAAAAGAAAATATATAATCAAACACATGCAACGACACGAGAAACCCAGAAACGAAGTCGAAAGATATGGCCATGAAATTGAAGAGCATAAACAGTGGAATCTGGGAAATGGGTTGGTGAAGCAAAGGCAAACCTCAAATTTAGAGAGGGGAGTAGTGTTGATCTGGTTCCTCTCTGGTGTGTCCATGTCCGGTCCCAGACTACATTACTCTTCTCTCTACTTTCTCTCTCTAAATGCTTATGAGATGAAGATTCAAGAAGAGGGAAGGCGGGAGAAGAAGATTTTCTAGTGGGGACAATCCCGGGCCACGATCCTTCCACACCTGTCCCTCTAATGTTGTTTGTGTTTTTTGGTCCTCCTCAATTTCCTATTTATTCTTTTTCTCTCTTACGCTGCCACTCCCACTGTCTCTCTCTATTCCTTTACATTTTTTTACGCAAAAGTAACGTATAGTACTTAACAGTTATGAATCACAATCCTCTCTATCTTTACTGTATCTGGATTTTCTTGTTGTGCGGTTTTCTTTTCTTTTCTGTTTCTTTTTATTTTTATTTTTATTTTTTCTTTCAATACAAATAAAATAAAAGGCTTTTCTTTTTGGTAGATTACATATTAATGACTTTTTTCTTTTTTTCCTCATTGGTAAATATATTTTTTCTGGTTTATTTGATATCTCCATATCTTTTGAGACATGAGATTAATTTCTTTTAACGTATAATATGGTCTTCACAAATATCGTTTAAAAAATTGAACCTTTCTTTTCTTCTAAGAGATTTACTTACCACTTCACCCAAGTTGTTAATTTTATTTTTCTGGTGAAATGTATTGTATGATTACAATCAAATTACATTTATCACTTGACATTAATAGCTGCATTAAATGATAGTAATCTCTGCCACTAAACAATTATCAACAGTTTCATCTATTATAACTTTCTTCTTTTAATTGCTTCCAAGATTTGATGTGCTCATAACTTTTTATATGATAAAAAGCAACTAATAAGTGAGTTGGAGAATGGGGAATTTTGGATACTTTATTATAAATTTGAAATGAAATTGTATTTGTGCAATATATTAAAAAAATATTGGGTTGTTTAATTGTTTTAGAGTATTATGTAAGTAAACTAATTCTAATAGTATTTTGTTTCTAGTGACCAAATGCACTATAATTTTTCTACAAAACTTTTACCGAAAATTAAACCAATACAATATATTTCTATTTTTTTAAAAAAAATGTGAGTAGAGACAGAGAGGTAAGTATAACAATTATGATCATATTCCAATCGCAATGAATAATATATTAATGTCTCCAACGTATTTCGAAGACTGCAATTTAATTAACTCAAATATTTCTTCCTTCTATTTACATCAAGCTGTTAGGAAATCCATATCTTCTCCTCAAAGTTTTAATACGTTTGAGAAGGGCTTGAAATCCAATATTTGTTTTCAACGGATACTAAAAACCGTTTAGAAAATGTTTTCATCACCTCATGAAAATCATGATTAACTATGTCATAAAGTTAGAATTCATGGACGTGTGAGAGTGAGGCAAATTTCGGCTTCAAATCAATGAGTAATGAACAAAAGGAACAAAGAATATATATATACACACACGGTAGCATCCATTTTTTTTATTTTTTAATGTAAAAAATATAATTGAGATTTAAATAATTCAAAAGCTTGGTTTATCGGTTGGTGGTGTAGTTGAAAAAAAAAAGTCAGGAATTGACCAAAGAAAAGATTCTTAAGAAAATAACTTACTAAAATCGATAAATATTTTATTTTTTATCGATTCGATTTGATTAAAAACGATTAGCTTGTTTGACATATAAGGTGAGACATTGTAACAATTACGGCCCAATAAATCATCCACTTTTGTGCTTGCCAAAAAAAACTATTAACGAAAATTATAACAATTAAATTATTTTTTGCTTTTGATAATAATAATAAAAAACAAAGAAAAAGGAAAATGAGGAATTCGTAATCTCGCGTGGCCGCAGCCGTTAAGATAGGATAGGATAAGACAATGGCACCTAAGCCACTGTGTTTTGGCGCGCGCAGAATTCAAAAAGGGCGTGGTCTGGTGTTACTGTGGCACACGGAGACCCGTGAACACTCACGTATATGGTACGTTAATCATGCAGACGTGAATCAGAGACAAAACGAAGGACAAGAGGCTCCATTCTCAAGCGTAGAGCGCAATCCCATAACACGCACTTCCACACACCCAATTTAATATCCTTCCATAACCTTTGAGCCGGGCGACAACTAACGAAAGACGTTAATGAGCGTTTGTTGGGCCGTTCCCATCAAACTTTTCTACAATTAATAATTGTTATTTAGTACTTTTTTTCACCTCCAATGTGGGTCCCAACTCTTCTAATGGTTTGCATGCGTCAAAATTCAAAAGTAAAAAGTGTAAAACGTCCAAGTTTCATTGGATAAATTAAATTGACTGATTTTTTGCACCAAAAAAATAATAATTAAATTGACTGATTTTACACGTCATTTGTTTTAATTATCTATTTATATAATAACATATTTCAAAGCACGATAATTATATTAAATAGCATGATTACTTTATGAATTTGTCTAATAAATGTCTCAAAAAAACGCTGGTGAAAGAATTTAAAAATAATAAGTATCAAATAAAATGTTAAGTATTTATGTATTAACAATTTTCAAATATTTAATTTTTATTTAATATTTAATTTTTTAAATATTTGTCTTAAGAACATTTGTTAGTAAAATTTTTATTTTTTATTAAAAAATTATATATAATTCTAAGAGTAACATAGTGATACTTATATACTTTTGAGTTATATTCATGTGAGTAAATATCAAAATGATATTTATTTAAAAAATTCACCTTTTGTAACTTTAGATACTTTAAGGATAAAAAAATAAATGATTCAATTTGAATATATTGTCAATGTAAAAATTTTTTACATTGTTATTCATTTTGCATTTTCACGTCATAAAAAATATTCATAATAATTATTTTAAAATTATATATATAGTGATATATGATTGATTTTTTATGTAAAAAACTTTACATGTCAAAATTAAACTAAAAAAGAAAACATTAAATTTGGGATGTATAAATTTCTTATTTATATGCTGCAAATATATTGAAAGAAAATATTGATATTTGATTAAACAAATCCAATACACAAAAAATTGTCGTTGAAATTATTTAAATAAAGACTGTCATTGTCTCTTATATATATATATATATATATATATTTTGCACTTATTAATTTACTTTTATAAAATAAAAATAAATAAATCAATTTCTGAAACATAAATATAATGAGAAAATTTTAGATACTTTTAGAGTAAGAGATTTATTACTATATTGTCTCTTATTTTAACGTTAATTTTAATGTCATGACTGATTTCTCATATATTTAATGGTGCAAAATGAGAAAAAAATTTGATCCGAAACAAATAAAAATCTCTCAAATATAATATAACAATCAAGTTAATTTAGTTTTCAAAATTACTAAGTCTCAGGATTTGACAAGTGAACGGTGATCATCCTCTCATGCTCGTAATAAAATCTACATTTATGTGAAAAACGTTTTCGGTGTTCTTAATTTTTTTGGGATTACTAGTGTTCTATGATTATATGTCGTTGATTTATTTAATAAATCAGCAGCCTTGATTTTTTTAAAATAAATTAATAGTCCTGATTTATTACGTGTAACTTTATTAATAGGTAATAAATATAGTTTTTATCATACATATAAAAATTTTTTTATAAATTTTAATTATTAATATTTATACATACGTAAATTTATACACACAAAAATTAGACCAGTCTTATTATAAATAATTATACATATAAAAAAATTTATAAATTTTAATTAATAATATTTACATATATAATAAAAAAATAAAAAATCTAATTAACTGATAATAAAAAATAAATTTAATTGGAGCACGGTGTACCGTAAACATCGCCATATGTGAGGTAGAGATGCAAAATTAAGATGTTCATGATGAGTGCCTCTACCTTATCCTTCTGTTCCCAAATTCCACCGTTCCCTCTTTTCCAAAGATTGGGTGCCAAACTAAGAGGTCCCCTTTAGTAGGCCACTGGTGGTCCCTAAGTCTTTAAGTCATAAAGGTTGGTGTTGGTCACGTGATTTATCCCACCCACATCAATACAATAAACATGAAAATAAAGAAATATAAATATATGTTAACCCAAAAAAAAATAGAAATATATAATGTAAAAATAAATAAATAAAGTGGGGGGAGGGGGGGGGGGGGGATAATGATGAAAGAGTGGAGGGTCAAGGATGTGAATGTCTTTTAATTTGGTTTCTTTTCCAAGCTATAGCTATTCCCCACATTCCCTGGGAGGTGAAGTTCATGCGAAAATCATAGTGTTGACTATTTGAGTAACATGCGTACTTTGTTTTTGTCTGTCACGTGCCATATGGCTGGCAGTGGCATCTCAGTTACTAAGTTTATATTATACATTCCCACAACTAATAATGCAGTCTCGCTCTTTTCAGATAAATTAGCTGACAAATGGAGCAGATTCAAATTAACCTCGTAGTTTCTTTCTATTTATATAACATTAACACATGGCCTTTTGGGTGTTTCAGTTATAAAATATTGAACTTCGATCACTTGTTTTTTATCTTCGATTTGGAGAAGAATAAATAAGCCAAGAGTTGGAGAGCTTTTGAGGCACTCATGAGGGAAAGAGGGTGTCAGAGACTATATTATTATTAATAATATAAAAATCTCAGTTGACAAAAATTATAAATGGCGTACTTTGCTTCATAACTTCTTAATTTCTGGATGCTGTTTGCTACAAGGATATGACCAAATTATAGGCCAAAAGTATTAAAAAAATAATTATACATGGGAGAAAGATCTAAGATCAAGGAGGGTGTAGTATAGGTGTCAATCGTGAAAGACAGCACACTGATAATCAATTCGTGGTGTCAGGAGGATATAACCCATCAGAAATTCAGATGCAAGTCCCAGATGGGTTCGCCTCTAAATTAGGTGCGGATGATGCAAAGTTGAACTGAAGGTTTCTTTTGTTTAATTACTTTTGTGTTTGGCTTCATGTACGTTTCTGGAGGAAGCTTCTTACATGGGCATGGCCATTCCAGAGAGAGCATGCAAATTTTGTCCATCAATTAGCATGCCATTTTATTGAAATCTTACTGTTTTTATTTTTTAATCTAAAAGTAGTATGTGCTAATATTATTGATATAAACAATTAGTAAGTGAAACTGTGAAAGAGTAATAGAAATCACATGATTGTCATCCTTTGGCTCTTAGAATCTACTTATAAACTTTGATTTTAAGTACATTCTTAGTAGATTTGAATTTACTATTTTTTTTTATAAGCGATTTGTATTAGTGGTTTACCATCAACTTCGAAAGAAAAAAAAACCCTGCCTTTAATTATCTTTAACTTTTATATATTATAAAAAAAGCTCTTAGAATATTAATCTTAGAATTTTTTGTGCATATAAAAGAAAATAGAGAGCAGTTTAGTAATTTAATCATATTTTTCCATCTAGATTGTCACTTAAATTCACATGATTGTGTTTCAAAATTTTATTTATAATATCCTTATAAGTAATATAAATATAAACAGTTCACAATAAAAATGTAAAGTCTTTAAGTTGCTTCGCATATAATTTATCAAAAATTGGTACATAATGAAAGAAAAAATTGGCTAAAAAATTGGTTTCATGAATCATGACAATGATCATACCAAACAACCTGCATACTTTTTTTACAGTGCACATGACCAAGTGCCTATTCCATTAAATTGTTGAACAAATTATAGAAGATTAGGCGATTATCGAAACTCGAGAAAAATGTCATTTTTTTTTTTTGGCTACATTGTCACTTCAAATTATAAATGTGTCAAAATAAAACCAGATTAAATTACAACTGTAATTTATCTTGTATTAAATCATTCACATTCAAAGGTTTAACTCTAATTTTGGGTTTAAGTGTTAAGCACCAAATTGTTTTGAGTCATGGTTAGCAATTTTCACGGGTCATATATAATCCAAGAGTAATGCTATATCATTTTATAATTTTTTTAATAATTTTTTAATATTAAATAAAAAAATAAATAAAAAAATAAATATATTTAATGTCTTAAAAATATAAAAAATATTATTTTTTTTGTTATTAAATAATTAAGATAATTGATATAAAAATTTAATAAGAGAATAAAATATTTTTCATAATCGAATTATCCAATCTGAAACGCAACGAAAAAACATAACATTACAGAAACAGATAATAAATAAATAAAAGAAAAGGCATAATATTAATTAAACTTACAAATTAAATGCCGTGGTGGCTTATTTCAGAATTTATTTATTAAGCTGCGAAAGATGAAGAGAACGAAAAGCCACATCCTTGTTCCACTCTCATCCTCAACTATCTGATTCTGAAGAGTGAAGGCGGGCTAATATCAAACATGATCTTTATTTACAAGCTCAACATCGATAAACCCAAATGAAAAATTACAAGAAAAAATAAAAAATATATCCACAAACTCAACACCCTCTCATCTTATATTTTGGAATACTGAAAATTGAAGATGGGAGCGATAAGCATATATACGACACAATCGGCCACCACTTTTGATTAAGGAAAAAGCAAAGAGACAGCAGAACAGATCAACGCCTGCTGGGCTCAATTCCCACTGTCATCAATGTCTCAGCGGTTCGAGGACTACAACAGAGCACTTTCATTAGTATTAAATCATAAATAAAATTAATATTCATGCGATTCTAGCGACGTATAAACACACTTCAAAATAAGTCTGGCACATAATTAAGTATAAGTGTGTTAATCATAAATATAAGAATAATGTTGTAGAGATTTCGCTTGACTGTAAAATTTCGAGTATTAAATTATTTAAAAAAATAAAAAGAATGAACTTACTGGGTGAAAGGATTAGGGTGGACAGGATCATGGAGTGTGGTCTTGTTTTCTTGAATGTGAGACACTTTCCTTAAGAAGGAACCATTGATGAATTTGTTGGCAGAGTTGATGGTGTGATCAGGATCAGACAACTCTGGAATGGATTCTCTTCTTTTCTTGTTGACATGAACAGCTGGAGAGCGTGTCAGTTGTTGAAAGGCAGTGTGTGCTCCAATTAGCAAAGCAACACACACCATTCCGCCCATAATACACCCTGGTGCTAAATCAGCCATAAGAGTGCTCATCCTACCACCACAAATTACATATCAAAGTAAAAACACAGACCTTGCTCATCACTATTTCCTATTAATAGGAATATATAGGATCACAAACAAACAAAAAAATGATAATATTACATTATAAATACATTTTTTTAGGAAAATAAAATTAAGGTATAGAAACTATTGTTTTAAGTCCATCTCTGTGTTTTGCCACATTGATACGCACACACCTAGAAGTGGAATGAGCATCATGAGCAGCATCCATGGCTGGGGACATGGGCTTCAATTTTGGAGTGGTGGAGGTAGCAAATGATCGCCTTCCTCCTCCCAATTGAGTCAGCATCAATCGCCAATTTTTCTGCATGTACCAAAACCAATTACATAGCACACATGGTTTTTCTGATTCCGATCACATTCATTAAAAAAAAAAACTACAACCTACTTAATTTTTATAGCAAGTTTTGCATGGAATTGACCCATTAATTGATTTTTTTTTTCTGTAAGAATAGGATTAATTATTATGTAAAAATTAAAATCACAATTGTGTGAAAATCATAACCAAATTTTTTTTAAAAAAATGGCAAAAGGCATTGAGTTACCGCTGCCCTGGAAGCCATTTCCTGTTGTAGACAAATCAAACAAATCAAAGACACAAATGATGTTGTAGATCATCATCTCCTCCGTGGGGATCCATTTATATAGAGTAACAGATGGCCAATCGGAACCAACCACGTGGCTGCCGCTGATTTGATTGTGAAGTCTGAGGAAACGTGGTGGGATAGTATAGGGGCAGTATTTGTGACCACATAAGAGAACCTTCCCAAACCCACACTTACCAATTCCATTTACGCCGTTGACAGTTGAAATCGCTATTCACCAAAAAGAAAGAGTTGGAATCACTAATTCAGAAGAAGGTTGTGGATGATCCAATCCAAACGGCTATAGATGCGGCAAACCATCAACCAATATGTAAAATATAAAGTGATCAAATCAAATCCCTCAATCCTCAAAGCCAGTTTTATAGTGTGTATGACTTTGAAGTTTGAATCCTTCAAACTCAAATTGATGAATGCAAATCCAACATATACGTCCGATATAGAAACTAACATTTTAAATGGAACAAACATTACTTACAAAGTGGGACGAGTTGTTAACTAACCTCGACTTCTTTAGTCGATAATATAAATTCAAATCTTATAGAAATAATGTGAAGAAATCACATAATATTCATGTTTTTATAGTTAAACAAAAAATTAGTCTTATGAATGATTGAAATGAGTAAAATTTATAGAAATACATCGTGAATTTTTAAAAAAAAAAACTAACATTTTATTAATAATTTAACATTTTAAATTAAACTAACATTTTAAATGAAAAAAATAGTGATAATAAGTTAAAAAATTTATTGCAAGTTAATTGCAGATATCTTATGACTTGATTTTGTGTATATTAAAAATTATCTTTTTCACTTGCTGATAAAAAAAAACGTATATATATGATCTTAGCTAGAGATTTGCAATTGGGTCCATAGCTCAGTGCTACAGCTAGAAATTTACAATTATTAATTTCCATAAAAAATTATATGTATAGGATGCTTCAACAAAGAAGATATACACTTGAAAGAACTAAAAAACTGTTTAATATGCAAAAACTTTCTATTATCCTAAGAACTTAAGTGGTAACTTCTAAAAAGAAACAGAAGACTTGTCCGATGTACATGGCATGTAGGATTTGCGGCAACGTTAATGAAAGCTTAAAGCCGAAAATATTATCTACGGCCATTGGCTAAGGCGCCTCGAGTTATATGTAACAATGAGTAATGAATTATCTCATATGAAATTATCATGTAAAAAGAAGCATAAACACAAATATATTAAATAATAAGATTCTTTTAAAATTTATGAGATCTCGTATTACGATATTTGTATTTATCTTTCGTTTTATATAACTTTGTTATATAAAAATTTGACGTGAAGATATTTGTTGGCGGAACAGCACCCATTTTGTTTTGTCAAATTACGTTCGAAAGACTTTGCTGACCTTTGTGGATGTCTGTTTTCATTGATAATGATTGAGTTCATCATTGAACTAGGAGTAGTTGACTTGACCCCGCAATTTTTCCCTGTGAAACCCAACTGTCCCTTATTATATTTGTTATTTGAGGTCTATGAAAACGCAACGCTCTTGAAAGTTGCAAATGGCCAAAAGTAAAAGTCAATATTTCAGTACCGAGGAAATTTGTCAGAACTCAGAACTAAAGAAATAAGGAGTGTACAACGTGGTTACAAACTTTGGCTAATTCTACTATCTACCCTATAAGTTAAGGATGTACAGTACACCTTGTATCATAATCATTAATTTATGTTTATAATACATCAATGATCAAATTTAATGACATGTAACCCATAGAATCGATTACCCAATTACCATTTCTCTCAACTCGCCCACAAATCCGGACTCGACCTGAATCTTAACCTTTCTCCACCTCTTCTTCAACTAGACCTCAAATTCTCCTCCGTCTGCAACTGCAAATCGAACTCCATGGCTTTGCGGGATCAGGTGCCATAGCAGAGGATGAAGAAGGTGGCTTTGGAGGGGAGGTGGGGTTGCCCCAACCCTTAGAAGCTTGGCTGTTTTACACCATATTTGTTGGAGACTTGGCCGCAGAATTTACTAATTACCACTTGCAGCAGACATTTAGGGCTTGCTATTCCTCGGTTAAAGGGGCCACAGTTGTAATTGATAGGCTCACTCGGAGGACAAAAGGTTATGGTTTTGTTAGGCTTGGAGACGAGAGTGAGCGAGTTAATGTTACGAAATCAGAGTTAGATACATTTTAAATATCTTAAACATTTTATGAATGTAAATGAAAGTGTAATTAGATTTTTGAAAAAGAACTAATAAAATTTGTAACGTATGTAACGTATGTGAGTAATATTTTTATAGTGAGAACTTACCAATATTATTTGCATTACAAAATATAAATAAAAAATTGCACACTAAATTTAACATAGAAAATTCTCTTGTATACTAACAGAAAAATTACGGGATAAATTTTGAAAAATATTTTACTATATCAAGGATAATTATAATATCTTATATACACTCTCACACACAAGAGATACAAAATATAGTGTTTCTTAATGAGATTCTCTTCTACTATAATTTGTAGTATTACAAATACTAAAGAATATATCCAAAATTTTTGATATATGTTCACACACTACACTCTTAAAATTTTTTCACATTCTCTATTTTTTCTCACTCTCAAAAGCTATTGTTGCTTCTTCTTGTTTGATAAATCTCGGATGAAGCAATGTCTTTATTTATAGAAACTTTCTCAAGCATTATATTTAATGCTTCAACTTCCAACTCTTCACCAAAAACGCATCTGTCATCCACCCTGTTAGGGACACAGAGTAGGTTTCCTTGATTTTGAGGACAAGGGACCTTCTAAATTAAACAAAGAAAATTATGGAATTCTTCTCCCCTATTTTCATTCATCACAGAGTATATATGCTGATACAAGAATATAGTCATTGGCTGCTCGCAAATGTAGGAACCGAAATAACAAACTTAGAATCCAAATAACAAACTGGAAATCTAAATGCAATATGTAGACTGCAGAAATGAAATATAAAACGACGGTCATCTAACAATCCTATCAACTCTTAGACATAATCAAATAAATATTTAGGCTTGGTAGTAATCCTCTTGGGCTTGACCATCTTGGGTCCTTGGTTGTATGAGTCCAAAATAGCAGATTCAGCATTACTGGGTCCGTTGCTATCATTTCCTTCCCCTACGGAAACCACTTTGTCCTCAAGGTGGAAGGTGTCGCGAATGTCCTCCCATTTTTCCCAACTAGTATCTTCTGGGAATTAACCACTCCACTGTACTAAGACCAACTGGTGCAAGAGAATAGTGGAATGGTCCCATTTGGATTGTAGTATCACTAAAGGCTCCACCAAAGAATGATTCTCATGAGAAGTTGGAGGAATAGCTTCCTAATGCTCAACCAAAGGACCGTGGTGAGGTTTCAGCATTGAGCAGTGAAAAACAGGATGAATTTTGGAGGAGTCAGGTAAAGCTAAGCGATAGGCTACTGGGCCAATTTTTTCTGTAATCTAGTATGGACCGTAAAAACGTTTAGCAAGCTTGTGGTAGGAGGCACCGGTTGTCGTTAGCTGGCAATATGGGCGCAGCCTGACGTACACCCAATCACCCACATTGTAACTGATGTCTCGACGCTTGCTATCAGCTATGCGTTTCATCTGCAGCTGCGCCTTGTCTAATTTCTACTTCAACAACTTAAGCATTTCTTGTCTTATGGACAATAGAGTATCAACAGCCTCCACAGGAAATGTGCCCAACAAGTATTGTGGAATAGAAGGAGGGGCTTTCCCAACTATGATCTGGAAAGGCGTCTGACCCGTGGCGAAATGGACAGAAGTGTTGTAAGACCACTCAGCGAGGGAAAGAAACTTGCCCCACTGGGAAGGTTTGGCGTGGACAAATGATCACAAGTATTGCTCTAAGACCCTGTTGAGAACCTTTGTCTGCTCATCAGTTTTTGGGTGATAAGAGGTACTCATTCTCAGCTTGGTACCACAGAGTTTGAACAGTTCACGCCAAAATTTGCTAATAAAAATCGGGTCACAATCAGAAACTAAACTTCTTGGCAATTCATGGTGCTTACAAACCATGTCTAGAAACAAATTAGCCACCTTGAATACAGTGAAGTGGGGTGGTAGTACACCGAAATAGGCTCCTTACGAAAATCGATCCACCACAACAAGTATGACAGTATTACCTTGGGAAGGTGGTAAACCAATGATGAAATCAAGCAAGAGATCTTCCCGAACTGATGCTGGTGTAGGAAACGGTTGGTGAAGTCCTGCAGGCCTTTTAGTCTCATACTTAGTCTATTAGTAGAGGAGACATTGGCGTACAAATAGCTTGACATCTTCCCTCATTCCCTGCCAAAAGAAATTTTCCTGTAACTGAGCAAAGGTTTTGGCAAAACCCATGTGACCTCCCAGAGGTGTTTTGTGAAATTCCTCAAGTAACAAAGATTTAAAAGGTGTAGAGGAGTCCAACCAGATTTTGTTGTTGAAAAGGAGTAACCCATCATGCACATAGTACTCACTATGCTCATGTGGGTTAGACTAGACCTTTTGGAGTATGGGCACAAAATCAAGGCAGTCTTGTAAGGTCTGGCGCAGAGTGTCCAGAAAAGCAAATCGTGGCATAGAAAGGATAAAATACTGCCCAGTATGTTCCTCACAGGGTTTGGAGAGGGCGTCCGCCACAATGTTATGTTTCTCTGCGCTGTACTGTATAGAGTAATGATACCCTAACAACTTTGAAAAATATACATGTTACTTAAGGGTCTGTATGAGCTGGGACACGAGCTCTTTGAGACTCTTGTGATCAGTGAGGATGACAAAGTGATGACCCAACAAGTACTGACGCCACTTCTTTACTACAACTGTGATGGCGTGAAGCTCTCTAACATATGTTGATGCACGCAGTAACCGAAGGCAGAAATGTTTACTGAAGAAAGCAATTGGATGGCCTTGCTGCAGCAATACCGCACCCATAGCTACACCAGAAGCATCAATTTCTAGTATGAAGGGAAGATTAAAATCCGGAAGGGCGAGAACTGGTGCTTCGGCCATGGATTTCTTGAGTTTGTCAAATGCTAGTTGAGCTTCGGAAGTCCAAACAAAATTCCCCTTCTTGAGCAAATTTATCGATGGTGAAGCAATCGAAGCATAGTCTTTTATGAAGCGTCTATAGAACCCGATCAACCCAAGGAATCCTCTGAGTGCCCGAATGGAAGATGGAATTGGCCAGTCAAGCATGGCCTGAATTTTGGAAGGTTCAGGCTCCACACCCTTTTGAGATACAATGTGGCTAAGGTATTCTAATTGGCGTTGGCCGAGTAGACACTTAGACCCTTTCAAGAAGAATTCCCCCTCTTGGATTTTCATAAAAACCTGCTCGAGGTGTGTGATGTGGTCAGTTAAGGAACCATTGTATATTAAGATGTCATCAAAGAATACCGCGACAAATCTTCTGAGGAATGGGGTGAATAAGTCGTTCATTGTGGCTTGAAATGTAGAGGAGGCATTACAAAGCCCGAAGGGCATCACCTTGTACTCATAGTGTCCATGGTGGGTTTGAAATGCCATTTTTTGTATATCTTCTGGTTGCATCCGAATTTGGTGGAATCCCTGGCGCAAATCAAGCTTCGAGAACCAAGAGGCTCCACCCAATTCGTCCAGAAGTTCATCTATGGTGGGCATAAGAAATCTATCTCGTACGGTAATGGCGTTTAGTGCTATGAAATCGACACAAAAGCACCAAGTGTCGTCTTTCTTTTTAACCAATAGAACCGGGGAGGAAAATGGACTGCGACTTGGTTGTATCATGCTTGACTTAAGCATTTCATCGACTTGCTTTTCGATTTCGCACTTCTGGAAATGGGGGTAATGGTATGGTCGAACGTTGACAGGGGTAGAGTTTGGTAAGAGATGTATTTGGTGGTTGGTAGGGCGGTTAGGTGGGAGGTGGGTGGTTTTTGGAAGAGGTGGTTGTATTGTTGGAGAAGGGAGGCAATAGGAGGGATTGGGTCGGTGAGTGTGGTTGTGGTATCAGTATTTGGGTAGAGAGACTCGGGTAAGATTTGTATGTGGAAGAAGGCAGAGGTTGCATTGGTTTGGATGAGTCTTTTTACTTGTTGGGTGGGCACATTTGTTGGGCTAGATGGTGCATCAGCCCGAAACTCCACAGAAGTGCCATCTTTAGAGAATTGCATTGTGAGATGCTTATAATCAGTGACTATTTGGCCCAATTCTTTGAGCCATTAGATGCCTAAAACTACATCAGCTCTGCTAATGGGGAGTACATGGAGGCCCACAGTGAATAAATGGCCCTGAATGGACAATTGTACCCCTGGACATAAGTGAAGACATTCGATCACTGTGCCATTTCCTACCATGACTTTCAGGATATTAGTGGGTTAAGTGAAGAGGCCCAAAAACTTTGGCACACGGTTCTGCACAAAATTATGTGTGCTTCCCCCATCCACTAATATGGTGACGGGTTGTTTGGATATATGGCCCATTAGATGAAGTGCCTCTGGAGCAGGATGACCCGAGAGAGCATTGAAATTGATTTGGGCTTCTGAGTGGTCACTTGGAGAGTCCAGCAAGTTGGTGGAGTCCTGATCGGAGATGAGGGTTTCAATGGGTGTGGAATCAGGGTCTTCCTCCGCGACGATCATGAAGAAGCGCCCTTTGCATTTGTGACCGGGGCTAAACTTGTCGTCACAATTATAGCAAAGACCTTTCTCTTGTTGGATAACTATTTCCTCAAGTGAGAGCCTTTTAAAGTGGGGTTTCGATGGTGGTGGTGGTGTGGTAAGCATGGGTATAGGTGGGCGGGATTGGAGTGGTGTGGCTGGAATAAGATAGTTTTGGTGGTGAAAAACTTGCTTCCCCTTGAAACTACGGTAGCGATCATCGAGTTTATCCTCCTGTAGTTTGGCGAGTGCCATTGCCTGAGGGAAGGTTATGGGTTGTAGGGCTTGGACCTCACGGCGGATATCGGGGTGGAGACCCGAAATGAAGCAGCTTAGGAGGAAGGGGTGTGGTAGACCGATGATCAGGTTTGCCAACCGCTCAAATTCAGTCAAGTAGTCATTGACGGAGCTTCGCTGTTGGAGTTTAAACAGAGCTCATCGAGGGTCGTCGTAGTAGGAAGGGGAACGAGTTTCAAGGGCTTGGAGCAGATCATGCCAAGAGATGATAAGGCCGTTCCGGTACTTCCATTGGTACCAACTAAGTGTTGGGCCTTCCATATAGAAGGAGGCGATGGTGAGGCGTTCATCCTCAAGGGTTCCATGATAGTCGAAGAATTGGGAGATTTTAAAAATCCACCCCATGGCGTTGCCGCCGTCAAATTGAGGTACGTCCAGTTTCATATGAGGTTTATGGGGACGGTCTGAATGTGGTGGTGAGGGAAGGATGGTAAGGGCGGCTAGTTGCGTGAGGATGGTGTTAACTTTGGTGGAGAGGTCAGCTTGGTTAGAGGTGAGGGAAGCCTGGGTTTGGGTCAATTTATTGACGGTCTCTTCCAATCTCTCAGTAATTTTGGATCTGGTATTGTGGTCAACCATGGATGAGCTCAATGAAAGCACCAAATTGTTAGGGACACAGAGCAGGTTTCCTTGATTTCGAGGACAAGGGACCTCCTAAATTAAACAAAGAAAATTCTGGAATTCTTCTCCCTTATTTTCATTCATCACAGAGTATATATGCTGATACAAGAATATAGCCATTGGTTGCCCACAAATGTAGGAATCGAAATAACAAACTGAGAATCCAAATAACAAACTAGAAATCTAAATACAATATGTAGACTGCAGAAATGAAATGTAAAACGACGGTCATCTAACAATCTTATCAGCTCTTAGACATAATCAAATAAATATTTGAGCTTGGTAGTGATCCTCTTGGGATTGACCATCTTAGGTCCTTGGTTGTGTGAGTCCAAAATAGCAGATTCAGAATTACTGGGTCCGTTGCTATCACACCCACTGAATTTGCAAAGTTTCTTCCTCCCATTGTTGACTTTGACATACAAGCCACAAGCCACCGAATAACAGTTAAAGCTACGACTGAAATGCAAGGGGTTCTTTGTTCAACAAGACCCAGGTATGTGAGTAAATCCCTAAGCACTCATAAGCTCGGGCTTTCCTTAACATCCTCCTTTCCTTTTCAACATGTCATGTTGCATTTTATGCCTCCAATTCAAATCCTGTTCAGCTATATAAAGGAACATTTAAGGGCATTTGACAATTGCGTCAGGATTTGATTGTCCCGCTTTGCAAGTAAGCTCCAAAATCATGTGCAAGTAAGCTGCAGTCGTCCATAATGCTTCCCAGGTAGGATAACGGTTTGCTCTGGTTCTCTAACAGGTTTTTGACTTCAAGGCAATCTGTTTCAGCTTCAAGCATGAAGAAACGTAAGTCCTTTGCCAACATAAGCCCCAACCTCATACCTAAAGCCTCAGCCACAGTAGAGTCCGTGCCTGCTAGAATGCAGCCCTTAGAGTCTCTGAAAATAGCTCCAATACCCCATTCATCATCATTCGTCTTAGCTGCATCAATATTTAGCTTTATGAAGCCATTATCTGGAGGATACCGGAAGACTCTATCAGTGGGAGAGCTTCTCTAATGTTGGTCATTGTTTTTAGATAAGGTCCCATTTACTTCCTTGAAACTATTAAGAACAGAAAGAGCTTTTGCAATTACCATATCAGCATCAATGAATTTGTCATGGAAACTTAGCATATTACGTGAGAGCTAGATGCCAAGTACCAAAGTTGTCATTGTTTGGATATTTAACGAGAGAGTAGAGTAAAATATTCCTACTATTAGCTTTGCACTCGTGTGTAAACGCACGAGTTAATATAAAAGATTGTATGATAACTAAAAAATAATAGATTTACAAATTATACAATTATTTGAAAATAAGTAATTTAAATATCATATGACATGTTTAAATTCAAGAATGAATTTTTTATTAAATTAAAATGATAGAAATATTTTTTTTTATGTTAGCACAATTAAATTTAATAATTATCATTATTTTAATTATTTCACAACTTATTCAAGTAGAAGAAAAAGAGTTAGAACACATATATAAGAGTTTAATTTTGATGTATTATTATTATAAAATAGTTCTACATTTATATTTAATATTGACACATTATTTAACGAATTTAACTATGTTAATAATATAATGAATTTTATATTTATGAATCATAATTTTTTTTTTTTTACGTATCAAACTCATTGCTCTAAAAAAGTATTAATACCATATAAGTGTCAAATGAAAGTCGTATTGCAAAATAACTTCCGAATAACCTATTATAGATTCACATAAAATATAAGTTTTATTTAAACATGCTATAACTTATTGCTCATTACAAAATAAACTAAGGAATATAAGATCTCAAGTGAATATCATACGACGAGTATTGAAGTAATGAATATTGATAAATTTCTTACTATAAATATAAAGTTAATAAAGATTTAAATTTTGAATTTGTTTATTTAAATAACAAAGCAAAACATATATCACTCAATTAGCATACCATTTGTTATAATTTTGTTGAATCATAAATGTCATAAAATAGAGTCATCACTTAGTAGAATTTTACAAATCAGAACTCGCTTTTTATATATTATAATATTGATAATTGATTTATTGATTAATTATATTAATTATATTAATTAATTAATTTTCTTTCTTTGACTCTTAAATTAAGAAAACAAAAATTTGAGATTTTGAGTGACAAAAACAAAAATTATTTGATTCTCTTTTATCATTTTATCACCTCCTTTTAAACAACTATCAAATATATTTTTATTAAATTTTGTTATTTTATTTTATATCATTCCCTTCATATCATTTTATCGTAAACTTACCCATCAAAGTTCTATTGATGAACCTTTGACTTTATCCGTTAAAATAAGTTTTTCAATTTTGCAAGAGATAGACTTTGATTTTAATCATTAGAATAAGTTTTCCAATTTTGCAAGGATAAGCCCTTGATGTATTTATATTTTCATATCTATCCAGCATCGCCGCTGATATAATGTTCTTTAATCATAATGAAGTACACTTTTGTTGATTAGTATAGGTGATGATTATTATGGATCACTTAAAAAATAGTTTATAGATAAATTTTATTTTATCTAATATTATTTATATGTAAATATGAATGTATATAAATATTATTAATTAAAATATATAAAAAATTTATATATATTATTCATAAAAAAAATAATTTAACCAAATTTTGAATTTAATATTTCAATTTTAGTTATTAATTTATTTTAATAATACATTAATAATTAATTTACACTTAATTTATCTATAGATCACTTCAAAATAGTCCATATTAAAATTCACCGACTAGTATATACATTTGTCTGCTCATAGAAGTTGACCTCACTTCCTTGTTCATATCAAATTCGTAAACTCTGGAGCATGGAAGCGCGTAAGTGTAACTAAAATTTAAATACTTATTATTCTATTATAATTTAATTATTTTATTATTATCTAATAAATTTTTTTTATTTTAAAATTTATTATTATTTTATTATTTAATTTAAATAATATTTAATAAAATTTAATTTTATTATTTAATTTATTTTAAAAAAAACTTTAAATAAAATTTACCTCTTGGAATAAAATAATAAAAAAAAGACAATATGAGTGTGATAAAATTTTCATTACTATTGATGCACCATAAAATTATTTTTGTGAATTTTAATTAATTTTCTAGACATTGAACATATTTAGTTGTATTTTTCAGTTTCTAAAATAATGAAAAACATGTGATTCTCTTTGATTTTGTCTCTGAGATTTTTTATGCATAATAACAATAAAATATAATGACAAATATAAAAAAGAGGAAGGAAATTAAGGATATAACAAAAACATGTAATTTTATTAATAAATTATATTTTATTTATTTAAATATAAAATATAGTACATATAAAAAATAATTTAAACAGATATTTTAAATATATAACTCATATTCCCTAATTTTGATTACATTGAATAACAAAATTCATATTTTTTTAATAATAAATTGTATTTCTGAATTATTTTATAAGCATTCATAATTAAATTTTTATTCATTTTCTTAATAGCTATTTATCATTTTTTACCCATCATGTAACAATTACTCTGGTACAGATCATTAGATTTAGTAAAGTAATATATACCATCTAAAGTATATTAACTGTTTTGTTTTAACGTATGCTAATGGAGAAGTAAATTTTTGGATGCTGAATGATTGCATTCGCACATTGCTAATATATATTTTAGAATTTATTATACATGCAATCAATATTAATAAAGGGGTTGCAACAATCTTCAGCATATAGTCCGTAATTTCACAAAGTTAGACAAACAGACAACTGCATATTCTTGCATTGTTGATGTCTCTTACAATATAACAGATTTGTGTCACAAATTCACGGCAGATTGACATTTTGCATCTTCGGAGTAACGGAGACTTATCCTCCTCCTCCATCCTGTGGTTCACAACTGATAAACAAGTGTTCAGAGGGGAAAAAGATTGGTCAAACTGCTAGTTCAAGGCAAGGCAAGGCAATATAACTGAACCAAGATCTACAGAATTAGTAGCTAATCAAACTTCTCAGAAAACACTTAGCTGCAAGTCTTCAGTTCATTCCATGGCAAAATAGTACATTAAGCATATAAATGATTAAACCTACAACTTGAAATTGCCAAACAAAAAAACAAACAAATGTACAATTCATTGAATAATCAAGTTTATGAAATATGTATATTACAATGAAGCTGGTTCCTGCTGATTGCTAATTGAGTTACAGCTTGCCCAATAATTAGTAGTTATGAGTAACATCAGAAATTATAACCCTAACCTAGCATATTACATGACATTACACCTGTGAGTCAGGTATGAGTTGAGTGGATTGAGCAAGAAACTCAAACACATCTCTTCTACCTGCCCAAGGTTCACCATAGTTGCTATGGTGCTCTTCAACTAGGAGTTCCCCAGGGCACGACAAGGCTGTATGATTATCTGATTCAGGTCCCTCATAGGGTGATATGCCCTAAGATCTGCGCTTTGAAGAATAAATTGTGATAAGATAATCCAAAAGGGCATTCACGCATTCATGCTCAACAAAATGAAATTAGAAATTGCTACCATTGCTTCAAAAGTATATATATCTCCTAAAAAGTGACTACAAAAACATTGGGCTCATTTATTTGGAATCTTAGAGAGAGAAAGAGACAGAGAGAAGTGAGACAGAGACAGGGATAGGGACAGGGACAAGGAACAAGAGTTCTCAAGTTAAAAAAAACATCATAACGCAAGAACATACATTCAATAGTTCATTCATTATGATAAAAGTAAGCTTCAAGCTAACAAAAAGAAAGAAAAAATAAAGCTTTGAGATTGAACTACATGGTGTTTGAAATTTGAAAACCCTGCGCTTATTAGCAACCAAACAAATCAGTACTGCAAGGATCACAAAGTGGGGAACCCTCAACCATTATACATTGAGAAGTAAAAATGGAGATAAACACCAATTTTGAAGGTTCTGAATTTAAAATACATTTTCATAGTAACTAAACCTCAGCATAGCATCATATAAACAATATTAGAGAGACAAAAAAAGGCAGAAGCAAGAAAATTTCCAGGAACTCCAATTTCCACTCATTCTCTTGCCTATTCTCTTACTTTGGCTGACTCCTGCACATTTTCAGTGCTGCCCTACTATTCATCAAGTTAATTTATTTTCCCATATTGATCAATATATGGAGTCCAAATTGGTTTTTTGAACCAATCATCCCATCTCCCTCAAAGTTCTGCCACTACCACAAAGCAACTTTCATTGCAAACTAGAAATGCCACGATTCTCAGAAATTGTCATTCTGAAGACTTTATGTAATGAATGAGATTAAAACCTGGCAATCCTAAAACAAAGAGATATACTCATATACACACACAACACAAGTGGATAAAACATATTGAGAGGAAGGGTCTTATTGTCTAAGATCCTCAAGTTGCTGAGCCCTAGTGGGGGGGTTAATACAGTTGTGAAGCACATTCTTGAGCATATGAAGTCCATTTGCTCGGATTTGATCTTTCACCCACTCGACATCCTCCTTCCTTGTTGACAAAAGGAATATTACCACTGCTAGACTCAGACACACCAATATCAACACTCCTATTGTTGGAGACAGAGGTGTCCGAAGGTGGAGGGCAGGAGCAAGAGGAGAGAGAGGACAATAGGACGAACAGAAAAACAGCAGCCACTGAAGATGGGAGAACCAGAACAGGCACTGTTATCACTACACCACTCGACATAGCCCGCGAAGCTGAGAGTGCCACCTATGACTACAGCTCTTACTACTCCCAGCTTGAGAATCAAGCAGGGAAATGAAAACTAAGCAAACATGCTATTGCTCATAGACTAATAGTTATCTTAAATTAGACAGTAAAATAAAATATTAATTGAACCGCAATGCTATAAAATCCTAATTGAATGGCATCAACTTCTTTTTTTTTTTTTTAAAAAGTAACATTTCAGAACAGGCACTGTTATCCCTACACCCTTCAACATAGCCTGTGAAGCTGAGCATGCCATCTATGACTACAGCTCTTAGTCCCAGCCTGTTAGTCTAGCAAGCAAATGGAAACTTAGCAAACAGGCAATTCTTCATAGACTTATAATTATCTTATGTTGGAACAGTAAAATAAAATACTCATTGAACTACATGCTATAAAATCCTTAAAAAAAATAATAATAATGCATCAAAACAGGAGCGTTAAATCAAAAGCCAATTGAGTATTTCATGTATGGTGGATAGAATCATGAAGGCATTCAATCACATACTTAAACAACCTATTTGTGAATTTAGAAAGTAACCCAGTTGGATAATCTACGCAAGGAGCAAACAAATGAACTGGAGTAATTGATGCAATGGACAAAAACACCCTCCGCCAATGCCAGTATCAACCGTTACTTCATCTGAATCCAATTTATTCGGCACCTTGAGCATAAATCATGAAATGGAGGAGAAGCAGAAACACTCTAAATAGGAAAAAGTGAAGAACTTGCATATTGTATTCAGAGATAAAAGACAACAAAAGAAGCAAAGCATTCCAATGAATCACACACTCAAAGCAGGACTAGAAAAATTCAACCCTTTTGAAAGTAGATCTAGTGGGCGATATCGCCAAGGACGTGGATGATATCCACAAGCAACCTTCATATCTTTGGGGGTTTACGTATTGACAGACCAAAGAGCGCAGATTCGTTCTTACGCGTCGCTGCTGGTGGAGCTCGCGATCCTGTAAACCCCACATACTTCTCTTGGACCAGCCACACATGGAGCCGTCTTGAAATATTCTACTTCTCCTGTTTACCTAATTAATAGAGGGAGACTGACCAAACTAGTATAATTTTACAAATTAATTATTAAATTGAGATAATTTTAAAATTATTTATTAGTTTAGGATCCTTGAGATTGATCAAAATAATGTAATTTCACAAATTAATTATCAAATTGGAATAGTTTTAAAACTATATTACTAGTTTGGAGTTCTTTTTATCAGGCTAACAAAAAATCTCATATTTTATTTTATTTTTTGTCACGTCATATAAAAAGTAACTTCAAATTGTTCTTTTCAGATTTTCTAACTTACGTCTCATCAAGTCTTGAAGAATTAAATTTAATATTATTTTAATAAAAAAAATAAAAGAACAACTTAGAATTGCTCTTTCTAGACTATCAATTCAGAATAAAAAAAATGAAAAAGTAATTTGAAATTGCTCTTTTCAAATTCTCTGAGTCACATCTAATCAAGTTTAGAATAATCAAATTGAATATTATTTTAATACAAAAGTGAAAGAGTAACTTAGAGTTGCTCTTTTCAAATTCACATCTGATCACGTTCAGAAGAATCAAGTTTAATAATATTTTAATAAAAAAAAATAAAAAAACAAGATTAAGTTACTCTTTTCAAAAGCTGACACAATTCCCATCAGTCAAATGTGAATCAGGTTTAACAAGTATTTTAACAATAAAATAAATAGAGCAACTTGAAGTTACTCTTTCATAAAAGTTATTTTGCTCCCTCCTTGGGTGATGCTCTCTCTATTTAAACCCCAACCCGAGCATACACTCTGCACTCTTCCCAGCTCTTTTCTCTCGTCATTTATAGATTTTTACATTCTTCAATTTCGTTCTAAAAATGAGTCAATTTGTTGTTTTCTTTTTTTCAAATGGTAGGAAGTTTGAAAGGTCATAATGGTTCACATTCGAAGGCGACACTAGGCCAATTCAAATTAAGCGCAGTATCAATTATAAGATGTTAAAGAGAAAGATTCATGTTAAATTAAACCTCCAGTCTCATCAAATCATTTCCAATCTTACATATAAATTTTTGATATCTCGAAATGAGAGCAAATATACTATTTTTGAAATATTTGATGATCAAGATGTTGAGTACATGATCAATATTTTTTATCAACACACTATGAAAGTATTGGAATTGTACGATGAGATCGACGTTGTAGGCAGTTCATCATTACTTGCATATTCATGTCATATGAATACTCGACTAGGAACTGCTTATGAAGAAGACCATGTTGATGAGTATGTTGTTACACTTTTTTGTGGTCAATCTAATGCCTACATTTTATGAGGAAATAGCAACTTTAAGTTTGTCTTTTATTTTTTTATTAAAATAGTATTAAATTTGATTTTTCTATACTCGATATGATGTGACTGATAGAAAGAACAACTTGATCTTACTCTTTCACTTTTTTAACTGAAAGGAAGGTAGTAATTTTTTTGCAAAGAACAACTTGAAATTACTCTTTACATGACGTGAAAAAAAAATATATAAAATATAGAGTCCTTTATTAGCGTGATAAAAAGAATTTTAAATTGATAAATAATTTTAAAATTATCTCAATCTGATAAATAATTTATAAAATTATACTACTTTAATAAAAAAAATTTAATTAATAGATAATCAGTAATTATTTATAATCATCTATTTTATTTTCAATGCATTTAACGGCTTATAAAACAAGAACTATGAATGATCTTTAAATGGCAGCATCCACGTTAAACAGACCCCATTCCCTCCATTGCCATTCTTCTCAGGGCCTATCTATAAGTTTCTGCAATTGGAGTGGGCAATTTGATGCATAAAGGTTCTGTTGACCACTCCAGGCTTTAGATGAGACAAACCAAATGTAGCTTTAGAATGGAGAACGGACTCGACCCGTAAACGGTCCTGAATAATGAAGGCGGTGCTAAGTTTCCTGGATATGGGCCTAATACCAAGTTACGAACACTGACCTTAAACAAACAAGTTTATTGACCCAAATAAATAAACAAAAAAAGTTTAAGCAAAACTTCAGCCGAAAATTTAAACTATTTTAAGCCAAAAAAATAAAATAAAAACTAAGCAAAATATTTAAAGAATGGAAAACAAAAAGAATGACGCAAAAGAGAAAAGAGAATATTCTATTCTTCCCCATATATTAATATAATAATATAATAAGTTTCGCGAGAAACAAAAAAATTCTATATGTAAAAATGTATAAACCAATAATATTCTGTAGTATAGTCCTTTTATGATTGTGAAATTTTATCTGCAGAATATCATCGGTTATCACGTTCTCAAGTAGATTCTGAAAACCACTTGTTTGGTCTTCCAACATTGTTTTACCCTTCCATAATAACTTTCTAAACCGATCAAACATCAAAATTAACATGTAATGCACATAGTTCGTATCATCGGTTTCTTGGTCAAAACTCTAATGATTCACACCTATAGCAGTATAGCCTATCCAATTTTATTATAGATATCAATATTTTTATCAAGTTGTTGATGAGGAGTTATCATTTTGAGCTTTCATTTTTTTATTATCAATTATTCACATAATTTCAAACTAAAAATAGTGATCAAATAAAGTCTTTATCAAAATAATGATTTCAAATTTTATAATATTACAGATCAAATTCGTCTGGGTGACACGAGTTTTCCTTTTTCATCGTGAAAACTCAAATTCAAACTCAAATTAAATCTCAAATTCAAAACACTAATCTGATTAATAGCTCTTCTAACTTAAGCAACTGCTTCGTTTCCTCCTAGAATAATGCGGGGTCTAAGACAAATTTAACGATAAATAAATAAGCAAAATTTGTTTTCATGATCGAACTAGTCAGCTCGTGGATTGTTTGGAGATATTAGTGCCAGGCAGTGATTAAACAGTATTTGCTATGCAAAAGAAAAATAATTTATATATTCTTATTATAAATAGTGTATATACATTTTTTTATATTTTTTTAAGTATTATTTATTATGTATTTTTTTATTTACTTTTTTTTTCACTTAATTAACACTCTTAAAAAGAATATTAATAGTTCTTATACCCTTAAATAGAATGATCATGTTTCAAAGAAAAAACAAAGAAAAAGTTACTCATCGTTAAGGATGGCAATGGGGTAGGGCGGGAGCAGGTAGTGTTTCTCCACCTTAGCTTATGTCACGGGTACTTATTTATGATTCTCATAAGTAGATGGAATATTCACAAGTACCCGAGAGTAATTAATAATTTAAAATAAAATCTTAAAAATTACAAAAAAATAAATAAAATAAACTTTAATACTACATACTATAATTTTATTCAATAATTTAAGATTCTTACAAAATTAAAAGAATATTATAAATAACAAACTAAATTCAATTATATTTTGTAATAATTTATTTACATAAATAATTATTACATAAATAGTATATTTTTTTAACAAATTTTATCATTATAGACTCATTCAATAAAAAATTTCATTTTAAAATAATAAAAATATATATATATTTTCATCATCTTATTTTAAAATTAAAAAAAATTATAATATATTATATATATTAAATAAAAAATATACTTAATCGATTTACGGATATCCACAAGATGGATATTGTATGGTAATATATAAAAATTAAATTCAAATTAAATATAGGCTATATATATACGTATAACGACGACAAAATTTTTATATATTTAGAGATTTCAATGAGATTATCTCACATATAAATTCAAATTTAAATTTTTTTTTCATGCGGGATGTGAACGAAAATAAAATTCTTTTGAGGTAGATACAAAGATAAAGACGAGAATTCTAATCTCTCATCTCGCAGAGTTTCTATCTTCAAGAAATTATCAAATTATTTTTAATGATTATATTATATATATATATGTATTAATATGTTGTCTCTTTTAATAATTTTAATCCATAATATTTTTATATTAACTTAAAATAAAAAATACCACTAAAAATTTAATTTTAATTTTTATTTATTAATATTATAAATTTAAATTTAAATTATTTACAAATTTTATATATATATTTTTAAAAAAATTAAATATAATTTTGGGTTTCTACGAATCTCGTCTCCCTACAAGAAACGGAGATAAAGACAAAGAGAATTTATCTCCAAAGGATTGAGGGAAATTGTAAAGGCGGGAACAGGGAGTGCGAACCGTCCGGCGTGGTGCCATCCCTTATCCCGTAGAATATTTGGGTTTTAACCCCACAGTTTATCGAAATGTAAAAGTATATCCCATATAATATGCAATGCATCAAGCATTGGGGACTCCGGGATTTCCATCACTCTTGACATTTTGTTATTATCTTACCCTCCAAATTTTTCGTCATTTGCCGTTGTACTTTATCTTAATATCCTACTAGTGTTTTGTACATAAAATTAAAAAATATTAAAATAAATAAATAAAAATATATTTAATTTAGAGATATAATATCTTAAATAATTTAAATGTATTTGATTAATTTATAATTAATAAAATTCACAGTAAATACTTACTCAAAATTATTTATTTATTTTTATTAATCAACTTTTCTTGTAAATAATAATTGGATTATGTAACTCTTTTTAATAAATATTTTTTATATGATTTTTTAATAAATAATTAGTTTATATAATTTTATATAATTTTAATTTTTTTAATATTAATTTTTATGTATTTATTCATTTAGATATTTTATCAATTTATTATGAAGAGTATATCAAGTTAGTCTCTAATGTCAAATTATATTAAAAAATTAATCTTAGATGGATAGATGTTATAATGACAAATAAAAATAAAACATAATGAAAATTAAAATGATCAATAACAATATAATTAAATGATACTGAATACATTTAAATATCTTAACATTTTATAACCTAAACTATTTAAGTAAACTAAATAAAATAATACATTAGTTAAACTAATTAATTGACATATGAATTCTTAGGTTATTTAATGTTATTCTCTTTCACTAACACAATCTATTTCAATATGATACAAAACTATAGTTTTACATATGTTTTATCAATGTTCATGTTGAGGTTAATTTCCTCAATTGTTTGTCCACAAAAATTATTTTAATTTTTGCAAATAATTTTACTCAAAATATCAATGAAACCTCAATATTATATGTTGTGGGTTTTCAATTGCACTTTTAACAATCTTATTAAACAAACTTTATTATAAATATGAACTTTTTAATTCATTTTATTATGTCTTCTTAAAAGTTTTTATTTCATATATGTAAATATTAATATATTTTTATTTAAAGTTTTTAATGTTAGGAAATATAAATATAAAATATTTAAATATTATATATTATATATATGAATGAAAAATTTAAAAAAGCACTTAATAATTTATTAATTTCTTTATAATAAATTACATTTAATTAACTTTACTATATTTTCATGCAAAATTATTCACTCTAGTGTGATGTATATATTGAAGTTTTCTAAATAATATAGAATAAATATTCATGAATAAATATAGTAATTGAAAATATATAATTAATTAATTTAAGATGATAGTACATATATAACAAATATGATATCAAACACTTATAAAAATTTTGAGATTTTAAGATCAATTACAAATGAAAATAATTAATAATGTGGTCACTAAAGATATGTGAATTTTTTTAAATTTTTTTTAATATAAATAAATATGCAAAAGTATATATATCAATTTAATTAATATGTGATTATAAATTTTTATATTTGTATGTGTAGAGAATAAATTTAATTTAGGCACTAATAATACATGTATGTACCTTCTTTTTAAATTATAAAATGTAACGTTATATAGCAGTTATTAAGATTATATATTTACAATATAAAAATTTTAAATATGTTATTCTATAGAAATTTATTTTCTATTTACATATTATATGATACATTATGGGCCACATTTAAAACAAGTTGACTTATAAAATAGAAGCATCAAAGCATGCCAAATGATACAATCGTGCAAGTTAGCCTTAAACAATTGCTTACTGTCAAGTTTGGCTTCATATTCAAATAAATGATGTTAAGCATGGAATACTTCAGGAGAAAATACTTATGACAGGAACAATTTTAATATTTAAGTGAGGATTAGTCTTACACTAGATTAGGGTAAATCTTGTAAGAATAAAAATGTCTTTTGGAAGTTCTCGTACAAGTTTTGAAAAGAGATATAATTTAATGTTTATAAAATGATTTAATTTTAACGGTGAGATGATTACTTTAATTTTTTTTTACAGCTAGAATTAAGTTTAAATCATATGGTGAATATTAAAAAACTATAATTTAAAAAAATTAAAAAATTATAGAATAAACGAGTGATAACCAAATTTGAAATTACTCCATTATTAAAGGAGTTACAGGATGACAATATTGTTATTTTACATTAAAGTATGGTCCAAGGAAATAAGTATTAAACAGAGGAGCAAGAATACATGAAATGAAAGAGACCAAAAAGAAACAAGTTAAACAAAACTTGTCACTTGCGTAATCTCCTTCGGTCTTTCAAGTTGGTAAGCTGGAGCACTACGATACTCAAAGAACAAGCCCAAAGCTTTAGAAGTTAACTCGAGCAACAGCTAAGGGAAGCAGTTTTGTCAAAAACTGTTTTGTCGATTAAAGTCTTTGTGCTGATGAGGCATCTGTCATTAGTTTCATGTTCACTAGGTTTACTGGTGTGTTGCTAAGCCAAATTGATGCCCTGCATCTTCTCTCTTGTATCAGTGGTTTATCTAGTTTAATAAAATCTTTTTTGATTTTGAAAAAAATTGTTTTATATATATATATATATATATATATATATATATGATCAATTTATATCAATGTAAATTTTTTCTTCTTATATTTTTTTTAATTGTTAAATTTACTTTTATCTAATAGTTACCTTTAATAAAATAATCTATTATTAAATAAAAGTTAAACTAACAGCTTAAAAATGAATATAAAAAAAAAAATTATACTAATATAAATTGATCCTCATGTATATATAAAGGATTCATCATCACATTTTGGAAAGCACCATTATATAATTCTTTTAATGTTATAACTTATAAGTTATAACTCCATAACAAGAATTTACTATATGTTCTTAAAGCACAATAAATACATACTTCAACAAGATGAATCTCTATCACTAATTTTAAATTAGACACTTAAAATTTATGTAAATTTATTTAAAATTAATGATAAAAATTTATTGTGAGCATACATTTATTATGCTCTAAAAATATGTAATAATTGTTCAAACCAATATGCGTTTCTTATGCGAGCGGTTTAATTTTTCATAAATATTGATATACAGGAAATCTATATTTACATTACATAAAAGAAAGTATATACTGCAAAAAAATTTGTTTGTTAAATTATTTTTTCTCAATTTTTTTCAGCTGATATTTTTCTATATTTCAAGGTTTCTTTTATATTAAAAAATATAATAATATTTAAAAGTTTCTATTGTAATAGAATTTTTTTTTTGGCACATTGGAGTATAGAATTTTGTTTTATTATAATCGAATAGGATCAATGTTATACTATTCTTTACATTTTATGGTTTATTTTCTTTCTATGTGTACAGTGCATTCCATTTATTGTCATTAACTTTATCGGGAAATAAGCAAAACGACAGAAATTATTTGTGACCGACAATTTGTCATTGTAAACAAAACAATGTGCTAGAGTGTATATTTGTCCTTGTTTGGTTGTTTTGGTACAAGTACAAACTGTGTGTTACAACCACAACTATATCTGGATTAGGAATCATAGGGAAGAAACGACCTATCCTTTCCAACTGAAAATTAAGAAAACAGAAAAGACTTGTCGTCAACAAACGAACGGTATATTATACTATCAAATTTTTAGGCTATATTTACATATATATAACCTGAACAGAAGCAAGGTACGGTAGTTTGCGTTTTGCTTCATACACACCCTGAAGTTTTTATTGTTCCAGCTAGTTTGAAACAGTCTCTCTCTCTCTTTCCTCCACCACATTTTATGGAACACCCGCGCTTCTCTCTGTGACCCTCACCGCTGGTTTTTTCATTTTTGGGTTGTTTGCTTGCTGGTAATTCGTTTTGTTTTTGTGGTTTTCTCCTTCAAAATCGCTCCTTTACTAATTCCAGAATAATTAAAAAAGAAAGAAAGAAAAACTAACAGCTTTACCATCTGAAAAACCAGTTTCATTTGAGCAATGTATTGTTCGGATCCGGTTCCTTTTGGCATCTCAAAGTTGGTGATGACAACCTCTGCAATGCTCAGTTTGTCTCTTGTATCAAAAGCCAAAGCCTTTGATTCTTAAAAAAGCTAAAAGGTATATCCACCCTTCGAGCACCGACTCTTTTATTTCCCCCCTTGAAAAAAAGAGTCAATTTTTTCGTCTATGGCTTATCTGCCTCTCTCTTATTTAGCGTAACTTTTAATCTGTTTTGCTTTGTGTGGGGCACCTTGTGGTTGTGGGTTTTCCTCGCTCGCTTGATGCTTCTGCTGCCCGTTTAGTGGTTCCTGCTTTCAAGCTTTGTGCTTTGGCAGATACTTTTTTTTTTCAGCTTATAAAAATTTGATTTTTCTGGGTCATTAGTCTTGGTCATAGAATAGTGCGAATTGGGTCGTTTTCTGATAGCTTACTTTTCTTTATTCTGCTATTTTTTTTTTCAAAGTTAAGATAGTCAATAAAACAAATAATTGTCGAGGAAAAAAATTTGGGTTTGAATCACGGAGAGTCAATTTTCTAGGCAGGATATATAGAAGAGAAGGGAGGTTCTGTTGGGGGTGCCCTTATCAGTTTTTATATATACATATATTTCAATTTTTTTATTTTAAATAACAAATTTGGTACTGAAAAATTGTTTTTGTTTTTAATTTATTTTATCATCGTGCGGGTTTCTCAAATACGTTTTAGAATTTGAGGTTGTCAAATTTGAGTGTTCAAAATGGATTCGGAAGGTGAGGGCGTTAGGACACCAAAGATGGAATTGGAAGCAGAAGGAGCTCTGAATTCAAAGATGAAAGGTGTTGGAAACCAAAGCAGTAAAGATATGATTTTCAGAGCTGATAGAATTGATCTCAAGAGTTTGGATGCCCAGCTGGAAAAGCACTTAAGCAGGGTTTGGTCGAGAAGCATTGACACAAAAAGGCCTAAAGAAGAGTGGGAGGTTGATTTGGCCAAATTGGATTTACGATATGCTGTAGCTCATGGAGCCTATGGTACTGTTTACAGAGGCACATATGATAGCCAGGATGTTGCAGGTATTTGCACTTTATTTTTTTTATTTAATTTTTATATGTTGTGCATTTTTATTCTGGCCGGTTGTCTTTGTTGCTGAAAAGTGAGTGAAAGAAATTGAAATGTGTTTTTCAATATCTTTAAATACTGAAACGTTCTGCATTCTTTCTACCAGAATTGGCAGGTTTACTCACAGAGTCTGTTATCAGGAGCTTAATTTTTTTTTTCTTTTTGGGTTTAATCGGTTAGATACTTATATTATATAGGCTGTGCTGTAATATTATTATCTAAATCTTTGCCTCAGTTTGATGATATTGTGAGTGAAAGAACATGGCCCCAATGTAGTGTCGGAAATAACTTATGACTTGTGATGTCCCTCTCTTATGATTTGAGTTAAAACTGTTCTGGCCATTTGTTTTTTCCCCAAAAAAAGGGCATGTTTTGCCAAATTTCCTTCTCCATGCTATTATCTTTTGGTCTAATGACACAAACATTTTTAATAATGAAGTGAAATGGTGAGATGATGTATTCTAAGCTACTGGCTGGCCGGCTGCAGATATCCTACTTACTAATAAAACTAAAGCTTAAATAATTTTTAAAATAAGTGGATTTGCTTAGATTTTATCAAACAAAAATATTTAATCCTGATATTCACTTCATATCAAACTATATTTTTATGGATGATTATAATAAATTTATGAGAAAAATAAGTGACATTTGTCTTGTTTTGCTGAGAAAAGGCAAAAGTCAGTATACTAATTCTATTATCCTTTTGGGTCTGTAAGAATAGTGCAAAATGAATTCTATAACTACTGTATCTTCATCTTGAATCTTATAGTGAAAGTGTTGGACTGGGGTGAGGATGGTGTTGCCACTGCTGCTGAAACTGCTGCTTTACGGGCATCTTTTAGGCAGGAGGTTGCTGTCTGGCACAAACTTGACCATCCAAATGTCACGAGAGTAAAAACTCATAGTCTTCTCATTTATTTAAATTAATGAATGCTACTTGATAGTTGACAAAGTTGATGAAAGAAGTGGCTGCCACAAATACTTTTTAAGAGGCGATATGAATTAATTTCATGGTTCTCCACAAAAACTTTGTTTTATTAAATAACTTTTCAGTTTAGTAATTGTTTTGTATTCATTTCTGAAACAGTTTGTTGGAGCTTCAATGGGCACTTCAAATCTTAAGATTCCCTCGAAAAACCCTTCAAATGGTGGTCAAGATTCTCTTCCTTCTAGGGCATGTTGTGTTATTGTTGAGTTTCTCCCTGGTGGTACACTAAAACAATACTTGATAAAAAATAGGCGGAAGAAACTTGCTTATAAGATTGTGGTTCAGTTGGCTTTGGACCTCTCTAGGGGGTGTGTCCCATTTTCTGTGCATCTACCATTAGAAACTGTTAATCCTTTACTGAAATAAAATATTTGTCTTCCTCAATCTACAGTCTTAGCTATCTACATTCAAAGAAGATTGTTCATCGCGATGTGAAAACAGAGAATATGCTGCTAGATGCTAATCGGAATCTGAAAATAGCTGATTTCGGAGTTGCTCGTGTTGAAGCTATGAATCCGAGTGACATGACTGGTGAAACTGGAACCCTTGGATATATGGCACCTGAGGTATTCATGTTGTTTTGGAAAATAATAAAATCATATGTGATTAGCTTGTCTGTTTCCATGGGATTGTCTAAATATTGAAATGGTATTCTCTATGATTTCAAATACATATACAAGTTACAACTTACAAGTTACTCACATGGTGCCCCTTTGATTCTATTACTATTTGCATGCAGACACTCAGATATGTGATTGTAAAATAGCCCCTTCTCGTAGTTATCTTTAATCTTGCATTGTACTGTGTGTAGGTTCTGGATGGTAAGCCTTACAACAGGAGATGTGATGTCTATAGCTTTGGCATTTGCTTGTGGGAAATTTATTGCTGTGATATGCCTTATCCAGATCTAAGCTTTGCTGATGTGTCATCTGCAGTTGTTCGTCATGTAAGTTCATTTGACGAATTATTTTTGGAGCATTCTACCATAGCATGTTTGCTTAATTTAATGTTGCCTATGATACATACATGGATTTCATATTGCATGTATTCTTTCATAGAATTTACGACCAGAAATTCCAAGGTGTTGTCCAAGTGCCTTAGCAAATATCATGCGGAAATGCTGGGATGGGAATCCAAACAAACGTCCTGAAATGGACGAGGTGGTGAAAATGCTAGAAGCACTTGATACGAGCAAAGGTGGTGGAATGATACCAGAAGATCAGGCTAAAGGTTGCTTTTGTTTTACCCCAAGCCGTGGTCCCTAATTTTTGAATCCTTGATCATTATCATGTGTTTAAGAGATGAGGTGAAGCATTGCAACTGGCAAATTTTATGATTTTGCCAGGTTACAGCTCAACATCCTTTCCTGATGGAGGAGATTGTGAAAAGAAAGGAAGGAAATTGTTTTTTTAGTTTTTTTTTTGAATTTTTGGCTGAAGCGGCAAATTAATTGCATCTTAGATATTGTATTTAGTACTGAATACTGGTTTCATTTATGCATGAAAAAGGGCTATAATTTCTAATCAAAATTTCCTCTACTAATGGTGCTTGGCTTCTTAGGATTCTTCTATAGACCTAGTTTACTCAAGCTGTATGTCTCTGTTTTTGTGAGGACTCCATCTGACAAGTTTTGTTTTTGTGAGGAACTAAGTGAGTTTTGATTGGGAAAAGGCTAATATTTCCTAAACAAAAAGATGCAATATATGTATAAGTTATTGAATTATATAGAAATTTGTTGAAAAGAAAAATAATAGGACAATTTATAAATTTAGAAGTAACTTCAATGAGATGAAGTTTTACGTATTTTTTTAATATACATTATTTATACAGGATTAGTCATTCCCTGTGTCTTGAACTCTTTTGACATATTGTGTCACAAATCAATGGGAGTCTTAAAATTGTGTTACCGCCATTAATCATTCGAATGCATGTACCGGAGTGATAATGATAATGTTTGATTGGTAATGGTATAAGATTGAGTTTTCAAAATGATAATGTTTGCTCATTGATGGTATCAAAGAGAGGGGGAAGAGATGGAAAATGCAGGGGTTATTGTGTTCGAAACTGAATGTTGTCCTTATTATAATAGAATGTGGTATAAATAAATAAAGGAAAATGCTGTTCATGTGAAATGTTTTTCTCACACGAATACAATGTAGCTATTTATTACTCACATGAATTCCCAAATGGTTTTTCACACTTATCACCCATTTCTCTCTCCAATGATGATTGGTTATAAACTCCTTCATAACTCTTTCGTGAATTATATTGCAAGAACTGCATTGCTCATAAATAAATTATCCCAATTTACATCTATATATATCGCATAACTTTTGTAATTTCTTAATAAATAAATTAACTAAGTCAATAACGTGGTATAGATATTATGTAAAAAAGTATTGTGTTAAAATACATGACTACAACTGGGAACCAAATAGTCTATCTACTTTTTTTAAAAAAATAATAATTAATTATTCACAAAGTTAGAAAGCTTAAACTCAGGAAATCAAGAAAGTTTGAGGATATGAACGAATTTATCACAAATTGTGCATGCCATTGTCTTTGAAGATTTTCACTCCATTATACATGAGACAATGCGTAATTACAATATCCAAGCATCGTACTAACCGTTCCTATACTTGAAGTATGATGGGAATAGGCAATATCTCCAAGAAAACAATGGCAGTAAAAACAAAGCTAGTAAGAAGGTGAGAAAACAAAAAGGGGGGAAGAAAGGAGCGTGCGGGAATTAATCCCATAAGTCTCTCATAATAAACCTTATCCATCAAGGTGTCAATTGATAATGTCCAATAGCTGACAATCAGTCCAAGTCCATTAAACAAGAACAAAAGAAATCGGAAGGCGACTAAGATCCAATAAAAGATAATTGGACTCCAACAAAGTCCAACTTAGCACAAGATGACTTACTAAAAACAATTGAACTAAAGCAAGATGGAAAATGATGTTCATACATCATTTTCTTTCATACACCTATTTTTACATTCATTTTGAATAGATATGATTAAATGAGAAAAAATGATAAGAAAAAAGTGATATAATCAATGGTACGAGAAATAATGTAAAAAATGATGTAAGAAAATCAAAGTTGAAAACAAGAGACTATTAAGATTGTTGTGTTGTTTATGTATGCCCGCTACTCATAATCTCATATAATTGGATAAAATTATGATAAAGTTTTTTAAGCGTTGGTGGTGTTATTTTTTAATAAAAATATAATATGTGTATTAATTTTATGTCTTATAATATGAATTAACTATGTTGTAAATCTTCATCTCTTATTTCTTAAGATTTTCTTTTATCTAATATTTTATTAAAATTATGCCTCTAGTCTCCTTATGTTTTAATTATTCCTTTTAGTTTGGTGTTTTCTAATTAACCTTTATTTTTTATTTTAATTTTTTTTATTAGTTGGAGTTAATCTTATGTCTTGTTATTAATTTTTATATATATGTCTAATGCGTCTACTATCAATTTATACTTTCTAGTTGTCTTTTAATTTCTGTAATATATTGTTAATTTAATTGGTTTTAGTTAATTTAATTTTCTATTCATTTGTTTTCTTAAGCATACTTAAGTTGTTAATATTAATTTTTATTTTGTCATGTATGATAATATAGGAGAATAAGAAGAAATAGGAGATTTCTATAATGAGAAAACAATCTAAAATAGATGTACTTTTTAAGAGGATAGCTACATATAATCTTGAAGTTCAAGTCAATGAGCCCTCCATTCCTGCTTCAAATGCACAATTGATCAATGATGAATAACCAAAATCTAAAGTCCTAAGAATTAAAAGACGAAATTGATATCTCCTTATCAGAAAAATATCAAGAAAAGTAATGTTCAATTTGGAAATATCATGTTGATCAACATGATAAGATTCGTAAAGCTTATATAAAAGCTAGATCATATCATCCAACAAATATTAAATATATAGCTTATGGTAAAGATACTATGATATAATTTGATAACGTGATTCATAACTTTGGACTCCTCTACTAAATATTTTTTGGATTTGTATCTAGGATGAGGATCACTTGTCCCCTATCCCTGTCCCCTTTCTTGTCCCCCCACTAAAATCTTGACAACTGGAAAATGTTATACACATCATTTTTCTTAAAAAAAAAATTAAAAACACTTAACATTGTTAACATTTTCTTCTTTTCTCACAAAAAACACTTTTTCACGTTTACGACCCCTTCGTCCTTCACCAGCGCCAGGGCCATCCTCCACCTCTTCCTCCACGGTTGCGACCCCTCCGTCCTTCCCTAGCGACAACTTTGACCTCAACACTATTGTTAAGAGTAAGACTACCTTCTAGCTCTTGTGCTCAAACATCATTGCCCTCTAGCTCTTTTATTCTCTATTTTTCCTTTATGTTTTCATGCTTACAAAATGAGTTGAATGAATTTATTGTAAGCTGTGATTGAGATTACATAATGGGTTAGAAATTTTTTGGATAGTTAGATGTTTATCTGATGCACACTACCTATTTAATGAAATGTTTCTCTAATTCTCAAACACAAATTTGTAATTCTCTTTAGGAATTCTCAAACATAGATTTGTAATTCTCTCTAGGAATTCCTTTTCCTATATCATCCATATATAAAAGTTTTGGCTCATCAAATTTTGAAAACTTGGAATTAGTTCATTGGTAACAGTTTTGAATTTTGATTTCTCAATAACCTACAAGTAATGTTACTTCATAAATTTTACATTCATGAAGCTCCTGAGTCTAAAGGAAAAATTTGCTTGAGCGACTTGAATTTTTAGATGGTTATTTGTACAATTGTATAATGTTGAGCTTAGCAATTGTGCAAGTAAACATGATCATATATAAAGTTATCTACTAGTATTTAGTGATCCCTATGAATTTTGATACTATATGTTATGTGATGTATTGCTAAGTATGGCTAAAACAAACACTTGTCAATGAGTTTCTACTCTCTAGGAACTAGCAAGCTAGCTAGTCAACACTCAACAACTTAAGACGCACAAAAAGAGCATGTAACCTAACAGCATAACTGACAATGTCCAAAAGCTAATATCGAGTACCATAATTCGTACCATTAAAATCATAGGCCATTCTCTTTCTAATGTGTATCTGAACTCTAATATTGAGTTTGCTTGGAATTACACTTCCTATCTTTATTTTTGCAGCTATTTATAACTATAACAGTTAGCAGATTATTATTTGTCAAAAGAGAATATATATTAGACCCGTAAAAAAAATGAAATATATAGTAGATGTCAATGCAATCCAGTTGATTGTTTATTAGTGTTCAATGATGGTAAGTGAATCCTTATATTTTCAGGCTGCTTTTGGTCCCCCTGTTGCATTAATTCAAGGGACACTGGAAGCCCAAGGAACCATATTCAAGAAAATTCCCATAGAAGATTGCCCAACTATAAGAAGGGGTTCAGTTGCTTGGATTCGTTCAGGCCCATAGTTCTTTGTAAGCCTTGCCAACCATAGGGAGTGGAAAAAAGAATACATTGTCTTTGGTTCTATTCTTCCAGAAGACATGCATATTGCTGAGAGAATTTCTACACTCCCCACAATATCTGATGTTTGGAACAATATCAATGTGACTGTTTTGGAAAAACTCATTCATTTGATGCCACGAAGAATCAACAAAAACCTTGAAGACTTTAACAAAGCAAATTCAGCTTGAAACAATTCTTTTGATACAAATGTGGTTTACAATTTAGGACCTGAGAGCACACAACCCAATGGCCTTATGTTATGTAAAGCTAGCAAGTATAATCTCTATTGTTATGTAAAGCCAGAGGCTAGTAAATATAATTTTTGCTTTTGATTTATAAAGGCAGTACAATCTTTGCTTCTCATTTGTAAAATCCAGCTTTAGACCAACAAATACAGTCTCTGCTAATGTATCTGTAAATGTCAATAATAATACAAAGATTGAATAAGATTATTCTATTATTTATTGCTTTTCAATAACAATAACAAATATGAAAATAAGATGATTCTGCTGTACAACCACAACAAGACTGATGAGAGTAAATACTATAATCTCTGTAACACAAGCTAAAAAAATGTCATGTGCCAAAATATTTGTAGCATAAGTGAAAAAAAAAATACATGCAGCTAAAATTTAAAAGTAAAACTAAGATGCTTTGGCAAATTCTGAGGATCGTCAATATCCAATAACACCAACATGTTAAGTTGCATCATGGATGGCCTTGTTGATCTTGACTTTGAAAGTTGATGACATCAATTGCTACTTGTTCAGTGCCTGGTAATTGTGCCTGTGCATAAAAGTATATTTTATTTTTTTCATGTTAATGTCAAAAATATGTTAGACTAATACAAAAATAAAGAAATACTACAATCGTTTATCACTTGTAGCAATTCCATCATGCTCATGTTGTTACTTGACTATTTGGAGGTATGGTATGCAACGTATGTAGGCAACTAATTAATATAAATTTAATCACAATAAAAATAATTAGTATGTAACTAAGATATATTGATTAAAAATTATCAAAACTTAAATAGACTGAAATGAAGGCAATTCACAATCTACATTTTGTAAAGGAAGTTCATCTTCTTGTGTAGTTTTTTTCTTTTTCTTTTTTCTCTCAAGAACACCTTCTAGTCTGGTAGATGTTTCACGAAATCTTTCTTTAGTCTTTATTCTTTTCACATTATTATTATTCCCATTACACAAAACCTTTCCTATATTAATGAGTGAAACGACATGGGTGCTGGCCTCTCTATCTTTACCTCTAAGACATGTATCTATATCATTCATGGTCTTAGTCAAACCATCAACATCTATTTTATAGGCTTCTTCAGTTATTGCACCTTTAGTTGCCAACTAGGCTTGTAGCCTACACAAGTCCTTATAATGATTTCTCATTCTCACTTTAAGATCCTTGTGGATTATAGAACAACTAGTTACTATGTCATTTCCAATTTTTGCATGCTTTGTCCATCTCTTTAATATATACATTGCAAGAATTTTCATTATATTTATTGATGAAAGAACTTTAAGAGCACGGGAGCATAAAATTCCAGAGAATTCAAACCTCTTATAGCTGCACTTCACTGCACCAGTAGATGAGTCATATTGGATAATATGTTGAAATTATTTTTTGAGAGGGACAACTTTATATTTAATAACTTCCTCATTCTGAGCTAAAATATGCATACTACTATCATAAGAAATTGATACCTCATATTAGATCATCTTGAATATTGCATGAGTATAAATTATTGTTGTATGCCTTAAAATTTCCACTTCAAATGACAAAGTTAGATTTCTTTGGGATGCCTTAAAATCTGCCTTTGATTCCTCATACCAATAATCCTCAACTAATATTTGAAAATGATGGAAAAATCTTAGTAAATCATATTAGTAACTCACATATTTTTTAATTACGTTGTTCAAGCTCTCACTGCGTTGTGTGGTTGTCATGTCTGCACAAAAGTTCTCTCAACCATAAACTAAAACCATTTTTCCTTCAAATCAAATGTTTGCTTCAACCAACTATTATCTTTAAGATTATACTTCGCAAGCATATTGTTCCAAACCATGAGAAACTCTTTTTCTTCTTTATACTCATAGATGAAATTATTAAAATCCTTACTGAAGTCTTAAAACTTCCTAAATACAACACTAAGTTTCTTTAGTGCATTCTGATACAAGTTCCAAATACAAAGATGATGACATGTTTATGGCCATGCTAAAGCTAAATCTTTTGATATTGTTGCATCGTAGTCGGTCAAAATAATCCGAGGTTTCTTTCATGACATAGCTTTAATAAAAGTATTAAACAACAAAATAAAGCTTTCAGCAATCTCATCATATAACAGTGCTACACCAAAAACAATGTTAAGCTTGTTATGATTCACTCCAACAAACATTGCAAATGGATGACCTTCCTTATTTTTTCTGTAAGTAGTATCGAAACAAACTACATCACCAAAAAACGAATAGTCAACCATCATCCTTGCATCTGCCTAAAATATATTAGTTATTAATCATCTTCATCAACTTGTATTGCATAGAAAAAATTAGCATCTTCTAATTGCATTTGTTGTAAATACTCTAGCACACCACCTGTATCTCCTGATCTCATTTGAATTGTTCGCTTGGAATGCAAATAATTTTTATAATCATCTGGGATGAATCCAAGATTCTTGCGACTGCCAACTCGCCTAGCCATTAATTCGTAACTTGCTTTTGGAATGATTCTAGAGCTACCAGCTAAATCAACCTCAACTGCTTGAGGATAAGTTATTTTCCTTTGAGATCTAAGCAAATGACCTTTACTCGGAGTTGTAGTCTCATGTGTATGTTTAATAATAAATTCAGTAACACAATATTTCCTAGTTAAACGACAATTAACTTTCATCCTTCCCAAACAATCAAATCTTGTTTGTGCACGATGATTCTTGACATTAGTCTCTCGTTTATCTTTCCCACAATAACCTTCACATGAGCAACAAAATACTCTATTGATTATCTTCCCATCAACACCTTTGTGCCATTTACTAATCGTTATACTAAAACCCACTTGATAAGCATAAGAATTATAAAAGGTAAAAGTTGCGTCTTCCATATCAAATTCCATCCCAACTTTTGGTATACATTCACTAAGAATCTTATTATGTATCTTAGTAATTTATTTTTCCTCGAGCCCATCACCATTGTTATTCTCAAATGTTTGATACTCTCATTATACCATAATTTCTTGTTTGTCACCTTTGCATTAAAGAAGACAAATAAATCTGATAAAGCTTAATACAACTTATACAAAAGATACCATTTAATCTTGCTTTTGTTGATTCTCTTTATAACTAATTTTAAAATTGACAACAACAGAATTATCAAAGAAAATTAAGAACAATAATATTTTGCAAACCAATTCATCTTTTATACATAAGGGAGTGCAATTCAAAACAAACTTAATAATCTGTTAACTACTATAGTTATAAATAGCTGCAAAAATAAATATAGGAAGTGCAATTCCAAGCAAACTCAATATTAGAGTTCGGATACATATTAGAAAGAGAATGGCCTATGATTTTAATGGTACGAATAATGGTACTCAATATTAGCTTTAGACATTGTTTGTTCTACTATCAGGTTGCATACTCTTTTTGTGCGTCTTGAGTTATTGAGTGTTGACTAGCTAGCTTGCTAGTTCCTAGAAAGTAGAGACCCATTAATAGGTGTTTGTTTTAGCTATACTTAGCAATACATCACATAACATATAGTATCAAAATTCATAGGGATCACTAAATACTAGTAGATAACTTTATATATGATCATGTTTACTTACACAATTGCTAAGCTCAACATTATACAACTGCACAAATAACCGTCTAAACATTCAAGTCGCTCAAGCAGATTTTTCCTTTAGACTCAGGAGCTTCATGAATGTAAAATTTGTGAAGTAACATTACTTGCGGGTTATTGAGAAATCAAAATTCAAAACTGTTACTAATGAACTAATTCGAAGTTTTTAAAATTTGATGAGCCAAAAATTTTATATATAGATGATACAGGAAAAAGAATTCCTAGAGAGAATTACAAATCTATGTTTGAGAATTCCTAAAGAGCATTATAAATCTGTGTTTGAGAATTATAGAAACATTTCATTAAACAGGTAGTATGCATCAGAGAAACATCTAACTATCCAAAAATTTTCTAACCCATTATGTAATCTTAATCATAATTTACAATAAATTCATTCAACTCATTCTGTAAGCATGAAAACATAAAGGAAGAACAGAGTGGGCAATGATGTTTGAGCACAAGAGCTAAAGGGTAGTCTTACTCTTAATAGTAGCATGGAGGTCAAAGTCATCATTGGTGAAGGACCGGGGGGGGGTCGTAACCGTGGAGGAAGAGGCGGAGGACAACGCTAGTGCTGGTGAAGGACGGAGGGGTCGCAAATGTGATAAGTGTTTTTTGTGAGAAAGGAAGAAACCGTTAACAATGTTAAGTGTTTTTAATTTAAAAAAAATTATGTGTATAATATTTTTCAGTTGTCAAAATTTTAGTGAGGGGACAGGAAATAAGATAGTGATAGGGGACAAGTGATTCTCATCCCTGTACCTATACAAAACTTTACTTAAGTTTTGTCTAATATAATAACCCAATACTAAAATAATTCATCGAGTGTCCATTCTCTCATGAGCCTATCAAAAGTGAGACTTGATTCACGAGACAACCCCATAAAGATAAAGTTTAAAAACACATATTCAAGTTGTAATTTATTCTATTATGTTCTTTTTAAAGATAGTGGTGACACCACTTCTTCCAACGAAACGCTGTCATTACTCATTCTCTAGAGGTGGATGCCTGTTTTATCTTATTCTGAGAAACTAGTCCTATAGCTTAAACATAACAGAAATGAACGAATCTAGATGGTTTAATGGAGAGGTACTATTACTTTTAATGGAAAATTTTCAAAAGTAAGCAAGGTGTGGTTATTAAATTGGTTAATTGTCATCTTGTAACGCCAATTGTCTTCATATTAAAGACTTGTGGACATTGACGTTAGTCCAACCAGGTAAACGGTCCTAAATAAGAATCTCTAGCTCCCACCAATGAGCCTTAGTTCAGTTGGCACTTGGTGTTGCTTGTATGTAAGGGGAGACTATAAAAACCAAAAATGATCTAAACATGCTAACAAATTCAAACAACATGTTCTGATCATACAGTGGAAGCTAAAAAGGATTTAAGAAAACCAACCTCCAGTCATTGCTATTTGATTTACTCTTCCTTAGGTTCCTACTTGACTCCAGATTTTTCTCGAATGCCTCTAACCCGTGCTGCAGTTCTGTTTTTACAAGCCTGTCGACATGTCGTCGTTCACTTCGTAACCCGTATTCTGCCTTAGATTTCCAAACCTTTACTCCCTTATACATGATGGTGTTTGTATTCTAAAGAGAGCAGCAATATTAGTGACCTACTGTAGAGAGCAACACATCCACCTTATATAAAAATCTGCCCATCACAAAGTTCGGTGAAGGAGGAGCTGAACGTGGGAACATGATTTTCGCACATAACAATTGTTAATGATAATGGGATAATGGGTTGAACTTATCCTGAAAATGGACCATATTAAGAAAACGAATTTCCCATGAAAATAGCAACATTTATCAACTCAAATCTATCTTCAACAACAGAGCATGTCTGCTCCGAATTAAGGGAAAATTCCATCATTCTCCAACTTGGTCCATTTAACCTATCATTAATCATAATAAGAAATAAAATATATGAATCATGGCGATAAGTCCTCTAATAATAAGTAGTATCTTCCATGTATCACAATATATCAAGTTTCTCAACCAGCCCTTAACTTAATGAATAAACCATATGTTTATTCCAGGTCAAAACCAAATGATATTTCTCAAAATAAACAATTATATGCACAAAATACATGAGAAAACATCAAACTGAATAAGAGTTTCATTGAAAACAATAAATGTACGTACAATGAAAATTACATCATGAAACCAAGTCCCATTCGTACTACATGATTCTTGAAATTCTTTGGTGGCATGCCTTTAGTTAAAGAATCGACAATCATCAACCCAGTGCTGACGTGTTCAATGACCACTTTCTTTTCCTTAGCATGTTCTCTTATGGCTAAATATTTGATGTCAATGTGCTTACTTTGACTTCCAACCTTATTGTTCTTAGCCATAAATACTGCAGCAGAGTTGTCACAGTATAACTTCAATGACCTAGAAATAGAGTCTACAACTCTAAGCCCAGATATGAAACTCTTCAACCATACACCATGCGAGATAGCCTCAAAACAAGAAACGAACTCGGCCTCCATAGTGGAAGTAGCAGTCAAGGTCTGCTTTGCACTTCTCCAAGATACAGCTCCACCAGCTAGCATAAAAACATAACTAGATGTTGATTTCTTGGTATCAATGCAACCAACATAGTTTGAATCGGAGTAGCCAATCACTTCCAAATCATCAGTCCGTCTGTACATAAGCATGTAGTTCTTTGTCCCTTGAAGATATCTCATCATCTTCTTTGCAGCTTTCCAATGGTCAACACCTGGATTACTCTGATATCTTCCCAAAACTCCAACAGCATATGCAATGTCAGGTCTGGTACAAACCTGAGCATACATAAGGCTTCCAACAGCTGAAGCATATAGAATGTTTGTCATGTGTTCCCGCTTCAACTCATTTTTAGGGCACTGATTCAAATTCACTTTGTCATCATTCACAATGACAGCTACACTCGGCAAACAATCCTTCATGTTAAATCTCTCTAAAACTTTGTTAATATAGGTTTCTTGAGACAAACTCAAAATGCCTCGAGATCTTTCCCTATGGATCTTAATGGCAATGACATAAGATGTCTCTCTCATATCCTTCATATCAAAGTTCTTCGAGAGAAATTGTTTCACCTCATATAACATACCCTTATCATTAACCGCAAGCAAAATATCATCCACGTATAACACAAGAAAACAAATCTTACTCCTGTTGACCTTCTGGTATATACATTGATCCATGACGTTCTCTTCAAAATCGAATGAAGTGATGACCTCATGAAATTTTAAATACCATTGGCAAGAGGCTTGTTTCAATCCATAGATGGATTTATTAAGCTTGCAGACTAAGTGCTAACATCACTAGAGGAGAATCCTTCAGGTTGTTTCATGTAGACCTCTTCCTCTAGATTATCATTGAGGAATTTCGTTTTCACATGCATTTGTTGTAACTCAAAGTCAAAATGAGCTACTAATGCCATAATTACTTGGAGAGAATCTTTCTTGGATACAGGAGAAAATGTATCCGTGTAGTCGATTCCTTCTCTTTGAGTGAACCCTTTTGCAACAAGTCTTACCTTATGTCTCTCAATGTTGCCTTGTGAGTCTTTCTTTGTTTTAAAGACTCATTTACATCCAATGACTTTTACTAGGGGTGTAAATTGGTTCGGATAACCTGACTAATCCGATCAATCCAAACCGAACCAATTAAGTTAGTTCGGTTTAGTTTAGGTATATTGATTAGTTTGGGTAAAATCTGAACCAATTAAAACTTAATTGGTTTGGTTCTCGGATTTGAAATTTCAAAATCGAACCAAACCAAACCTTTTTTTTTTGTAAACTCTAGAAACTCGTTTCCATTTTTACCAAATCAGTTCCAATCCCTTTCAATATTTTCCTAAATCCTTAACCCAGTCAGGCGACCCTCACTGCCTTATTTGGAATTTTGGATACATAATGTGTACTTTTTTGTATTGCATGTATAATTATTTTACTAATTTTTATGTTTAAAAAAATAAGGGTCAATTCAATCATCCGAACCAAACCAATCCATAGATGTTCGGTTTGGTTTGGTTCTGATTTGGCTATAAAAAATTAAGAAAACTGAACCAAATCGAACCAATTAATTTTGATTGGTTCAGATTTATTTTTCCCTAAGAACCGAACCAAACCATCCAATTACACCCCTAACTTTTACACCATTAGGCAACTCAACGAGATCCTAGACTCGGTTAGATACCATAGAATCCATCTCATCTTTCATAGCGTTGTACCACAAATTCGATTCCTTAGAACTCATGGCCTGTGAAAACGTTTCAGGATCATTTTCGGCTCCAATGTTATAGTCCAACTCTTGCAGATACATTACATAATCACTGAGAATTGCTGACTTTCTGACTCTAGTAGATCTTCTTAATATTGCCTCATTATCTTCTTGAGGAACTTATTGTTCAATCGGTTGTTCAACTGGTTGTTCTTTATCAACAATTTGATCTACAGTATCATTTTCAACAGCTTGTGGAACTTCAATTATACGGATCCAAGCGGGGGCGAGTATGGGCCTTGGCCCCCTTTTCTTATTAATATTTTGTAAGTATTAATAATTTAATTAAATTTATTAAAAACTAAAAAAAATAATTATATTAATTTTTTATAAAGTTAATATTTATTATATTGATATTTTTATTTAAAAATTATACACATATATTTGATTTTATATATTGTTATTACACTTTAATATCTTTTTTTGTTTACAAAATTATATATATCTCTCTTACTTTATATATAAATATTACACAAAGTTCTATTGAAAATACAAAACAAGAAATGTATGAGTAATTTCTCAAACGAAATGAGTGTCAATATTATAAGTATTAAACTCGGGAGAGGTCAAGATAATTATACTAAAGATATAAAATGATGCAGTTAAAAGAGTTTATACTTGATATGTATTTGATATATGATTCATAATTATTTTATATATATTGATATTAAAATTTAAACTCATCTTTCTATTAATTTTTAATCTTTATATAATAAATCTATTAGTTCTTCTTACTTTTAGCTTCACTTTCTTCTCTTTTTTAAAATCTATATATATATAAAAACTTAATTTTACTTATAAATTATAATGTGAAGGATAAATACTATTGTGATGCATTTAATATCTAATATAAATATTTTTTTTATTTTTTTATTTTATTCATAAATCTTCTTATATAATAAAAAAATACTCTTCTAAAATAAATAAATAAGAGTATATATATTTTTAATTTAAAATAATATATTTTAATCTTAATTTATTAAATAATTTAAAAATAAATATATCTTTATTTATTAACTTTAATTTTTTTTCTTTTATATTTAATAATATAATTTATAACTTTTAATCATTTCATTAAATACTTTCTAGATCCGCCCATGCTTGCTTCCTAAATAATTGTCTTTCATATTGGGCAGTAGTCTTTTTCCTGCCTCTGGATCTGCTTGCCCTCCTGGAAGATAATTAGCAATCATGAGCTTGTTTGTTTTACAATTTTTGCAAAGGGCAAAGAAGTAAGGAACTTTTTTCTTTTTGACAAAAGTGCCGCATATTATTTGTTTTCTTCTTTTTTTAATCAAAAGTTAAAACAAACAAACTCCAAAACAAAATGACAGAGTAATTCCAAAGTTGGTGGTTTTGCATATGTCTACTGAACAATAAATAATTGGCAACTTTCATCATGTTGAGTGAAGGGAGCAGACATGGTTTAGTTTACTAGTAATGTGAGATACCAACATTTTGGAAATTGGAGATGATGGAGGTTCAACCTCATTTAAGGAATTAGACACGAACAAAATCTTTTAAATATAAAAGAAGAACATATTAGTGATCTTTTAGGGTTGTCTTGGAGTTTTATCTTCCCTCTTAAATTAAGAATATTTTAGACATATTATTTGTAATTACTCTGTTGCTTTGAATTAATTTTTTATTTAATTGGTTATTAATTTTTGACAATTCATCTTTCACTAATATTATTTTTTCAATGATTTAAATTGACTTTCAATTTCATTTGACCAATCAGATACCAAAATATTAATCATGGGTTTCAGCTATCTATCACCATTTTCTTTAAAAGCCATCTTCTCTCTCCTTTCTTGAAACTTTGCAAATCATTATTCCATGTGTTGGAGCCAAAAGTCCCATTTGTTTTGATTCTCTTTTCTTATTAATAAGTGTATCTTTTAATTTGATATTTAACCTTTTGTCTCAATTCTTTAAATGGCTTATTTAATACTCTTTACCAGGTTAAGTTGCACAAAAATTCTAAGCAAACACATTACGGGGTAGAGAAAGTAATCAAGTATTCTGAAGTAAGAGTACGTTCACTTGAAAGGTTTTTGTGACTTAGGAGTCAATTTCTGAAATATTATTAGATATTGAGGAAAGTAAAATACGCTGGGAACAAGTCGAGATAATAAGAATTCTTTTTATTAAACTATATATTGATTACTTGTAGGATTACTGAAGACATAGAAATTAGCTTTTTATATAAAATGTATCATATTTCTCAAGGGGTTAGAGGGATTTTATTTGTGTTTGACAGTATACTTGAATCTTTTTCACATGTAAGGGATTGGTCTCTTAGCTTTAAAATGTGAAGTTGCAGTTCATAATTTTAAATTTACTTTTTAAGCTCTAATCATTTTTGTGGTTCTGGGTCGGACGCTTACTATTTTACTTATGTATGATTTTTATAACTACGGATTCAGCAAGCCTGAATATACTTTACTGTTGAATTATTTCATGCAGGTTTGTCCAAACTTATTTTATTTGCTGTGTTTTTAGATGATGGTCTCATCTATGTGAGAACTTGATATACTGTGGTTACTTTTGATGACAAAACACATGTATACATATGTTTGTATATTATTTCTTTCAGAAAAATAAAGGAAAATTACTTTTAGAGAATGTGAGAATGAACAATTACGAGACAAATAAGAAAACTGACATGTAGATATCAAAGAATGAAAAAAAAAATAATGATTATAAGCAGACATTAGTGCGTGGAAGTTAGATATTATATTGGTATAGCTTTTAATATCATTTATTATTATAATATTTGTTTTCTTATCACAGGAAGTAGTAATAATCATGTTAATACTTATATCATTTATATAAGATTCGTTGGATGATAAATTGTTAAGATTTAAATTATATTGTTGTTTGATATTATTAACTATATCTTTTAGACAAAATAAGAAAAAAATTATTTTTAATTTTTTGATATTTTCTTCTTCTATTACCTCAATACATTGTATTAAAAATTCTTTTAATTAACCTGTGCACTAGATGGGTAGCAAAAAATGATAAGCAAAAAATCATTATTGGAAATCTTAATTTTTTTTCCCTTGCAAAATTGAATAGGAAATATAGCATTATGTTTAACATTTTTTTTATTAAATATATCTTATTACAGATGTATGATGTTGTTCTATTAGTATTCCTTTCATATGTTGATAGAGGGGAGTGAAAAATTAAGGGATTGATTTTTAATATAATTTCATATATAAATGTCACTAATGAATTTTTTTATGATCTTTTCAGCATATACAATATTAATATTAATTATAAAAAAAGATAGAATTTTAGCTTCAAGAGTTAATTTAATTTAATATACTATTTAAAAATGGGGTGTAAAATTACGGGATAATTGTTAGTATAATTTTGTACGAGTGTTATCAATGAAATTTTCATTTAAAAACGCTAAAGTAACTACAAATAATCATATAATTTTTACATTAGTTATAAGTTAGGTATAGCCTAAAAAAGGTGAAATTTTAAGAAATGCATATTTATTTTCATGATAGTATACAATTTTTATTTGTTGGTATATATATAATTTTTATATACATACTTTTTATTGTTAAATAATTCTTTTCATATCCCAAAAGAAGTACGAAGTTAATATTTACATTATTTATGTAAGGTTTGTTCAATGATAAATAGTGAGGGCTTAAATTATATTGTTATGTTTCAAGTTGATATAATTGACTCTATCTTTTAATCAAAATAAAAAAGATTATAATAGGAAGTTGTTAACCAAATGAATAATTGAGTAAGGTGATAAAGTTGTGTAATTAAGCTTTCGATTAGTTAGACAAACTAAAAAGAATGAAACTTCACTACACTATTAATATTTATAATTTATAATATAACAAAAAAAGGGAATTTGAAAAAGTAAGAATTAAAGAAAAACTTGATAATAGCAATGTTTACTTTTATGGCTACGTCTAAGGTACATCCTCCAAAGGAGGTCACGATCGGATTTATTGTTCACGTCTAGAATTATTGTTTGTACAGTGTATTTATTTTTTAAAGTTGTATAATTGTGTAGATAATATAAGTTAAAATAATATCAATTAAAATTATATTAGTTCTTATATTTTTTTATAAATAATCGTGATATTAAAAATTTTATAAATTTTATTATGTGTAAATATTATCGGTAAAAATTTATAAAATTTTTAATATGCATAGTTATTTATGAAAAAATATAAGTATTAATTTTAACGATATTATTTTTATTTGTATTATTTACACGCTATATAACTTAAAAAAATAAATAAGTATAACCTAAAAAAAAAAAATGGTAATGGCGACAGACGATGACCTGTTGGTAGTAGACAGTTATTGGTTGGCAATAGTGATAGTAGTGATATGTAAAAAAATGTAAAACAAAAAAAATAAATAAAAAAAGCTAACCCAAAAAAAACTAACCTGAAAAAAATCTACAAAAAAAATAAAAAAAACTAACTCAAAAAAACTAACCTAAAAAAAAAAATTTACAAAAAAAAAAACTTGCAATAACAAGTCAAATGAAGAGTATATGATACACCTAAACTTACATAGGTATACCCTAACAACAGCCTTACTTTTATATATATACTTAAAATGCAAAAGGTTTAATAACAATTAAAAAATTATTTTAACTTAATTTCCAAATCAAAAAAATATTTTAACTTAATTTAGTTATACAATGAAATAAATAAAGTTATTCCGAGCAAAACCATGGGTAATTACACTAGTTTTTATAAAATCAAGATAAAAGAAAGAATTGAAGCAAATTTCTTTAAAATTAAAGGTTCCGTAAAATGTTTTGGAAGGTCTTTAAGAGGTAATGGCGACAAGAAAGAGGATGTAAACAGTAAAGGAAGCTTTTATTTTTGGGTAAAAGTTTTGTTTTTTATAAAGCTTTTGGTTTGGTTTGGTTTCTATTTGTTGGGCATGGACATGAGACATCCTTCATTCGTGCACGGCACAGATTACCGGAAGACACGAGGTGTTCGATGATAAGCATAAACGCAATTACGCAAACGATGTCTATCTATCTTAATCTTTTATACCTCATATTCACAAGTCACGATTAATATCCATGTTTCGTCCAACCCCAGATTTGCTTTTTCTTGAGTAGCTCATACGTAACGCGGTAACGTAACTAATAATCACCCTGGATTTACTACATTAAACCTAAATAGTCTTATTTATGATCTGTCTCATTTATCTTGTTCTCCTTGAAACAAGAACTTACGTCAAATTATTTGTGGTTGAGATTGCAAGGGTTTTCTTTTTTAATTTTTTAATCTCAAATTTTGATACGAGTTAGACATTATTATGGGTATATAGTAATTTTCATTATAAGGCACAAATTAGTGAAGACATATTGAAAATAATTAAAACAGAATTTATTAAGTTTGCATTTAAATTAAAATTTATAAATTTAAGTTTGAATTAATTTAATTTTATAAATTTAAATTTATTTAAAAATAAATTTAAAATAACATAATTTATATTTAAAAAATTTTATATCAAAAGTAAATTTAATAAAATAAATATTATTTAAATAAAAAATTAAAATTACTTTTAAAATAAAAATTAAAAAAATATCTTTAATGAAATTTTATTTAATTAAAAAACAAAAATTTAAAACTTTCACTTCAATTAAGATTTGAAACAATTTTCCATTAAAACAAATTGAATTTTATTAATAAAAAATTTAACAAATTGAATTTTATTAATAAAAAATTTTGTTAAATATATTAATACATTTTTTAATATTTTAAATATATTTTTAAAATGTTTAAATTACAAACCAAACGCACTTTTAATAGTGGGAATCAATAGCATGTTAGGGGCTTATAGTAATTTCACAAATTCATTTTCCCTTTGTTTATGTTATGGACAATGCTATGCTATAAATGGAGTTGGCAACTTGCTCATCAACAGTGCAACCATAGAAAATACAACTGAGCGCAAAACTAAACTTTACTCCTCAAAAAGGTTAGCTCTTACAAGGTAGCAGAGATGGAGTTAGGAAAAGGGAAGGAGACGTCGTCGTTTATAAGGGATTTCATGGAGAAATGTGGTGGCTGCGCCGTCGTAGACGGTGGTTTCGCCACTGAGCTTGAACGACATGGAGCGGACCTGAACGATCCACTTTGGAGCGCCAAATGCCTTATCAGTTCCCCACATCTTGTCAGAAGGGTACTTTTTTGTCCCTGTATTTTCTTTCCCTTGCTTTGCTTTTGTGGCAAATTTTTTATGATTATAGAACTTGGTTATTTTCGGTCATCACTACATCAGTATACAAAATCCCCTTTCTGTTTAATTTGTTCAATTTTGCTCCTGTTTCCCTTTTTTGTTTTTAGTTTAAGATTTGTTTGAATCTATTAGAAGCTCGTAAGAATAGTAGATAAGATGAATAATAATTTAATAATTAGAAGTAGGATAAGATTAAAAAAATAAATAACAAAAACCATTAAAAAACACTTATAACTAAATGATCTTTTTTAAAGACATAATTTATAATACAATACAATGATCTCTTTAATTCATATCGCCAACCTCACTTAACGAGATAAATGTTTTTGTATTTGTTCGAATTCATGTTAGATAGATATAAAAGGTTAAATCTTCTTAATTTTTTTAAGGGATTAATTATAAAAAAATATAAAAAAAATTAAGTATAAAACTCAATTAAAATTTATAACATTTATTTTATAATATTATATTTTTTTTCTCTTTTACCATTAATAACTTTAAAAAAAATAAGAAAATCTGGCAATGAGCTTTATTTCAGTTGGCACCCGTTGTTGCTTGTATGCAAGTGGAGACAAGTTCTCTGCCACTGTCCCTTCTCTTTCTCTTTTTCCTTTCCTTAGAATTCTTTGTGGGCTATCCCTTAGCCCCATCCAGTAGTGGAGCCTCCCTTAGACCGTGGGGCCTAGCACCAAAAAAGGCAAAAAATAAAAATCTCACCTGAAAGTAAGTTTAATAAGTGCGTCTATCTAAAATGTATTTTAGTCAAGGAAAATGCTGAATGTTATAAGAAGGATTTAGTAAGGAGCATTTTTTTTCGTTCTCTCTCTTTTATTTCTCTCACTTAATTATTGCTACATTATCAAATCTTGTGAAAAATCTTAAATACCAAATAGATTCTTGAGTTAAAAGTTTTCTTATTTAAACACAAGAAATACTGAAAGAGTCTCCCTCCACTGCACAGCTGTTATGGTTTGAGGGTTGCAAGTAGAGTTAGTAAAATGGATTGAATTAAGTCGAATTAAGTATGTTTTAAGTTAATATTTTGTTAATTTAATCTAATTTATTATGGATTATGGATTGAGTGGGTCGGCCTGAAAATTATTTTTTAAAAAATAAATAAATTTAATCTTTAAAAAAATTAAATCAGTGTAAAATAAAATATTTGAATTATTTAATTTTGAGTCAATGATAAATAAATTAGATAATTAATCTAATTTTTAATTGAGTTTTAATTTTTCAAACAAAAAATAATTGAATAAGTGAAAAATAATTTTTCAACATTATATCTTTCTTTTGTATAATTTAAATACTAATAATCATCAAATAAAATTATTTTTGTGATGTAAATATTAATTTATATTAAAAAATAAAGACAAAACTCTTTATGTATTATAAAAATTATTAATTAAATATAAGGTCAATTAGTTGACCCAACCACTACGGGTCCATCTTCGTTGAGTAAGGTCAAAATCGAGTTGACTTAATCAAAATAAATTTTATTTTTATATTAAATTTTTTTATTCAACTCGTCAATTTTATCGAACCATTCGAGTTAATTAATGAGATTTGATCTATTTTAATACTCTTAGTATGTATTTTCTTGAAGTCATTGTCCAAAATATTATGTTTCTTAATTTGATTTCTATTAACTACTATGCAAAAAGTACTGTTTACTACTTAGCCTTTTTGTGAGTGTTTAAACTTTAAAGTATTGCTTAAGAAGTATTATTAATAATAGGGGTTTTTGACCAATTTGGTGTATTTTTTTTAGAAATTATTTACCAAGTTAGGATACTCTCCAAACTAATTACTAGTTTTGAGTCTTTTTTATCACATTAACAAAAAAAAATCCCATATTATATATATATATATATATATATATATATATATATTTTTTGCCATGTCAGTTAAAGTGACTGACGAGGTGTACATGCAGTAAAAAACGCAACTGCATCTTGTTTCTCTGTTAAAGTTTGTGCGTCAAAGTACATGGCGCAATTGTCTCTTGCGTTTTCTAAAAAGCTAACCCTTGTACACATGTCGCACTCCTACAAAAGAGCAACTGCACTAAACTCTTTTCAATAACGCTTCTGTCGTTTGAATCATTTCAATCAAACTTCATTATAAAAAAAACAATTCAACTCTTCTATATATACCGGATGGTCCCGCCTTCCCCAGACTCACCTCTGTCTCATTCACTGCCTCCCACTTTCACCAGCATAAAGCTCTTTTGTTTTTCTCAATTTATATTCTCTAAATATTTGTATTATAAAAGCTGATCCACCATCTTGTCAATTTTATTGTGTCAATTTTATTGTGTGGGTGGACGCGAATGAGCATACGAGATTACTAATACTGTGTTTGTTTTAAGAGAAAATGAGAAGATAGAAAATGAAAAGAGAGAAAATTAAGAGAATCTAAGAATAGAAAATTTTGAGGTGGGACCCACCCAAAAATTTTTCTCTCCTCAGATGCGGAGAAAATGAGAGCATGGTGTGATGTTGATATGAAATGACGTTATTACCCCTAACTTTATATCTGAAAAAATCCCAAATTCCCCTTTCCCCCACGCAGAAGCATTACCTCCTATCCTTCTTCTTTCTTCTGGTTCTGCCGCTGGACACCATTGACGGTGACCTCCAGCTGGTCCGCCGCGGTCGGTAATGTCTCCATGGCAACACTGCTCAGATGGTCTTAGCTTCTAAGATTATTAACTGAAAATGAACTTGCAAGGCCAATGTAATTTTATGCTCTTGGCTTCTGTAGTAGCACAAGACAGAGAAGACCAAGTTACCCATAAAATAAAGTTAATGAGCCTTATGAGAAATATTCATATGGGAACAGACAGACGAAGAGGGGAGCCGTGGGGGTGGGGGAGAAGACATGGATATGGAGAAGATATTAGGGAAAAGGTTGATGGGGTGTGGGGTCGTCGTCTGCTTCAATAAAATGGTTTTTAATATATAAAGATATTTTAAATTAAATTTATGTATTATAAATATTACAAAATTAATATAAAATTATTATATAATTATAAATAATTAATAACAACTTTTTTAAATCAAGTTTTATAATTTAGATGTTATTAAATTAAACTTTGCAATTAACATTTATTATAAATATTTATTAATGTAATTCATAAAAAATTAGAAATTAAATAAAAAATAATAGAAGAAAAGAATATATATGTTATTTTATATAATTATATTTTTTTTCATTTCTCATTTTATATAATTATAAAATGTATTTATTTACTTAATATAATTTTAAAAATGTTTAATTAAAATATAAAAAATATAATTATATATTTATATTTCATTATACATTTAATAAGAAAATATGTATATTACTCTTTTTTTCTTCATCCAATATTCGACAAATGTATTTTTCTCTTTATTTTCTCTTCTCTCTATTTTCTCTCTTCTCATTTTCTCTCTTCTCATTTTCTCTCCTCATCCAAACAAAGCATAAGGGAGTTAAGAATGAGAGACGAGTAGATTATGGAGCAACCGGTTTGGATTTAAATAGAGGCATTGGGGTGCTGCAACTAGCCATGTGGCAGCTCACCAGTCACCACGTAAGGAGCAACTGCAAGTTGCTCTTCAAATCTTTTCACCAAAATTTGACATGTGGTTGGTTATGTTTTCTAATTTCGAAAAGTGCGATGTAATAATATCTAAAAAGTAATTTGTAGTTGTTTTTTTCCTCAACATTTGATATGTGGTAAGTTTTATTTTTTAACATTAAAAAACTTGATGTGACAGTATATAGGAAAAAAGTAATTTGCAATAATTTTTATTAACATTTGACACATGACAAGTTGTTTTCTAACACTGAAATGACAAGTTGTTTTCTAACACTGAAAAGTGCAATGTGATAATATCGTTAAAAAAAAATCTACAATTATTCTTTTTTTAATATTCGACACGTGATAAGTTTGTGTTTTTTTTAAAAGTTGATGAATTGAAGAAGTAATTTACAATTATTTTTTTCTCATGATTCGATACGTGACAAGTTTTACTTTTTTTAATAAGTTGATGATGTAATAATATCTAAGAAAAAATAATTTATAGTTGATCCTTTCTTAAAATTTGATACGTGACAATTCTGTTAAATTTTTTAGTAGGTTTTTCAAAAATCTTTCACTATCTCTTGTCAATATGATAAAGACCTCAAACTAAGAATGTTTCAAAAGTACTCAAACAGAAAATTAATTTATAAATTAACATTATTTTGGCCAAAAAGCCCAAAAATAGCCAGTGAGCTGAGCCTTGGCTCAAATGGGTGGGCATCTTGGTGTTGTAGAGAATATGGGCTTAATCTTTCAAATTGTTCTCTCAGCTCATACCATTCTCCATTCTCCTTTCTCCTTTTCTTTGAGCTTTGGTGGGGCAACCCTAGGTTTCACTCCGCATGTTTGGTATCATCCAATGTAGAAGAAGAGATGCTTCCGTTCTTTTATTTGGTTTCATAAAAAATAGAATGAAAATGTATGTACATGAATGAAAATGTACATAAATATATGATAGAGTCTACAAGAGAAAGATAATAGAAAAATGATGAGACCTATAGAAATATTATCCCACCAAATCTTTTCATTTTCATCCTAAAATGTTGTACCAAACAAAAGATGGGGTTAATCTTTAGGTCAATCATTTCCTTTCCACCCTAAAATTTCATACCAAACAAAGCTTTAGTGATACATAAGAAAAATATATGCATGTTATTAATTGTGAAAGTGAAATTGCTGAAGCGTCCTTTATAATCATTCAATTTGATTTTCAAAACAAAATTAATCTAATTATAAACCTATGATGCTACTGAAAAGGACGGGAATTGGAAAGTAATGAAAAGAGAAGGAGAAAAATGGGTTCTAAGAATTTTGCTAGTTCTTCCACTGTTGAGTAGTTTGCATTTTGTCGAAGTTTCTCTCTAGAAAATGTTAGGAGCAAAATGATTGATAATAAAGGATAAGCATCACTTTAATCAGGAGAAAATTCTTGTTTTTTTTTTATTTGGTTGAACTGAAATTTATTCTTCTTATGCTAGAAAGTCTGACATTTTGGATATGTATAACCAATCACTCGTGGATTGTATAACCAATCATGCTGCTATTAATTATTTGATTATAATACTTTAGAGTTTAGATGGACAGCTCAGACAAGAAGTTCCACACATCAGGGCTAAAGAAAGAGGAAGAAATTAATTAAACCTTAAAAAGTTTATATATTTTGGTGATCAATTAATAACTGAATCATTTCACTTTTGTCAATTGACATTGGTTAATTTGTAACAGGTTCACCTAGACTACCTAGACGCAGGAGCAAACATTATAATAACAGCATCTTATCAGGTAGTTATTTAAACTTTTGCCTCCTTACAATCCTAATCAAATTGAGGCTAGCCACCTATCAGTTAACATAATGTTTTTCTTCCTCCAAATTTTGATTCTATTTGCGGTTTGGGATGCAGGCCACCATTCAGGGTTTTGTGGCCAAAGGGTTCTCTAGAGAAGAAGGTGAAGCTCTGCTTAGAAGAAGTGTAGAGCTTGCATGTGAGGCTCGAGAAATTTATTATGATAGGTGTACCAAAGATTCTTCTGACTTTCTGAGAGATGAAAGATATTGGAGACGTCCGATTTTAGTTGCTGGTTCTGTTGGAAGCTACGGGGCTTATTTGGCTGACGGCTCTGAATATAGGTGAGTGAATTAAATCAATTATGTGAAAATAGTGAACACAGTTTGGACTTTCATTTATTTCAATTACTGTTTTGTACCATATAATTTTACCAACTACTAGATTGCAAGCATACTTTACTAATCATCCACCTCTATATATTAAATGTAAGTCCTTTTATTTAATGGTAACTTAATTTCTTATTTTACTCTCCCTTAAAAAAATAACACTCGTCATTCTTAACTTGTCTTTATATTGAATTTTAAACTCTTTTTCAATCTAACTATGCATAATCATATCCCCCTTTTTAGTTTCAAACATCTTCTCTCTTTTAATTTATTCTTTTGTAAATTCTAGTTAATTTATAAATAAAAAAAGAAAAACCATGCAAGGCATGGGATACTGTATAAATTAAAGATGAGAACTGTCATACTTGAATAGGTAAAACTAGGTGATCATACTGTTTAGTCTATAATTCCAATTTAAAGGGACAAATGGAAGAAACTCCTTGAGAATTTTGCAGCAATATATAATGTGATGCAAGTTTTAGAGAAGCTATTTACAGTTTTGGAGCTTTGATATCAATAAGCATTAATGTTGGAAGATGGTTCTCAGTATCATGAAATAACCCTTAGTACATAGATGTTTGGCCTTTGATTTGTGGTTATTTGTGTTCAAGTTTTAGTTTTAGGAAGTTAAGGGCCATGACTTAAAAGTTTATGTGTTGGTCTCTCTCCAAAGAGGGGACTATGGTGATGCAGTCGCTATCGAGACACTGAAAGATTTCCACAGGGAAAGGGTAAAGATTCTTGCTGACTCGGGTGCTGACTTAATTGCCTTTGAGACAATTCCAAATAAGCTGGAGGCAAAGGTATTTATAAAATCCCTGGAGGGTCTGTAACTATCAAACAGACTTTACCTGTTACTTGCATTTTATGTCTGCGTATTGTTGGAAATCTTGTGTGCAAAATACAGTATCAATTATCATTTACAAATATCAAGCTGTTTACATTTATCTGCAACCTAGACAGCCAGCAGGTCCAGAAATTATCCACTTGAGAATGCCATTGTTATGGAAAGTTGGAAACTTCCATTGCAAATTTGTCCTAGTTTTACCTTAATTCCGAGCTACCTTACTGATTTTGCTTATGATTTAATGCAGGCTTATGCTGAACTTCTCGAGGAAGAAGGCATAGAAATTCCTGCATGGTTTTCATTTAGTTGTAAGGATGAAAGCAATGTGGCTAGTGGTGATTCTATCGTAGAGTGTGCTTCAATAGCTGATTCAAGCAGACAGGTCGCTGCAGTTGGAGTCAACTGTACTGCTCCTAGATTTATTCATGGATTGATTTCATCTATTTCAAAGGTGCGACTTCTATATAAGACTCTGTATGCTATACACTACATTCTTAAGATGTGTCAATTTGTTCTACTACTTTGGATAACTTGCGAAAGACACACACTTGGTGGCCTTTTAAGTCATTGACAAAGATTCATTGTGAAAATGGCATCCTTGGCCTTTGTAGTTACTCAAATTCTATAGTTCACAATTCCATCAACAATTTAAATTTTAGTACCGTGATTCCTACTTCCAAGGTTCATATGTTGCCTGATACTACAAATATTCTTGTCTTCAAATTAAACAGTTATATGAACTACTAAATGTTGTGATGATAATTATAACATAAATCTCATACTTGTTCTGTGAATTGTTAAATAGCAGGTAACAAGTAAACCCGTACTTGTATATCCCAACAGTGGAGAGACTTATGTTGCTGAGAGCAGCCAATGGGTGGTGAGTTCCAGATTTTCTCTCTTTGTAAGGCAACAGCTCCTTCATGTTCAAATAACTTCAATCTAATTGCTCTTTTGATAAACTATACTTTTTCACCATTTAAATCTAGCTGAGGCAATTTTTTATGTTCCCTCTTCCCAAATGATGAATCTTATATTTGGCAGTTGACAGTCTATAATTTGTAAAGCAAGTTTCAAAATATAATCTGAATGGGGTAAATGAAAGCAAATTGGCATGTATTACACACTAACCAGAAAATACTTGCCATCTTAGTGCTGTGGACAGCACTTTTTTTGTCATGCCATAATTTGCTACGTGCTTGGACAATTCAGCAATGTACGAATTCATCTTTGGTCTCCCTGTAGGACAGTTGACAGTTTCAAGGATGTTAGAACCCTTAGATAAAATTATTGTTTAGTGTCATCAAAATGATGAACTGAAAGTTATGTTGCAGAAATCAAGTGGGGTGGCAGAGGAAGATTTTGTCCCATATATAGGCAAATGGCGTGACGCTGGGGCTTCTCTCTTTGGTGGCTGCTGCAGGACTACTCCCAATACGATCAGAGGCATAACTGAGGCAATATGCGGAAAAACTTCTGTACTTGATATTTACCTTCAAGACAAAAGCAAATAATTGTCAAAACATGTTTGTTTTTTACTATAATGGAGGAAATAACAATAATGTGCAGGAAATGGGTATCGTTTTGTCTTTCTCTTTCTTAGTCTTAGCCGATTGCACAATTTCCACACAGCACCATGGCTACCAACACACACATACACACACACACACACACAAACTTCACGGTTTCAGATGACAACCCAAATTTCACCTCCTTCATCTCCCAGCATTGCAGCATCAACATTAACCATAAGAAAAGATGGAACGGGCTTTTGCCATGCTGTGACACCTACGTAGTTTGGTTTGTATAATACCAAATGTCATAGTTAACCAACGAGAATAAAGCAAAGAATTCCTCATTCTATGAATGTAGGACACGAGCCAACCCAAGCAATGAAAGATTCCCCTTGTTACACAGACCAATCTCTCCATATTGACTTTAGAGCTCTGGCATTCATTGAAGAGATGGGAAGTGGTTTCAAATAATTTGTTGCCGCAAAAGAATAAGGGCAGGGATGTCGGCAGATAAAAGCAGCTTTTTCCGTCAACATGCTTTGCAAATATCAAAAATGTTATAAGGGTATGCTTGGTTGACCTCAAAATGAGAATATTATAAATGAGGCTTGTAAAATTTAGAATAAAGGTTAAATCAAATAATTAATTCCTATAATTTTATTCTATTTGGATTTTGGTCCTTATGTTTATTTTTTTATGTTAGTCTTTAAAATTTTATTCATTTGGATTTTAGTTCATTATAGATTAATACTTTAATAATTTGAAATTGTAAGGGTCAATTTTAATGAAAAATAAATTTTAATATCTTAATAAATAGAAATTATAATAACTAAAATTAAAATGAGAAGAAAATATAGAGACCGACATTTTAATGGTAAGGACTAAAATTTAAAAAAAAAAAATATAAGAATTAATATTAAAAAAACTATGAAGATCAAAATCCAAATCAAGTGTTTGTTAAAAAAATTAAATTAAGTGAAATTATAAGAACTACTTATTTAATTTAATTTAGAATAAAAAATGAAATATATTTATTTGACTAAAAAATGCTGAATGATTGAAATGGAAAATAATAACTATTTTTCACTAAGCATGAAATTTATGGGTGTCAAATTTAGAATAAAGGTTAAATCAAACAATTAATTCCTTCTATTTGGAATTTGGTCCTTATGATTATTTTTTTATATTAGTCTTTAACAAATAGTTTAGATTATAGATTAATACTTTAATAATTTTGAAATTGTAAGGGTCAATTTTTAATGAAAAATAAATTTTAATATCTTAATAAATAGAAATTATAATAACTAAAATTAAAATGAGAAGAAAATATAAGACCGCATTTTTTAACACTACATAAAAATAAAAATATAAATGGGTTGAAAAAAACTTGAAGAAAAACCAAATCAAGTGTTTGTTAAAAAAATTAAATTATGTGAAATTATAAGAACTACTTATTTAATTTAATTTAGATCCAAATGGACTAAAAAGTGCAATGATTGAAATGGAAAATAATAACTATTTTTCACTGAGCATGAAATCAACTGAAAATAATGAGTAAATAGTTTTAGTTATGAATATGATTACCCCACAATATTTTTCACATTAGCCTACTTTTTTCCCCCAAACACAGTAGCCTAATTTTAGTTATACCAAGAGAAAAGTAAATAATTTACATTTTTTAATTATAAAAGATTATTGTAGTTTTGAATTGAAACGTTTTTTAATGATAAAAGGTTATTGCTGTTTAACTTGAATTGAACTATTAGGCTCTTTTTATAAATGGGGTCTCTAATATTCGAACTTTTATCCTAAGTTGAAAGTAAAATTTAGGTCAATAAATGGATGTGTAAAAAAAAGTCAAGTTTGATAGGTCGATTTGAATAGTTCAACAAAATGAGTGGGTTAGATTAGTAAAAATGAATACAAAATTAAAAATAATTCGAATTAGCCTTACCTGAATTAGCTCATCCCATTAACATTCAAATCCCGGAGATAACATAAAATAACAAAAACTCACATAATTCGATTTGACTCAGTTCAAAAATGGTCAAACATAAAAACTCGAATGAATGAAATTTGCCTCCATTTTGACAACTATAGATATATGGAAGTATGGGTGTCTGTTGGGTGGGTTCAGCAGCATTTTTGGATTCGACCCACTCATTAGAACAAATGAATTGGGTCAAGAGATTTTTTCGTTCAACTCGACACAACTCGACTAGCTCAAGAGTGAGTTGAGTTGGGTCAAACTTATGAGTTCGACCTTTTTAAAATAAAATTCTTAAAAAAAAGTCAAAATACAAAATCTAACAATTTAAGATTATAAGTCTCAATCGACCTTACTCAAACATAATATGTCTCAATCTCAAATAAACTAAATATCATAAGTTAATAAGTATATAATAAATTAACAACTAATAAGTCTTACTAAGTTTAGAAAAAACTAAACAAAGTTAGTCATAACTCAAACAACAAATTTATCTAATCAATCAAAGTCAATGTCATCACGAATGTCATATATATTGACATAATCATTGATTTCACTCTTTATTTTTTTCATATACTATTTTATCATCTAAATAACTTTTTTACTAGACGAAAAGCATAGTTGAATCGGATTTGTGCAAGTTAAGTATGTTCTAACCCGCTACTCAATTCACACACTTTGAGTTAAAATATTTTTTAATGCAACTCAATTTGTAAATCTAACCCAGTGTGTATTTTATAAATTAAATTAATTTGTAGCTCGTGAGTTCACGAATTGAATCGATCCATTAAACAACCTTATAAAAAAGTACTACTTATCACTCGAGTGTATCAGTGCTCGAGTTTATAGCACTGTTTATTTTATTTTATTTTTTATTAAAACTTCATCTCTACACATCCATAACAAAATTAGCTCAGTTAATGGATGGGAGCCTCGAGCGTTCCATAACAAAATCCTAAGATATTAGAGTTTAATCATATGAAAAAATAATTTTAAATAACGCCATAGCTATTGTTTGAAATTTTGAATGACCAAACTAAACACAAAAACTTCAAAATTTCGTAGTGGTTAAAATTAACTAATTATTAACAAACACAACAGCACCTTAACACATATTTGAGGTGGAGTTGCAGTTGCATCACCCATCAATACCATACTGCCATGGCGGCGACCCTTAATATTCATATGCTTACTACATGTCCCACATCCCAAAAGGAAGCTAAACCAGTGAACTCATCACCTAAGCTACTCGTAAACTGCAAAACCCTGAAAGAACTCAAGCAGTTACACTGTGACATGATGAAGAAAGGGCTGTGTCACAATGCTCCTGACGTTAACAAGATTATTGCCGCCTGTCTCCAAATAGGCACCGATGACAGCTTGGATTATGCTCGAAATGTTTTCCACAACTTCAAGGAGGAGGAGGAGGGAACCATGGGTTCCTTGTTCATGTGCAACTGCCTGTTGAGAGGTTATGCTTCAGCTGGGCTAGGTCACCAAGCAATCTTGCTTTACGTTCACATGGTAGTGATGGGCATTATGCCTGATAAGTTCACCTTCCCTTTTTTGCTGAGTGCCTGCTCCAAGATTATGGCACTTTCTAAGGGTGTTCAAGTTCATGGGGCGGTTGTCAAGATGGGTTTGGACAAAGATATCTTTGTTAGCAACTCTTTGATACATTTCTATGCCGAGTGTGGGAAGGTTGACTTGGGACGAAAGGTGTTTGACAGAATGCTTCACAGAAATGTTGTGTCTTGGACTAGTTTGATCAATGGGTATGCCGGGAGGGACTTGGCAAACGAGGCTGTTTCTCTATTCTTTGACATGGTTGAGGCTGGTGTTGAACCCAATCCAGTGACCTTGGTTTGTGTTATATCTGCATGTGCCAAGTTGAAGGATCTTGAATTGGGGAAAAAAATATGTGCTTATATCACTGAGTTGGGTGTGAAGCTTAATACGCTCATGGTGAATGCACTTGTTGATATGTACATGAAATGTGGAGATATATGTACTGCAAGGCAAATTTTTGATGAATGTGTTGATAAGAATTTGGTTATGTACAATACTATCATGTCGAATTATGCGCACCATGGGCTGGCCAGTGAAGTGCTAGTAATTTTGGATGAAGTGCTGCAACAGGGACCACGACCAGATAAGGTAACCATGTTGTCTACAATTGCAGCCTGTGCACAGTTAGGTGATCTTTCTTTTGGGAAGTCATCCCATGCTTATGTCTTCAGGAATGGACTTGAAGGTTGGGATAACATTTCCAATGCCATCATTGACATGTACATGAAATGTGGCAAAAGAGAAACAGCTTGCAAAGTTTTTGAGCATACGTCAAACAAGACAGTGGTGACATGGAATTCGTTAATTGCAGGCTTGGTTAGAGATGGTGATGTGGAATTAGCTTGGAGAATCTTTGATGATATGCCAGAGAGTGATCTTGTATCTTGGAACACTATGATTGGGGCCTTGGTTCAAGAGAGCATGTTTGAGGAAGCAATTGAGCTATTCAGGGAGATGCAAAACCAGGGGATTAAAGCAGATAGAGTGACAATGGTGGGTATTGCTTCTGCCTGCGGATATTTAGGAGCTTTTGACCTTGCTAAGTGGGTCTATACTTACATTGAGAAAAATGACATTCACATTGACATGCAGCTTGGCACAGCTTTAGTTGATATGTTTTCTAGGTGTGGTGATCCCCCAAGCGCTATGCACGTTTTCAAAAAAATGGAAAAACGGGATGTGTCTGCCTGGACTGCTGCCATTGGAGTTATGGCAATGGAGGGAAATACAAAAGGGGCGATTGAGCTTTTTAATGAGATGCTCAAACAAGAGGTGAAACCAGATGATGTTGTTTTTGTGGCATTATTGACGGCATGTAGCCATGGTGGCTCTGTGGACCAAGGGAGGCAACTTTTTAAGTCAATGAAAAAAACCCATGGAATCAGTCCTCAGATTGTCCACTATGGATGTATGGTTGATTTGCTTGGTCGAGCTGGGTTGTTGGAAGAAGCTCTTGATCTCATACAAAGGATGCCAATGGAACCTAATGATATTATGTGGGGCTCTCTTCTAGCAGCTTGTCGGAAACACAAAAATGTTGAATTGGCACATTATGCAGCTGAAAAGATAACTCAATTGGCCCCTGAAAGAGTTGGGATTCATGTGCTGTTATCCAATATATATGCATCAGCTGGAAAATGGACTGATGTTGCAAGAGTGAGGCTGCAGATGAAGGAAAAAGGGGTCCAGAAAGGTCCTGGATCAAGCTCAATAGAGGTCCATGGATTGATTCACGAGTTCACCTCGGGTGATGAATCACACGCAAAGAATGCCCAAATTGGATTAATGCTACAGGAAATAAACTGCAGGCTTGGCGAGGCAGGGTATGTTCCTGATACAACCAATGTCTTACTTGATGTTGACGAGCAGGAGAAAGAGCATTTGCTCAGCAGACATAGTGAGAAACTAGCCATGGCTTATGGATTAATCACTACTGGTCAAGGTATACCCATACGGGTAGTCAAAAATCTTCGAATGTGTTCTGATTGTCACTCATTTGCAAAATTAGTGTCAAAGCTATACAATAGGGAAATTACTGTTAGAGATAATAACAGGTATCATTTTTTCAAGGAAGGATTCTGTTCTTGTAGAGATTATTGGTAATAGAGTTACAAAGAGGAACTTTTTACATCTGGTTTACAAATCAACTTCACTCTTGGCAATTGAAGTTAAATATTTACTAATTGACATTTTTTTTGGTTAAAGGAAGGGGCTCAAACAGAAGGGGGAAAAAAGAACAATGCAGAAATAACACCGGAAACAAAAGTCACAAAGGGATTTGCTATAGAAAGCTCAAGCACAAAGGGATTTGTTATAGAAAGCTCAAACACAAAGGGATTTGTTATAGAAAGCTCAAGCACTCTTCTATCAAGATACATGTACATTTTAATTAAATAAAATAAAAAAATAAAGAGGCTCGAGCATATAAACGCTCGAGCTCCCTATCACAGCCCAATCCCAAAAGCATCAGCATAAAGCAAATGCCTAATTTGAGGTGGCTCATGTAAAATTCAGTCCAGGATTGTGGCCAAGACTGGAACATCATTTGTCATGTCTTGAGAGACAAATAATGAGATGCAGCCATGTAATAAAATAGAAAATAGTCAGACACAGTAAAGAGAGGAGGAAAGGATCAAGGAAGTGGTTCAATTTTGCTTCACCAAAAGGAAAATACAACTGTGAAACAATTTGCATGATACAGTACAAAGCCTCTAAGCTAAATGGCTTCATGATGCGTGCTCTAATGTTGGCAAAATGGAATCAACAAAACCATTGTACATTGAGTCCACCTTCCAGAGTTTAGCGATATGAACATGCGATGAGGTTTGCCGATGGACTTCTTCAATGAGCCAGATGGTAGCTTCAGCTTTGCACGGATGAATTATGTTGTCTAACGGCTTATATTCATCCTCGCTGCCGATTCTCAACTGGTCCCACTGCATGAGGAGAATATTTGTGAGGTAATGAAGGGGCTGCCCATATAACTGCTTAATGGATCTGCCTAATCCCATCCATGAGGTAAACGGGATGACAGAGCCTCGATGACTTGGGATTGGGATCTGCTTCATGTAATCCTGATACATTTCTGCCCGTCTAATGAGTACATCTGCATACAAGCATGAGCTTCAAAATAAGTGCATTCATAAGAATGCCAAGCAGCCTGAGTTAAAAAATAAATTAAGAAAGCTGTGTACAAGTTATCTGGAAAACAAAAGACAGAGGAGTTTAGGGTGAAGACCGGTATTAAGAACTAACTCAAGTTTTTTTAAAATGGTAACAGCAATGAGTAATGAGCCAAAAATCTTGAAACAGAATGTCACGAAGGTCTTCCAAGTAGAACTGAAAATTTTCTGTTCGCATTGAAAATATTTTGAAAGCAATCATCAAGATTACATTTAAAAAAAAAAAAAAAAACTCATTCTCATTTAAGATTCAATACATGTTATTGACATTGAAAGCAAAATAAAAACATTATAAAGCAAAATTAACTTCTCACTAATAATAAAAATCAAATAAGAAAGTAATAACATGCCATAAAACAGAACTATAAATCACAGTTATAGTTTAACATTCTGACTATTTACCCCTTTAACATCACAGTTAGCACTTGGCAGGATAGATGGCTGTGCTTTGACTACACTGGTCTGACCATGGATAAGGAATAACATGCCATAAAACAGAACTATAAATCCATATGGATACACTTTTGTCATAAATCATTATATCTTGGATTCGACGCTTGTTTAAGTAGGTGAGAAATACAGAAAGAAGTAAAAATAGAGTGAGGTATAAATGTTTTGATTTTCACCCATTGTTGGTGTTGGTTGGTAGAGGGTGCAAAATAAGTTGCATGGCTTTAAGTGGGCAAAAATTGATGGGATGGAGTGTAAATGAGTTGCGCTTCACTTTCAAGTTCAACCGTCCTAATTTTTTGTGGCTCCAGGACAGACAATTGTGAAGTGATTTTCATTCATTGTCCAATTTTCACCTACTCAAACAAGCACAGCACATATGATCTATCACTATGGGGAACAGCATTAGCATAACAGTGTGATTAATCATTATCATAGGATTTATAAGTAATTCAAGTGAAATTCATAAAAAAAACAGAAGGGCATGGATCCTCTTTACAGTACAATACAGTAGTGAGAGAGCATGCAAAGATAATTATGTTATGGCTTTAAAAAATGAAGGAGGCAGATCCGAATTAAGAGTTAAAAGGAAATACCTTGGGAGGTGATATCAATGGGGAGATTAGGAAGAGGAATGTCATTAGGTGGATGGTTGGGAAGGGAATGAGGGCCATTACTGGAGTTTGAGGAAGAAGAGTCATACGATGATACATCAACTTGCTCGTCCCATGGAAATGACCTCTTCATCGCTAAACAGAACACACAGACATGCATATGAATATGAGTGGGCGATTCGCATACATCAAATAGAAAACCCTATAACACAACACAACTCACCAAGCAAACTAACCAATTGCCAAATTGTGTCCAAGCAAAGTGAGTAATACTTATGGATGGAGAAAGCACAGCATTCAGAGTTCACCTTCTTCCTATGCATCAAAGTGCAAACTGCAAACCCTCACGCGACTGTACCCAAGTCACGCGCATCGCATCTATTTTTCTTCTAAACTTTTCTAAACGCATCGTTGCGCCACTGTGCAATTTTCCCCCTTTTTTTTTTTTTGCCCTTTTCATTTTACTAAATGTTTAATTTTATTTTCATAAAACACATTTCTAAAATTTACAAGTACTTTATTGTGTAAAAAATTATAGTTTTGTAATGTTTTACAACTTTTATATATATATATATATATATATATATATATATATATATATATATATATATAGATAGATCACTGTAGGTGTAAGTCATTTACACTCATTTTTCAATCGTTAGATCCACTTTCATTAATGACATTATTTCGTTAAAAGTAACCATTAGATGAAAGTTCTAACAAATTGAAAATGAATGTAAGTAAAAACTTACACCTAAGTTGATCCTACCATATATATATATATATATATATATATATATAGGAGGATCTATTGTTAAATAAAAGACTTTACACCGTCTTATCTGCTTCATTTTATTGTGATCTTGTAGTATAATTTATCTCTAAATCGTACCATAAGATCACAAAAATGAAAAGTGTAAGATTTGTAAGTTTTTTTACTTAACTTTTATGGATCCTTCCCATATATATATATATATAGTTACAAAATAAGTTTAATTAAGATTAGGGCCTAGTTAAATATTTTAAGAGTTTTTGTTAAGTTTAAGAATGTCAAACAAAAAGTTTTAAATGAAAAAAAAAAAAATATTTTTTCAATTTTCAATATATTGAATGTTATGTTTTTATTTAAAATTAAGTATTTTGATTTTCTTAATAAATGTTTATCAAAATTCATATTATTTTTTAAATAAATCTCTAAATTAATCCTTAAAAGGTTAACATACTAATCCTTGAAAAATGAATACCTCTAATTTAGTCTCTAACATCTCAAATGGTAATCAAGTTGGTCATTCTCATAGATTAATTTATCAAACACATTAGTTCTTATTTGAGATTAATTTGACCCGCATTGAAAATTTTTATTTATCAAATTAGGAATTTTATTTCTCAAAATCTAATTTATCAGCCACTACATTTTTTACTTACGAATTTGGTGTTGACTCATGCTTTTATTTTCCCTATTTTTCATTAGTCATACATATTGGTGTAGCAAACTTGTCATTAGGTCGAGTAAAAATGGTGTCCATGTTGGGATTCGGATCCTCTCCAGTGACTGGAGTAGCAAACTTGTCATTAGGTCGAGTAAAAATGGTGTCCTGCATCCTGTTCCGTCCATGTTGTGAATATTAACCCACCTTTGGCCTCACACTGAGACCTCTCTCTTTCCATATTCAAGGTCGCCCCAAAATGCTGTCCAAGTTCCGAATCCTGAATTTCTTCACTCATCGTCTTTGTCCAACAATCACCACTGCCAATGGGTCGCATGGCTTCATCTATAGCAACCCGCTTTGCACCATGATGAGGTCCCAGCCAACCCCGGAGTCACCTGAACTCCCAGCTTGGGTTAAGTTCTCCGACAACCCAACCCCTTCAAACGCAGACTCAAACGACGACTTCGTTATCCCTTCACTTGCTCCATGGGTCGATGCCCACGTGTTCGATGCCAAGCCCAAAATTCTGAGGCATAATTTAAAGGAAAACAAGCATGACAATGTCGAAACAATCAGCATTGTTTTAAAAGAACGATACCCATCTCCTGAGGAAGTTGCTCAATCCCTTGATGGACGTGGTTTTCAGTTATCAAACAGTTTGGTTGAGCAGATTCTCAAGAGATTCAACAATGACTGGATCCCAGCTTTCGGGTTTTTCAAATGGGCAAAAGCTCAAACGGGTTATCAGCATTCCCCGAAACTGTACAACTTCATGGTTGACATCTTGGGAAAATTCAAAGAATTTGATCTTGTTTGGGAGTTGGTGGAGGAAATGGCACAACTTGAAGGGTATGTTACGTTGGACACAATGGTTAAGGTAATGAGGAGGCTTGCAAAGGCTCGCAAGCATCAAGATGCTATAGAAGCATTTCGCAGAATGGGGGAGTTTGGTGTCAACAAGGACACCACAGCATTGAATGTGCTCATGGATGCTTTGGTGAAAGGAGGTAGTGTTGAACATGCCCACAATGTTCTTTTGGAATTTAAGAGTTGGGTTCCCTTGAATTCTCATTCTTTCAATGTTTTGATACATGGGTGGTGCAGAGTTAGAAAGTTTGACCAAGCCCAGAAGGCAATGGAGGATATGAAGGAACATGGGTTTGACCCAGATGTTATCTCATATACTAATTTCATTGAAGCATATTGCCATGACAAAGATTTCCGCAAAGTGTATCAAGTTTTGGAGGAGATGAGGGGCAATGGTTGCACCCCTAATGCTGTGACTTATACTATTGTGATGCTTGCTCTAGGAAAGGCAGGGCAGCTAAGTGAAGCTTTGGAATTCTATGAGAAAATGAAGAGCGATGGCTGTGTACCTGACACTCCATTTTATAGCTCATTGATATTCATTCTTGGCAAAGCTGGTAGGCTTAAAGATGCTTGTGATGTGTTTGAGGATATGCCAAAGCAGGATGTGGTGACATACAATACTATGATTTCTACTGCTTGTGCACACTCACGGGAAGAGACTGCTCTTAGGTTGCTTAAGGAGATGGAAGACAGGTCATGCAAGCCGGAGCTTGAGACTTATCATCCATTGCTGAAGATGTGCTGCAATAAGAAGAGAATGAAGGTGCTCAAGTTTTTGTTGAATCACATGTTCAAAAACGATTTAAGCCCTGATGTGGGAACTTATTCGCTTTTGGTACATGGTCTGTGTAGAAGTGGAAAACTTGAGCATGCTTGTTCATTCTTTGAGGAAATGGTCTTGCAGGGATTAACTCCAATGGACATCACCCTAAGGCTATTGGTGGGAGCGCTCGAGTCCAAGAGCATGTTAAAAGAGAAAGAACGTGTTGAGAATTTGATGGCACGCGTCTCACAGAAACAAAATATTTAGTGGTTTTGGCATAGGTAAGTCAGCTAAATCTGCTTGTGATTGGTCCCTCATTTCATCCCCTGCCATGAATTAAAATAGAACTTCCTTAGTCTTATGTTTCTCAGTCCGTTTCATTCTAAATAGCCTGGATTCTGCATTAACATCAATTTTATTTGCTCATTTAATTGACTGCAGTGTCCATGCGTTTTGTAACGGGATTTATCCATGTTCTCTTCATACTCAATCAAGGTTTTAAATCTCGGTCGCAGTCGCAGTCGCGGTCGAGGTCACAGTCGCGTTGCAATTTTTGCAATTGCAGACGTTGCGAATGTTGCAATGTAGATTGCGGTCATTGTAGCGTAAATTCTTTCACAACTTAGCACAAATTAGATTAAATTATCTATTTTATTGTACAATGTATCATAATTACTAATTTATAATTTTTTTCAATAATAAGAGATATCTAAAAGTAATAAATTAATTGATCAATAAAATGATTTATTTTCATTATTTTTTTTCATTTCCTCTAATTTTCAAATTTCCTCCAATTTTTTCTCATCTCCCCACCCCCCCAATTTTTTCCCACTCCTCCCGACCCCATTTTTTCCCATTCCCCCTCCCCATTTTTTCCCATTCCCCCTCCCTTCTCTATTTCTCACTTTCTCAATCCCTCCACCCTTTCATTTCTCTCCTTTCCCGTTGCCCTCCCCCACTATCTCACCTCTGTTTCGTCGAGCTCACTGGCTACCACAGCCTTCCCCGTCCCTTACCTCTCTGTTTCCTCAAGCTCACCCACAACCTTCCCATTTCCTGTTCTCACAGCAACACACACAACAACCCAAGATGTCCAAAAACAAAGGTCCAAAAGATTGAGACCACCACAGATCCACGCCTCCACCACGGATCGCAAAATAGAGGTCCAGAAGATCGACTGAACGGAGGACTGTAGCGGCTGAAACAACGTTACATCTTGTCTGTTGCGGCCGCAACATCGTTCTGTTGTGGCTGTCGCGTGTGATTCTCAAACTCAACCGTGTCGCAGGCTGAAACAGAAACGGCGGCTTCCGCGACTATTTTGTCACGGTTGTTCAGTCGTCTCGTTCTGAGATTTGAAACCCTGTACTCAATAAACATTATTACTGATTAGAGAGAAGTTAGGGTTGTAACGCTTATTTTGCACTAGGTGCAACGCATCTGAATATTGCAAGTAGAGTTATCCAAAGTTCAAGTCAAACCTGTGATTCTTCTTTAAAAAAAAAAGCTCAAACCTGAGGAACACCACTCAAGTTTACACTTGGGTTGTAATAACTAACAGAACTTTGTTATTTGCACACTAATATTAATTCACCAACCTTACACTTCTCATGATTGAGAAAATAAAGTTAGAGAGGCGATGTTAGAATTATTATTTTTTTGTTTTATTATAAAAAAAATAGTATAATAAAAACGATATACAAATAACATTATTGCAACTAATAAGGCTAAGTGGATCCGAGTTTCTAAATCCGCCCCCCCTCCCCTCCCCTTCTTTTCTGAATATTATATTTAGAAATTTATATTATAGAACATTTTTGGTATCTTGAGGTAATGAGGTTTTAAAACTCAAGGTTGGTATAAAGTCAAAGCATATAGACTTAAGTTATCTCCCCCAGTTACAGCTCTAATTGCCATGGTTCATGCTGATTGCAGAATGGAAGTAACACAGCAGACGTGTAATATTGATACAGCCTCTAAACAACCACCGTGATAGCTATCCTACGTGGACTCTTGTAACTAACCTGTCGTTATTCTGTTAGGAGTCATATAGTTAGACATTCACCTTTCTTCATTTCATTTCAGTGCATTCGATGTTAATTCATGTGTATTTATGACTTTTTAAGTACATAAATGTGCTCATTATCAATGTGAGAATTATTTTTACATCAGAGATACGAGTCTTAATAGGAAGGAAACCAGCCCCCCACAACAAAATAAAGTCTAAAGATTGACAAGCATTTTACTTCGCTTCCAGCCTTGCTTGAAAATAAACAAAAACAATTTAAGTTTAAAAAAAAAAACGAACCGATAATCATTTTCTTTCATCATTGAGATGAAGCATTGCATAATGAGAATAAATACATGTCAAAAAAACAAAAAGCCCAATTGGTAGAAATGAACCTAGAAATATACAACAGATTTGATCTTATTTTGTGAAACCCGTACAATGCTTAGCATACTAGTGTAGGCAGGGGCTGTGGTGATGGCATGCGAAGGGATTAACTTATTAATACTGCCTCATGTGTTGGGATAATAGAGAACTTGACACTTTACGCGAAGGCAATCTTGTAGCCATTGGCTTCTGCCACCCAAGTCTTTCTAGGAATTCCTCAATCAACCTATCATTTCAAAATGATAAATATAGAGTCCAGGGATAAAATGGGAAAATGCAGTAAATCACATAAAAACTAGGCAACACTCACAAGCTGCAAATGGCCTTTTGGGATGAAGCCAGCTCGCGGTCTGGGAAAGATTCTTCCAACCGAAAACTCAACCAAACGTAGAGATCCAAGACCTGCAGTTTTGGCACCAATTAAAAATCGTAAATAAATTCAGAATCTAATTGGTTCAACATCAGTTAAAAAATAGATTTTATTAACATTTTCCACCAAACTAAATGAAGGAAAATATTGCCAACTCTGTACAGTTCTCATGGTCGTTAGGATCCGTTTGGTACGAATGATAGGATAAGACCTGATAATAAAAGGCCTAATACGTAAAGGTTGAAAATATCGGGATGTTTAGAATTGTAATGGAAAAGTCTTTATTAGGAGCTTATATATTAAAATCCAATCAGGTCTAATCTCATCCATCAAGAGTTGATTAAGTTATCTATCATTTTAATATATAAAAGAGGTTTGATGAATAAACTTTATACAATATAGTATTTGTACCAAACAACTGATAAGTCACGATGTATTATATTAACTTATCCTATCAAGCTTAATACAACATACCAAACAGACCCTTAAAATGGTGATTGAAGTCATGAAAATGTACATGACCATGACCGTTGATTGACCCCTGAACACTAGATCATAAGGCAGCAACCTTATCATTGGGCCAATGCTCACCCGCTTGCTAGACAATTCAAGTGAACCCAAAAAACAAAATTTAAAAAAGAAAAGATCTTCACCTTGTGGATGGATTCAAGCTCCTTAAGAGCAGATGGTGTCTTGGGCACAGTAAGTGTCCCTGGCGTAAATATTTCTCGAAGCCGAACAAGGCCTTTCTTTGCATAATTCTCTGCAAACTGGTTCATCATAAGTTCCATCATTTTTATGCCCATTCAAACTAACATCAACATATTTCATACTAACTATATGTTAATTACCTGTGTCAGGCCTTGAGATGAAATCTCATCATCCATGTCAACTGGACTGAATATTTAAGTATCAGTTAAAAAGTGATTGAAAAGTAAGCAATATAAAATACAGACACCCTAGTTTGTTCATTCTGCTAGGTTTTCAATTCAACGAATTGTCCTCTAGACTTGCGTATTGCATTCTAAAAATTTATTTTCTTAAAAGATAAAATGTACCTGATACAAAAAATGTATTTCTCGTGCAATCCAAGGGGAAACTCATCAATAACAGCAGCCACTTTCTAGTGCCAGCATGTACAAACAACACCCACATAACAATTAAGAAGGAAGCCAGTAAACAAAACAATCAAATAATGGAAGTATTTGATAGCTGATATTACTAATGAATGACAAGATAACATTGATGTAAAATGTCCATGATTCAATGGCAAGGCAGCTATTAAAAGACATACCAATAATTGTTCACAATTAACAATGAAATAATTTGCAGATAATTTGGCATTGTCAAGAAAATGCTCCTGCAATATAAAAGAAAAATTAGTAATTATGTAGTTTTGGGAAATAATAAGATAATGCATTTGCATGTTAACACATCTAGGGATTCCCAATTTTAATAATTTGACAGATGAAGGGATGCGGACAAAGACGCTTGTCCTCTTAGTAAGTAATTATCAATCAGAAAATTCTCTTTGTACTTGCATTGGACAACAGTTAGAAATATGTACGTCGCACAGTCTCCACTCAATAAAAACTAAAAAGATTGTTTAGAACTAAAATAACAAAGCCAAAAATAAAACGTGTTTATTCCTATTGAATCCTGTGACCTTAATTGACTATGATGTTCCATAGAAAATCAACAATCTACTCTACCTTTGGTTAGGTGCAAAATCCAGAAGCACAAATGTCTAACCACATAGGAATGCACTTCTCTTTCTCCCCCTTGAAAAGTTCTGTCTCTTAAAACTTAGATTAATTATTAGAAACTAAAAAAAGAAATAAGGTATTGATTTTCTGCAACTATTTTTGCTTTTGTTAATAATTCCCTCAAACTCTGTGTGCCACCTTCTAGTGTGGGTGAGTCTGTAACTGTTAGGGAAGGTGTTTGTTTATAAACTGCCTGCTAACTACTAATTGTGATAAATAACCTCAAAACATAATTCAGATTTGACATTTTCAAAACGACATTTCTCGGATATATACAATCAAGTAATAAATAGTGACATACAATTTATAGACTACCATACCACTGGATGACAGAATGGAAGATAGGGCTGGCAGCAACACGCAGATATAACTTACCAGTACTTGATAGAAACCATTTTTGGGGTGTAATCTTGAATACATATACATTAGGTCAAAGGTAGGAAGTAATCCAGCATGCTGCATCAGATTAAGTATTATTCACAAATCATCAATAAAAGATTTAAAATAAAAGTAAACTAAGTTTATATAAAGGTTCATACTTTGTAGAAGCTTTCTATTTTTCATTTTCACCCGGACCACATACTTAGTATAGAGTGATTAGAAGTCAGGTTACCTCTAAAGTGGGTGATGGAGAGTTCAAAGACGAATGGAGCAACGGTAGATCCTTTGCATCTATGCATGTTACTTCTCCTACAGGAAAATTTGACCCATATCTACCAGCTCTCCCTGCAAGCATATGCATTCAAGGCAACCCAAGAATAACATAAGATCCAAATAGACAGGACATATTACTCCAAGCCTCCACATTTTAATAAAATATAAAAATAAAACCTGAGTTATATGCTTACTTAGAAGTAATAATATATCTTCTTATTGACAAAAAGATTTCAAACAACATCAAATATCAGTGTTAATATATATCAGCCACAATATTTTAATCAAATCATGGAACAAGGTCAATCTGCTTATATGAACTTCTTGCTACCTGCAATCTGTTTGATTTCAGGTACAGTCAGCTCCCGTGTCTCAAAACCATCAAACTTCTTCATGGTTGAAAATATGATCCTAGAGATGTTTAGATTAAGACCCATTCCAATGGCGTCACTGGCCACAAGAACATCAAACTCGCTACTTGCATCATTGAACATGCTTGCCTGCAGACCTAATGAAAATTTCAACTCAACAAATCCTTGAGTGTTGGCATACAGGAACAATACAAAGGAAAAGGGAAACATTGATCAACATATGCCAATAAGTATAGCAGTAAACTAAGGTAAACCTAGAAAAAGTAAAAGAAAGAAGAGAATGAATTTCCAAAAAGAGCCACGAAGTAACACTGAAACCACATAAACTGGTTATGGTCAGCATGAAAATTTTTGTCAATGAATGAGAAACACAAAGTTCGACAAAGAACAAAACAAATGGCATAAATTTTTGTATAGTAATTTAAAATTTAATATTTAAAGATCACATTCCCATTAAACAAGTGTAATTCAAAAAGGAAACCTAAAACTTCTGAGAGGTAGGAGCTCACACCTGCCTTGTTCGAGTCTCTGGTGGCAGTGAACCATAAACTACAGAACAAAGATGCTTTCCATGATTCTCAATTCTCTTCTGAGCAATATGAATGTCAACTTTTACCAGTTAGTCCACTGTGTAAAAACTAAATCATGAAACATGCAATTGAATTGGAAGAATTCACAATAAAATTAGCAGTCTGCCTTTTTTATGAGATAAAATATCATTATAAGAGTTATTCCCTTCTTCTGCTAACCAAAGTGGAGAAAAAAATATATGTAACGAGTGAAAAATGTTTAATTGATTAAAGCCTACCTAGTTTAAGTGAACTCTGGCAATGTATCTATTGTTTGTCTCCATTCCATTTATTTCTTAATGAAAATAGCACTGGGTACATGATTAAAAACATTTTAAACTCTAATGTTCAATTAGAATGATAGAAGATTGGAGTCAACTTAAGATCTGATTCAAGTTGTGAATTCGTTAGTAGGCCTCTGGTTAAGAGGGTGTACACTAGAAAAAAAATAGAAGAAAAGTAGGAGATTAAACTCCCTATTAACAGAACTAGGAGGGGAATAAAAGGGGACAGTTGGGGACCCAAGGGGGTTATGTGGATTTTCAGGAGAAATTGGGGAGTGGTTTCTATCTTTGTATCTTGCATCTTCTTGTCATTGAGTTGTTCTGCTATCACATTGGTAACAGAACCATTTTCTGAATAAAATTCGTATTGTTCTACAGATTATTTTCTCATTTCTCTGGTCCAGTTCTATCAGAATTATATCATAGTGGAGAATCTGGAGATAACACGATTACAATCCAGTTCTTACTTGCCAAATAAAAAAAAAATGCATAGGGCATAAAGAAATTTATAATCAAAGATACAAACTCAATATTGTTTTAAATTCAGAAGGGAAAAAGTAAAAGAAAATTCAGTGTTTCAGTGAATTACTGACCTATCTCTCAGTATCTCATACCAAAGCTAAAATCAGATTATCTATCTTTTTTTCATTTTTTTTCCTTTGCTTTTTGCTCACTTTTGTTTATGTTGCAAACCTGAAAGTTAGTATAAAAAGAGTTCAACCACCTTTCTCCAACACATCTGCTGCTTCAAACCAGGTACCACACCTCAGTTTTTTGCTTGATTTAGCAAAAGACTAATGGTCAATCTACATACAAATTTATCCAGGCAAAAAAATCGATCTCCATAAAATAGAGAGAATTAATGAAGCAATCGAGTCACAGGTATCTAACATATTGATACCTAACGATTTTCCGCAAAGTGGTGACGAAGGGTATAACTTGTACAAATCTTTCCATTTTCCAATTCGATCCGATCCATTCGTTCGTAGAGCTATTTACTCAATCGCAGACATTTCTGGAACACCTCTAACAGAGGGACAAATAGTCAATTTTGAAAGAACTTAAAAAACCTTGCGAATTGACTTGGGTTACGGGTGTAGTTTTGGCTGTATTGACCGCATCTTTTGGTGTAACTGGTTATTCCTTACCTTGGGACCAAATTGGTTATTGGGCAGTCAAAATTGTAACAGGTGTACCTGAAGCTATTCCTGTAATAGGATCGTCTTTGGTAGAGTTATTACGCGGAAGTAATTATTGAAACTAGTTACATCCTTTGCTAAATTGTTGATGTTTAATATATCTTTTCATTAAAATTCAAATAGACTTTTATCCACACAAAAAAATGATGACAGGATCCACCAGAACTATTCAGCATGACAAATGGAAGGGATCAATAATGATAACAGTGATAATGAGTAATGAAATTAGTTTAAGCATAAAACAACAAATGAAATCGTGCAAGTTAAATTGAAAACAAAAACGTAAAGGCTCACCTTCAATCTGTATATATCCCGACGTGAAAAGGTTACAATGCAATCACCCTTTGTTACATTAGAGAAGGATCCAAGAGGAACCTTCAGCGGGACTAAAGGTGACAGTCTCTCATAAAATTGAACCTGCAGCACGCATGAAGAAGAAAATTTTGTCAAAGAGATTCATACACCATTTTAATAAAAACACGATTAATAAGCAGAGGGCCTAGTCAATTCTTACCACAATGGCAAATTCACAGGAATGAAATTACTATCAGAACTAAAAAAATTATTTGTCTAATCTATATGCCCCCTTTCCCATCCCCCCCAAAAAAGAATGTTCATGGTGACTGTTTAGAGACTCAAAGAAAAACATGAGCTTCAGTACCTCAACCTCATCGCCAGTAACTTTCAATATCTCCTGAATAAGGGGAACAGCAGCTGGATCACCACAAAGGTGAAGTTCATCAGCAGCAATTCCTAATAAAGCACGTGTAAATGAATAGCCCCTCGTATCACACCCCAACATCTGGAAGCAGAAAGAAAGATAAAGGTTAGAAAGGAAAAGAAGTCACAATAACAAGCATACTAATGAAAAGATTATAAACTTGTATTTTCATAAAATTACAAGATATGGAATAATGACTAACAAAGCCCACAAAGCCATGCTTCAATCATAAGAAAAATCTTTTTAGTCTAAATTAGTAATACTATTAAGATTGAATCACTGACATGACATGATTAAGATAAAACCAAAGACCTTTAGAAAAGAAAACCTAAAAGCAATCTTGGCTCATATGAAACCAAAATATTCCTAGAAGCTATTTTAGATAAAATACGAAAACGGAATCTCAATGAAAAATTGACTTGCCTGAATTTCATCAATAACAGCACATTGATAATCAGCTGATACATCAGCCATTTCAACTGTAACAGCCTTATGTTTTGCACCGTCAACTTCCTCTCTCTCCTGACCTGTAATGAGATCACAAGGAACTTTTGCCTTGTTCAACCGTTTTGCTATCTCCCATGCCAACAATCTTAAAGGACTACAATATAAGCCTGCAAAGTACAAAAATACTTAACATGTTGACAAAGTTTTCATCCTCCCTCATTATTGTTTACCTTTACCATTGTAAAAGATGAAAAAGCAATTTACCAGAAGCACTTGACTCAAGTTGCTTCAGAGCATGATGAGTTTTACCACTATTTGTGGGACCAACATGCAGGATAACCTTGCGATGTTTCCTCCGGGCCTGTGGATACCATGTATGAGGGCAACTAAAACAACCAATAATTAAGCATCAGGATTCAGGACCATTAAATGAAAACTAATATGACATAATCATGACCATTTTCATAGCAGCTTTGACACAAAATCATAGGAGAACTTAATTTTGGGGTGGGGGGGAGGAGTTTAAAAGCATAAAACAATAATATAGGGAAGTCATACTTGGGAAATAAAGTTCACATTAACGAATACAAAAAAGCATTATCACAAAATACAGCATACATAGGTGAGAAGTTATTTGAGAAGAAAGATGACTGTCTTAAATGGAAATGAAACTTACATAAAGATTTAAATCTCAGTTTATTTAACAACTTTTGAGAGCAAAAGCAAACAACTTCCCTACCAAATTAATATAAGATAGCACATCCAATAGCTGCGAGAGATGTATACTTACGTCAAGTCGGTAAAATCATTTCTGATGGCACCATTATAGCTGCTATATGGATGTACCTTGTTTGAAGCACTACCTAAACATTCAAACTTGAATTGAAAGTATAGACGAAAAGGCTCCTTATTACCTGGATAAGCAGTTTGAATGATGAAATATCATCAACACCATAGAAACAACAAAGTGAGTATATATTGGAATTCCAACGAGAAGAAAATCGCATGAGGTTATCACATTGGGGTTTAAAGGCACCATGAAAATGAATAGCAATAAAAAACATTCGTGAGGACATGACATGAGCAAACATGGGCATCTTGAAGTTGGCATCATAATACAAAAAGGAACAAGCTAATTGTTCCAAGACCAAGTTTAAGGAAAAAAAAATCATAGGATTGCTGACATCCGAAATGAATTGAATTATTTCTTAAACCATTAGTTAGCAGTCCGGTCATATAGCTAGCTATTGCTTCTTCTCAAGGTATAAAGAGTAAAAAATGAAAAGCATGTGTTATTAAAACCAAGTCAAGTGAAAATTGTAACGATTCATTCATTAAGCCAAATATGCATAAAAGTAATAGAGGATTTGATGGTGGAAGGAACGAACCGAGAAGAGCGCGAGAGAACATTTTGCGGCGAAGAAAAAAGGAAGCCATTGCTGTCTGTTGGGAAAGAGAGAAGAAAGTGAGTTGAGAGGAAAGTGAAGTCAAATAGAATAAGAATAGGGTAACGAAAACACTAACATGCGATTGCGATTGCGGTGGCGGTGGCAGCGGATGGATCGAAAAGGTTAAGGTTGTTTGGCCACACAACCTGCGAGGCTCACTCCGCCTCCTCTACTCTCAAAACATTATACACAAACCATGGTTCTGGTTCAGTTTAGGTGATTCAATTAAAGTTACGAATACGATACGAATATGCTTTGCCAATTTTTTGGGATAGCTAGCGGGATAGGACATAAACAAACATATTTTAGGATTTGTTATTATTATGATTTGGTTTAAAATAAATAAATTATTTTATTTTTAATAATTTTTTAATACAAAATTAAAATATAAAATAATAAAATTAAATTAATTAATTTTTATTTTAATAAATTATAAATACAAAATTTAATTTTTAAATTAATTTAATTTTTTAAAAAATTTTAAATATAAAATATAATTTTTAAATCAAATCAAAATAAATTATTTCTCATTTTATTTCTCATTTTTATTTATTCCAAACACAACATAAAAATTAATAGATTTTGCTTTCTGATGTCTAACATTATTTTCTAAGAAATTATATAATTGATTAATACTAAATATTTTAGTGTGTTGCTCTTTAATGTTTGATTTATAATAACACATGAGACTTTAAGCGTAGTATTTCTACACGCTTTGAAAGTAAATTTATTTATTTTTTTAATATGTAATTATTTTTCTATGTACTTAGGTAGTTCATTTTAGCAAAAAAAATTTTGTTAACTTGGTTTTATATATTTTTGTCATTTTAGTTTATTTATTAATTAACTTGGTTTATTTATTTATTTATTAGGAAGTATTCATTTTGTTTATGTTTTTATTTTTAATTGATATATTTTAATTAATAATTATAAAAATGTCACTTCATTTTTACTTTATTTCCTGTTTTGAAGGTATATTTTATAATTAATGTTTTAAAAATCAATTTAATCAATGAATTGGAAATGAGGTGATATATGATTCAAATAATTTAATTGGTTAAACTGATGGTTGAATCGGTATGTAACAAAATATTTAAAATAAATTATTTAATTATACTTAATTATTTATATATACAATTTATGTATATAAACAATATTTCAGCTTAAAAATAAAAATAATTTATTTGCAAGTATATATGATTATATATAAATTTAGAATAAATTATATAACTATACATAATTTAAAAAAAAAACAAATAATACTTCATCTAAAAAAACAAATAATACTTCATCTAAAAAAACAAATAATACTAATCGTCACCCATATAAAATTTTAAGTACGATGGATATATAAGGAAAAAAAAATTTGTAATTGTAAAAGTAAATAAATTATTAGTAATTTATTATTTAATAATATGAAAAGAGGACAACACCAGAAGTCAAATTCCGGTTTTATATACTAGATTCTAGAAGGACAATCGGGTTCCCGGTGTGGGGCTCTTCATCAAATCTCCCATCTTTCAGTTCATGTGTCTGAGTTGGAAGTTAAGGCTGCATTTGGTATACTTAAGGTATAAGACATAATAATATAAAGTAATAAAATTAGATTTAATAATATAAATAAGTTGATAAATTTTTATATTATTAAATATTTAATATATATAGTATAAGTAATTTGATAATATTAGAGATATAAATTAATTTGATAATTGACTAATTTAAACCGAACCAATTAAATTAATTCGGTTTGGTTCGGATATATTGATTGGTTCGTGGTAAAATTCAAATCAAATGAAGTTTAATTGATTAGGTTCGAATTTGAAATTTCAAATTTAAAAACCAAATTAGACTCTCTCTCTCTCTCTCTCTCTCTCTCTCTCTCTATATATATATATATATATATATATATATATATATATATATATATATATATATATATATATATTCTCATTGATTCTTGATCTTTCCAATACTATACCTATTGACTTCAGTAATTTGGTGTCATTGAATGTGAAACGTGAATCTGATCCACATGTACTAGATGGAGTATTGAACAACGTGAATCTGATCCACATGTACTAGATGGAGTATTGAACATTTTATTTCAAGACTCTCCATATGCAGAAGTCACAATTACTAAAAGTAATATATTAATGTTTAATCATTAATAATGAGTCATATAATTAATTTGGTTATAACTTTTTGCTCTGTTCTCTCTCTACAATTCCCTGTCTAATCTTATGCATTCCTAATCAGCCAACCCCAATCTACAATTGTCGATGCAATTCATCAATTCCCTTTATTATGGTGAAAGTGTTCTTTTGGAGGTCATTGAGTGATTCTTTGGTATACATTCTAACTCACAGTATAATTTTTTTGTTGTTGGCAAAGTCGAGAAGCTTAGGGTCGTGGTGTTGTAGTTTCTTAGACTTAGGGTGAATGAATAATATGATAGGGTGAGTTATATTGTTCATTGACATTTGGTAGGATAAAACAATATGAGGTGACAGGATATGTGAGTGATTATTCATAGGGTGAATAAGTCAAGGTGGTATTGAGAGTGATCTTGGAGGACCATAACGCTTCCATTGTTAAATTTTTGGATATTGGTTATTGAAATGAAGATGAAAGACCATAACGTTTTCATTTGTGCTTATTGCAAGATGTAGATGAAGTTTAAAGATAAATTGGATTTGATGAATCATATTTTTTTTTATGTTTGGATTAAGTTTGGATTAACTTTGGGTGCTGTCTATTGTTATGTTGTGTACTTGTGTTTCCTTTTAATTATGTTAGTCTAAGTTTGAATGTTGTTGTATACGTGTCTTTGTACTGGTATCCATTGTTGCGTATATTTTAATTATGTTTGTTTGTTTAAACTTCGTCTATTTGTTGTACTTTATAGTGTGTTTATTAAGATAAATAAGTTTAATTCTATTTCTAGAAAAAAAAATTATAAGTTTATTATATTTTTTTTTGCTATGAAAAGCTAATTATTTAATTAATTTTTGTGCAAAAAAAAATGGTTAATCTGATCACCCGAACCAAACCAATCCATAGATATTCGGTTTGATTAGTTCGGATTTAACTATAAAAAAATACGAAAACCAAACAAAACTGAAGTAATTGATTTTGATCGGTTCTGATTTATTTTTTTCTCAAAATTTGAACCAAACCACCCACTTACACCCCTAGATAGTATATGTAAATATCTACTATGACCATTCACCCCTAGATAGTATATGTAAATATCTACTATGACCATACTACCCTTCATATTCCTCACCATCTCCTTCTCACCCAATTCCACTATATAGGAACCATATCGTGGAAAAGATAATAGAAAACAAACCACCTTCCTCACACAGAACCCCATTCCTAAAAAACTCCATCTTCAATAAGCTCCTCTACCTACTCCCCTCTACAAAACACCAAACCTTCTCTAAGAAACGTATATGGTAATCAAAGCCCCCAAATCTACGACTACGTACCACCATTAACTCTGGTGAACCAGATTCTGTTTCGCCTAACCATCGTGGACCTTTCCCTCACACCATCGCTAGCCACCCGTCGCTTTATCCTTAACTCGGAAACTTGCCTCCCAACCCATAGCCACCTATGCTCAAGGTTGTCATCGTGAACTCGTCGTCCAGACACCTGAGAAACTTGCGGACCTACACCGTCGAACTAGTTTGGTGTGGATTTGGTGGCGACGTGGTCTGTTTAGTGGTGGCGGAGAGGTTTGTTGGTGTAACACCCTCCTTAGGATGTCACATTTACGAGTAATTATAGTAAAACCTTATCCAAGTTATAAATCATTTATTAAATAATAATAATACAAGTTGTAAAATTTTTCTTTTGTTTATAGCATCATTAAATAAAATAAACAGAACATGAAATAGAACAATTAATAAATACACACCATAATTATACATATAATTTTGTTTTTAAGGATATAATAAGTACAAACTATTAGACAAAATTATAAATTGTTTGACTCAAAAATAAACCACAAACTAGCCCAAGTACAGAACTAAAAGTTCTAATCCTTCGAAGGATCCTCCTCTGATGGATTATAGGAAGACAGAAACTCTGGATGTCATGTAGCCCTACTAATAGGAGTCCATGCGGTCGACACACTACTAAGCTCACTAGGGGTATAGAAACGACCACCCCAATAGCGCCTAATAGATAAGGGTAACTCTAGATATACATAAACAGTTGTGGAAAACATAGGAACTCCATCGTATTTCATACTTGGGGACACAGTCAATCGTCCCACATAAACAACAATCTCCTTATCCACGTGAAGACGTCAGGCTTTGGAGCCCCCTTAGAACTCCAGTCTCATGAATCTCAGAAAACTCGGTAGTGCCATGTTATGTCAAATTAATCCAAATAATAAGGATGATCTAGAGGTTCACTCTCTACGTACTGATCACCAGAATGTTGTTCCTCCTCATACTGACAACCCAAAGGTTACTCCTCTTCTCCTTCCTCAAAATCTTTACCGAACATAATAATAAAAAAAGAATGTATACAAAGAGGTGAGATAATCTACATCATTACCAGCAGGCAATATAAAAAACGACAGTACATACAGATATGACATTTAATACATCAAATCATGTTATCACATCATACTTATTATCTCAGATCAATGTAATTATCACATCATGATGCAAACCAAATATGTATATGTACACATATTCGTTCTTACTCCATGGAACTAACCACAATTTTCAGAGAGAATGATCCAGAAGATCTGTCTGTAACTCAGCTGCCTCAAGCCAAGTGCTACACGGTCTATCCATCGTCTACAACAAGCATTGTACCAGACAGTCTACGCTAAATCGTAATTAAGAATAATGCTTTGTCGATATCGCTAGTGCGTTGCCCAGTACTACGGCCCAGAAGAGTTACCAACTGTCCACATGTGGAATCCTCCGCAGACCAATGTCTCCAAGTTCAATCAATGAACAACACTACGTCTATCGCACCCACACTACAGTATAATTCATCTCTTAGGTAACTTGCTAATTCTAACAAAACTGACACGTTTCTCTATGCATGGTGCATTATTCAAAATACACATATAACAATATTACTTTTTTCATAACCACACGCCATCACTTAGTAGTACCATTTTTTAATATAATTGGGTCCACCACGTTAACCCGACAGCAAAGTGCTGTTATTTTCAATCGCGTAAATATTTTTCGATGTTTTTACAATCGCGTAGTTTAAAAATCATTATTTTAAATACGCGTAAGGTTTTTCTAGTATTTTTCAATCGCATAAAATATTTCTTTATTGTCTAAATTAAATTTTGAAACCTTCCTTATTATATAACTATTTTAGCCTTATTTACAATATTTCCTTATAAAAATCCTTTACGTATCATTTTTTATTATTTCTCACTAAAAATACCCTTCTTGGATTTTACCGTATATTACAGCTTGAAACTTGCCAACGCGCGCTTCAAAACCTAACGGGTGAGCTATACGTTAGTACTTTTCAAGTATTTATTTCATTAATTAAATTCTAAAATTAATTTACTCTCCTTTATTCTCCAAAAATTCATTAAGTTAAGTTCTTATTAAATTAATTACATAAGTCCACACTTAGAAAATGACTTTGGATTAAAGATATCATAAATGGCATGTTAGCCAAAATTCACTGTGTATTCTATAAATCATCTTTAATTATTTTCTATCATCTAAGTCCTTGTAAAAATCTTTAATCCAATTAAATTAATTAATCCATGATTAGGAAAATATTTTAGAACATTTTGGTCCTCTTGGTGGTGTTGAGGTCGTGAGCCCCCTTTTGGGTTCTTTGGAACCCTCATGCAATTCCTTATCATGTTATTCATATCCTATTACATACAATAACTATCATGCCTTCATAAACATATAATCAAAGTTATAAATATGCTTGCATAAAAAATCATCACAAATAAAAAAAACTTTAAACAATCAAGTGAATGAATCCTTATGGATTCTTCACCACAAACAAATCCATTTTCTCACCACCAATACATGGTTGATGAGATTAAATCTCCCTCTTACTTTTAAGGAAAACAAACTCTTCTTGGATGCTTTCCTAGAGATTTCGTGACCCTCCAAGAAAAACCCTAACAAACTTAAACAATTCTCAAAGTCATAAACTAAGCTTGAAAAAGAAAAACCATGGAACAATCATGGCTTAGAATTTCAAGAATCAATTTAGAAATAAGAAACAAGGATTTTACCTTGTTGAGTAGAAAACTTCAACCTTGTTTTCCAAGCACAAGATGGATGAACTAGCTTAAGTTCACAACTAGAAAAGTGTTTAGGATTATGTTTAGGTTCAAGAAATGGTGTAATTACAGAAGAGTGGAGGTGTGGTTATGGGGTGGTGGCTGAATACTTCAAGAAAGAGAGAAATGGAGTTTTTGCTTGTTCTTTGAAGAGAGAGAATAAAGAGAATTGATATTTTTGTCAAGATAAAGATGAAGTTAGAAGTGAAATGAAAATGAAGACCCCTCCTTCCTTGTAGCTGCCATGGAGTGAATGGAGAGAATAGGTAAGATTTTTGTGTTAGATATTTACCATGTAGATATTTTTGGAGGCTAGGATATTTACCATAAGTGATAAACTTGAAAATTTAGTCTTGATCCTTCCTTGTTGGTTGCCTTGGCCGTGGAGCACAATGGGATTTGCTAACCAAGTTTTGGTTCCTTTAGTTGCCTAGTTAAGCTTAAGCTAACCTAGTTTCTAATTCCATTGCTTCTAATTAAATCAAGCTAACTTAGTTAGATTTCTTAGTTACTAAGTTAACTAGTCAAGCCACTTTGGTTGACTACTTTCCATTGGCTTAGAAAATCAAGCCACTAACGTTAACTGGTTTCTATTGGTTCACCAAATTATAAGTCATAAAGACTTTTTTGGGTCTATTGTCCACTGAGCAAAAGCTACTGCTTTTAAGTCAGTAGGTATTGTCCAATAGATAATAAGATAATATTAAAATATAAAATATTTTTATTTCACAGATAAATTTTAAAAATTAAAAGATCGGTACACGTATCACTCGGAATTGGGTTTAGTAAGATCCCCCAGCTCCGAATAATCAATCAAAAATTTTTCCCAGCCTGAAAATTATTATTTTCCTGACTTAGAGTAAATCACACACAAAGATAAAAAAATAGTCACAGAATATTCAAAATAAATTTACAGTACATAGAAATCACAAAATAGTATATTTCAGACATTACTGTAAATTAGCAAATTTTGGGGTGTTACAGTTGGCCGGGGAAAGTGGATGGTTCACAATAGGTTATGTTGGTTGGATGGCCAAGTTGCAGATCTGGTGGTTGTAGATTTGACGCGCCATCATTGTAGATCCGGTGGATTGTGCTGTTTGGATGACCACGTTGTAGATCCAATGGTTGCAGATCTGATGAGCCATCATTGCATATCCGGTGGGTTATGTTGTTTAGACGGCCACATTGCAGATTCGATGGTGGCAGAGGCAGGACAGTGGTTGTTCCAGGTGGTGGGGATGGGGTTCTAGGTAGAGAATGAGAGGCTTGGACTGAAAAGGATGGAGTTGAGAGGTATGGTAGGAAAAGATATCCTATAATGTCTAATCAAAGGGTGGGAGAGAGGATAGAATAATCAGGTTATAATAGGATAAAAAAGTTTGACCTAATTTGACTATACTATCAAGTTCAATTACCAAATACTTGATAAAGCCTGATAGTATTAATTAATATTATCATATCTTCTTGATTTGACTATACTATCAAGTTAAACCACTAAATACTTGATAAAGTATGATAGTATTAGCTAATACTATTAAGACTTATTTATCTTGTCTACCAAATGTAGCCTAAGGTGGCTGGTTATGCTACAGAGAATGGTGCTTGGAATTGGGAAGCATTATCTTCTCTCTTTAATCAAGGAGTGTGTGTGCTCGTATTGCGAGTATAAATCCCCCTGATCCTTTTGCTGGCCTGATGTTGTTGTATGGGCCCTAGTCATGATGGTAAGTTCTCAATCAGCACTGCCTATCATAATATAGTAAGTCTGTACTTATCTACTTCTAATTCATTGTTCTGTTTAATTTGGAGATGAAAAAGCCCAAAACGAGTTAAAACCTTTCTTTAGTTAGCGGCTAAGAATGGGTTGCTAACAAATGATCATAGGTTTACTCGTCATATGACTCAAAGTCCCATTTGCCAATGTTGTAATTCTGGGTATCATGAAATTATGCTTCACTCTTTACGTGATTGTACAGTTTCAAAAAACATGTGGCTATCTTTGGTGAATCCTTCAGCTTTGGAGAGATTTTTTTATGTTGATTTGATTACTTGGCTAGTTCAGAATCTAAAAAGGGTATCCATTGGTCCAATAGAGTAACTAGTGACTAGAGTACCAGCCTTGCTATTGCAGCTCATCATCTCATGTGGCAAGTTCGCAATGAGATGATCTTTGATCACTCTTCTTTTGAACCAACTAATGTGTTGTTCAGATTATGGTCAAGGGTTAGGAGTTATTTAGTGGTAACCCCATCATGCAGTCCTTGAACAAGGCTATGACTCGACAACAATCTCTTATTGCTTAGACTTTTCCACCTGAAGGGTGGTGTATGGTGAATAGTGATGGTTCCATCTTGGCCATGCAGAAGGCAGCTTATGGAGGTTTGGTCCGAGATACCACAGGAGCTATTCTGGGTAGCTTTTCTTTAAATTTATGAGTGGCTTCCATTACTATAGCTGAGGTTTGAGGGGTCTCTTATGTTCTCCAGCTTGCTTGGACCTTGGGTTGTAGGAGGATTCGAATGAAGCTTGATTCTAGGAGTGTTTGCAACTTATCAAGCATTGTTCGAATCAAATTCATCTTGTGTTTCCTATCATTTGGATTGTTCGTAATATGATAAGAAGGGAGTGGCAGGTGGAGCTTGTGCATATATATTGCGAAGCAAATAGAGCTGCAGACGCTTTGGCAAAATGGGGCCATACTCTTGATTTTAGGGTTTGCTGGTTTCAGGACCTCCTCTTTGTGTTGCTAATATCCTGAGGGAGGACTTAGCATGGGTTTCTTGAGAAATTATTTTAGGGAGATTCTTGCATAAATTTGGAGTATTTAGTTGGATATATCAGGTTAATCAGTACTTAATATTTTCATAGATCTTTGTACCACATAATTAAAAGCATAAAGATTTATGAAAATATTAAGTGATGATTGGTCTAGTGCACCTAACTTGGGTGCTCCTGGTTTAGGAAAGAATTTCTTATTATTATATAGACTTTGCCTACCACATCATCTCTTAAATATGTCATTCAAATATTTATATGTATATAAATAATAGTTTATATGTCTCTCTCATTAAACACATACAGCTGGTTAAATGACTTAGCTCATACGACTTATTCTCTCTCTTAACTCACTTATTCTCTCTCTTCTTTATTTTTTACACGTTATGAAAGCTATTGAGTCATAGTTGTCCCCCACTATTTGTCTTCTATTTTTTTTCTAACAGCTATTTGTCTTTTTTTTATTACGCATAATCAACTAAGGAACCTAATATCTACTTTGAGAGTAACTTTGAACGGGCTCAAATCATTTGGAAAAATGTCAATTTCGTTGCAAACAATTGACAATATATAATTTTTTTTTCACCAATTGCATGTTATGTTGTTTAAATAATTGTGTTAAAAATATATAAATTTAAGATAAACTTAATATTTCAACCATTTTAATCCTACCCAACAAATAATTTTTTATACACCTTGAACACACCAAATATTATAAAACAAACATAAGAAATTAAAAAAAATGTTCTATCAATGATGATATATGATAAATAAATATAGGATGTAACATTTACAACAAAATGAGATATTCACGTTGTGAACACCCAATTTTGTCCAGGTATTTTTGTAAAATAAAAAAATAAAAGAAAAAAAGTTCAACCCATTGGTCCATTAGCTCATTTGCTCATAATCCATTATCCTATTCATTAACCCATTATTCAATCCATTTGCCCATAACCCATAACCTGACCCATTAACCCATAACACATCCTATAACAACTTACAGCACTCATCCAAAACAAACTCCATCACTCCTCCTAAACAAATTATAACTCAAACTTATCTTAAATCAATCCTAATACTAATCCTATACTAATCCCAACACTTATCTAAAACAATTCCTATCACTTATCCAAAACAACTCCTAATCACACTTGAACTTAAACTCTTCAACCTATCTCTTCCTATAAAAACCCATAACCCACATCATTAAGGGGACTTTTCAACGGCTTACTCCTACTGACACACATATTTTTTCCTAAGCATTTTAGCAATCCTGTTCACGTTTTTAATTATACATACATCCATAAATTGATCACCCCTACCAGCAACTTCCTCTCATCACCAACGTCCCACTCCATCCAAAATCACTCTTTATCTTCATCACCTACAATAGCCATTACTTTCAAGCAACCACCATAATCAAGCAACCCCACCATCATCATCATCTTCTCCACACTTACCATAACCACCATAATCAAGCAACCCCACCATCATCATCATCTTTTCCACACTTACCATAACCACCATCTTGCTCCAAACTTCCATTAACCACCTTCACCTTCAACCCACCACCATCTTCATATTCATGTTCTTCAACCAAACATCCATATCACCACCAACACCATAACCACCACCTTCCTCACCAAAACCCACCTCCTCTGCTCGGATCCGACACCCCCACACTCGAAGTTCGTCCTTGCTTGAATCGACCCGCCATCCGTGACTCCAGAACCGCCTAGCTACCTCGTTTCACCCGCAACCTGTGACCACCAAGAAGCCACCGCGGCTCGTCGTTCCGATCTCGACTGGCACCGCGACTCACTGATTTGCACCCATGAAGCTTCGCTATCGTAACCCACACCGACTAGCTCCACCCCAGGACGCGAACCCCTGAGCCGCTGCACGCTTGGTCCGCATTCCGCGTGGTCGACACCACCCAGTAGTTTTTGATCCAGATCTTGCCGGAACCCGCGACTGCAAGTTGCATCGCCAATTCGCTGCTCCGACGCCAACGCACACCGAACCTGAACCCAAACCTAGATCGGAGTTGACCCGCACTGCTGACGAGCCAGATACGCGCGCTGCTGATCAGCTTCTGACCCGTGCAACACCTTAACTGGGGATGTCACATTTCCAAATAACAATAATAACATCTACCCAAGTTATAAATTATTACGTAATATATAATAATATAGATTGTAAAAATATTTTTCTTTTTTTATACCACATTATTTTATAAAATATAATAAACAGAACACAAGATAAAACAAACTATTACACACACACCATAATTATACATATGATTTTGTTTTTAATAGCTACAAATAATTTACATATTACAAACTATTTAATTAAAACAGCAAACTGTATGGTTTAAAGCAAACCATAAACTAGCCCAAGCATAACACTAGAAGTTTTGATCCTCCGGAGAATCCTCCTCGGGAAGATTATTGTAACACCCCAATTTTTAGAAAATGTCCCGAATGTTTTGTTTGCTGTTTTCTGAGCTTTTGTGTAAATGACCATTGTGTCCCTATTTTACTGTTTCTCGATTTCTGCATGAAATACAAATACGTTTATACAGGCTCAAATTTTATTTGGTCTTTTTACGTAATTTGTTTCGAGATGGTAAAATAAAAGTTTTTCTCAATAATCTTGTTTTAATTTTTCTCAAAGATATACGTGACAATTAATACCTCTGTAATTTTATTTGAACTTTTTGGATGATTAGCTACGTTGTGGAAAAAATAGAAAAATGACCATTACGTCCCAAACGTCTTTGTTTGTCTTGTTTTTGCTTTTTAATTGTTTTCTACTTGATTTAGTGTCCAATATTACGTACTGTGATTTTATATGGACTTTTTGTGTGATTTGCTACGGGCGGAAAATAATATTTTTCCGGACCGGTAAAATCTGTTTTTAATTATTCGAATGCGGGATCTTACTAAACCCAATTCTCAATAAGCCTAAAATTAATCTTTTAATTTTTAGGATTTAACTCAAAATAAAATAATTTTGTATTATTATAATATTATTTTATTAGTCAATATAATTTAGTGACAAGTGGACCCGAAATGTTTTGCGGGACCCACGTTTAGCTAAACCAATTAACTTAGTAGCTTAATTAAACATGATTAGTGGAGGAACATTCTTGAACATGATGATAAGGCTTGATGACTAGGTTATTAGTGACTAAGCATGGTGACTAAGGGTAATGACTAGGTTAGGAGCAACCAATAGGAAACAAGCTTGCTAATCAAGGCTTAATCTTGACCTTTGATGCATCCAAGGGCTTGGATGAAGCCAAGCCAATGTCCACCTTGCATGCAATGAAGTCTACGGCCAAGTGAGGTTTGGAAGACCAAAAATCACTTTGCTTGCATCCATTTTCTCTCTTCTCTCTCATCCAAAAACCCTAAACACCATTGTTGCTTCCTTTCTCAACCATTCGGCCAAACCTATAACCCTACCATCCAATCACTCTAAATTTCTTCTAACCAAGTTTTCTAAACCTAAACACAATCCTAAGAACATCTCTAGTTGAGAGTTCTTTCAAAATCTTACATTTGAAGCTTGAAAACCTACTTGGAAGTTTGTACCAAGGAGGTGAAATCTCTTATTTTTCTTTTCTAAATTCTTTTTCAAAGTTCTAAGTCATGATTTATCCATGGTTTAAGCTCTCTTTTAATGTTTAGTAATTTATAGTTTTTGTTTAAGCTTGCTAGGTTTTTGGAGGAGGAAAACCGAAGCTCTAGGAGGAGTGAAAGAAACCTTTTGTCTTCATTTAAGGTAAGAGGAAGACAAATCTTATCACCTATGGATGGTGGTAAGAAGATGGAGTTGATTTTGTGATTGTAGAATCCATAAGGATTCATGTGTGTGCTTGTTAGTAGCTTATTTGGTGTGGTTGTGTATTTGTTAGTAGCTTTCCTATTTGTTGTTTGTAATAAATTGCATGTCTACAAGCTTTAAGTTGCATGTCTATAAGCTTTGATAATATTGCATGTGTTAGAATTGCATGATAAAGTATAGAATGGCATGATAATGTATAGGATGTGAATAACATGTCAAGGAAATGCATGTGTGTTCCAAAGAACACTCCATAATGCCCACGATTTGTAACTAAATGGGGAACCAAAATGTTCTCTTAATTTTCTTAAAAGGTAATTTAATTAACCTAGGAGAATTAAGAAGGTTTCAAGTTGATTTGATCAAAGAAAATGAATTTAGAACTCAAATGGTAAGACTTAGTATTTTCGGCCAACATGCCTAAAATGAATGTATTGATTTCAAAAACCATTTTCTAAAAATGATGGCTAAATGAATTTAGACAATACAATAAGTTTGACATGTATTTATAAGATGAAAAATAATTTAGAAATCAAATACAAAAGGGTTATGAAATTCGGCCAACATGCCAAAATTAGGTAGTCTTGATTTCTAAAATCAATTCCAAACCATTTTCATTTATAAAGTTGCAATATATGTTAAAAAGAATTTTTCTAAAATAAGTTTTGAAGAAATCAATTGATTAGAATTAATTTAAGGAACTAAAATCAATAATTTTATTGTTATAAAGGAAATACAGTAATCTTTAAGAATTTCTAACATATGGCTCATACTATATTTTGAAGCATGTTAGGAGTTTTTAAAAGATTAAATTATCCGATTTATTTAAATAAACGAGTTTTTACAAAAAAAATTAGGAAACCATTATTATTAATTTTCTAAACAAAATACTTTGTCAATTTTTAGTAAAAATAGACAAATAAGATAGAAAAGATGTCCAAAAGACAAGATATACGGTATGGAAAATATTATACGTAGTTTAAACGTATTAATTATTATTTCGCTTTATTTAAACAGTGAATTTTAAGGGATTTGGACAAGAAAATGATTTAAAAATCCTACGCGATTGATGAAACGTATTAAAAATTCTACGCGATTTTAAAAACAGAAAAATATATTTACGCGATTTATAAACGTTTGTAAAAATGATGAAATTGTGAAAACGCGATAAAATTTCTATGCGATTGACCGTTGCTGTATTTATTTTATCTTTGTCGGAAAATGTGAACCCGTCATGGCTTTTGAGGATTTTTCATTTGTCGGGAAAATGTGAACCCGCATGAGTGCTTTCTATTTTTCTCGCCATTGAGGGCATATTATTATCTTGAGGACATTTTCATAATTTCATATTTTTGGAATTATGTATTGAGTTTATGCCAAATTTTTGGTGGATTGGTTGATGAGACGAATCGCATCGTGTTGTCGATGCGATAAACGTAGTGTGGTTCATTGTTCTAATGGACTTGGAGATGTTAGTGTACGGTATCCCATATGTGGACAATTTGGTAGCTCCGTGGGCCGTGGTAAACCGATAGCACACTAATGGACTCGACACGCACTATATTTAATCGAGATTTCGTGAAATCTAATAGTACATTGTCTGTAGTGCCACAACGTGAGACCGTGAACTACACTACGCTTGGATGATGGATTCCTGTGTCGTGGGGCTATAGACGCGACGTGAGACAACGCAATAGTTTGGTTGGGCAGCCGTGGTACTAATAGATTTGGCGGGTCATTCTATCTGATACTTGTGTGTTTTTTTTAGCTCCATGGAGTAGGGTGTGTCTTATATTTATTTATTGGGATCTATTTATTTATTTTGTCTTATCTATTTAGTTTTGTCTTATCTGTTTATTATATTGATATTGATTTATTTGTTTACTTGTATTTGTTTTATCTATTGTTGTATTGTATCATTTGTTTCTTGTTTTATTTTATCTGTGATGGTATATTGTTGGGATATTTAAATCTTTTTGAATCTTTATACTATTCTGTTACTTATTAATGTTATAGCTTTTCATATTGCATGAACTGTATATCTGTTGTTTGTCGTCTTCTTATTGGCCATGTTTATCGTGATTTTAGATTGTCTTACCTCTTTTCTGTATTGTGTATGTTTCCTGTATATTTATTTTATGCGGTAAAGAGTTTGAGGAAGAAGAATAGGAACAGCCTCTTGAGGTTCTGTACCTCGAGGAGGAGGAAGCTCAGCTAGCCGACGACCAGTTTGACGATCAAGAACCATCTGATCATCCATATACATTGGATTGATTAGTTTTGGTATGGCAGTGCCTGGATTTTTGGGGTTCGTGACTCTCGAGTTTCACGGTGGATTGCTAGCGTGGCACATGAGAGGAGATAGAGATTTCGTGACATATGCGGGACAGATGACGGTGACCCTACGCCATAGATTTGATGACGAGCCAGTGATGACGACGACGGTGTTTCTGCATTTACAGTTACCTTTATCCATTAGGCGTCATTGGGGTGGTGTATCCACTGAGCCTAGTGAGATGACACTCGTATCGACTGCGCGATCTCGTTATCGCCGAGAGTCGAGACATCCTGGATATTTGTCTCCTGATGATCATTTTCATGTTGAGAGTGATCCTTCAGAGGATTAAATATGCATGATGTTTTTTTTTAGGCGCGTCTGCGTATGTCTGTATATATTGACTCTTTTATTGCTTTATTTACTATTTTCGTTTAAATATTTGTAGTTTTAGTTGTAAATTATTTGTACAACTTACAACTTAAATCATCTCGTATATTATAAGTAATGTTGTTTTGTTTATTTGCTATTTCCGCATATTTTATTTAACAATATTCTATTTTTCATGAATTATCTTACAATATGTAATATTATTTAATAAATATTTTACAACTTGGGTAGATTTTATTTCTCTTTCTTTTATTTTCTTTTATGTGTGACATCCTCCAAAGGGGTGTTACAATTATCGGAAGACAGAAATAATCTGGTAACATCATACCACGCTGCAATCAATCCATATGATATGGATGATCTCGAGGTTCGCCTTCCTCGAATTGGTCACTCGGTTCTTTGCTCCTCATTATATTGACAATCCAAATGGCTGCTCTCTTCTACTTCCTCAACAACTTTACTGGAACATAAATAATAATACGAAAAAAATATATATACAAAGAGGTGAGACAATCTACATCATTACCAAAGATAGCGATAGAGAAAAACGACAATGCAAACAAATATAACAGATTAATATAACAATTCATATTATCACACATGCAAAATATCATAAATCAAATTATAACTATTCACATTATCACACATGCAAAATATCATAAATCAAATTATAACTATTCACACAAATGATGCAGATTAAATATGTCATGTACTCGTGACTGTCCTACTCCATGGAGCTAAACACAAACATCGAGAGAATGATCCGGTAGACATGTCCGCACATCGTGCCTCAACTAGCTATTACACGATCAAATACGTCGTGTGAATGGCACACAAATCAAATACGTCGTGTGAATAGTACATACCAAATACGTCGTGTACGTCCGGACATATACCATCTGCATTACGATCTCGATAGATCTTGATTAAGAATAGTATTTGTCAAGATCGCTAGTGTGTGTTTTTTCGCTACTGGGCCTGTGAGCTTACCAACCTGTCCACATGTGGAATCTATTGCACACTAACGCCTCCAAGTTCTCCACATGAACACATTACGCCTATCACACCCATAACATGGTGTAATTCATCTCGTCAGTCAATTGTCAATTTCAACCAAATTGACATACCACTCTATGTATGTAATGATCCATAATTACAAAAATACCCTCAGTATCACCATGAATCATAATTACATAAATATCATCATTGTCATCATAATTACAAAAATACCCTTAGTATTAATAATTCCAAAAATAGTATGTCTCCACTTGACAGTATTATTTCCCAACATGTCCGGGTCCACCACTTTGGCCCGATAGTAAAAACTTACTGTTTCCATAAGTCGTGTAAATATTTTATCGCATTTTCATAATTACGTCACATTTTACAAACGTTTTTCAATCGCATAAAATTTTTAAATCATCTTCTCAATCACGTAGTTTAAAAATCATCATTTTAAATAAGCGTAAGCTATTTCTACTATTTTTCACTGTATAAAATATTTATTGATGCTTCAAATTAAATTTTGAAACTTTCCAAAACTACAAATATTATTTAGACATTATTTTCCATTTTTCTTTACAAAAATTACTCTATGTAATAATTTCGACGCGTTTTTCTCAAAAATTTGATTTTAATAAATTCTTCTACGATTAATTTTATTCTTTAACTACATAAAATACTTCTTTGCTTTCTAAATATCATTTTGAAACATTCTTCATTACTTGCTTCATTTTTAATCAATTTTGACAGCATTTCATTTAGAAAATCTACTACATGATATTTTCTACGTTTTCCTTTAAAAATTCCTTTATTTAATTATAACCATAAAATACACTTTGAAAATTGCTAACATACTTTTACAACTCAAAGTTAAGTATTTTTCAAGTGTTAAAATTTATTTCTTTACCATACTAGAGTTCTAGTAAAAATTCATTTACTTATTTGACTCTTGAAAATCCATCGTAATTGAATTCATTTTAGGTTAATATACTAGTTTACACTTAGAAAATAAATTTTGGATCAATTAAACATAAAAAATATATTTTGGCCGAAAATCACCATTTTTATACAAACCATGTTTAAAATTATTTTTCATCCATTAAATCATTGAAAAATCCTTTAACTTAATTAGATCAATTAGGTTATCCTTTTAGAAAATGGTTGAGAACATATTGGTTCTCTTTTCATAGTAAAAACCATAAGTTTTTCGCTTGTGTTCTTTGAGAACACTTTTGCAAATCTCAACATATTTGCACATCTAACAACAATTATCATAGATCCATGAACATATACATATATTTATGAACACATACCATATATTAAAGCAATAATAAAACACATACCAAATATCAAAGCTATAAACATGCTTGTATGCATAATAAACCACCAATAGAAAAGAAAATAACATGCACACATAAACAATCACAAATAAAGAAGACAATAAACAACCAAGTGAATGAATCCTTATGGATTCTTCACCACAAATACATCCATTTTCTCACCACCACACATGGTTGATGAGATTAAATCTCCCTCTTACCTATAAGGAAGACAAGATCTCCTTGGACTCCTCCTTAGAAATTTTGTGTAGCTTCAACAAAAATCCTAACAAGCTTAAACAAATTATAAAGTCATAAACTATGGATGAAAAAGATAAACCATGAATCAATCATGGTTTAGAACATCAAAAATCAAATTAGAAACAAGAAAGAAGAATTTTCACCTTATAGGAAAGAAGCTTCAAAGTGATTTTTCAAGCTCCAAATGGATGATTTTGCAAAAACTCACAACTAGAGATGTTCTTAGAATATGGTTTAGATTTAGGAAATGAAGTTAGATGAAATTTTTGATGGATGGAAGTGTATTGAAGAGGCTTGGCCGAATGGTGGAAGAAAAGGAGACTTAGGAGTTTCTTTGAGTTCTTTGGTAGGAAAAGAAATAGATGAAGGTGTGGAATAATTGAATAAATGATGAAGGAAGTGAATGATAGCCTTAAGACATTAAGCATGGTCATAGACTTCCAAGACAAATGCAGCCCCCCTTTTTGACAAATTTGGCTTAATAATAGCTTTATTCTATCATGTATGGCCATAGGACACTCATAATGGAGCTTTGTCTCCTTTGTTGACCAACTAAATGCATAATGCATGCATAGATCCAAAAATAGCTATAGGAAATCTATTCAAAATTTGATTAATTTTTAATAACTTATTTATGCTTAAGTCCTTCTAGTTATGTTTAATTAAAAGTTAGTTAGATTCCTTTGTATTTTAGTTAATCATTAGTTTACTTAGAATCCTTAATCTTCTATTTAATTATACTAATACATTTGTCTAACTAAAATTTGATAAAAACTAATTAGGTTTTAATCTATTTAATTGTCACTTAAACCCTCTAGATTAATTTAATTAGATTTTAAATTAACTAATCTATTAAATTAAGTTTTAAATTAACTAATCTACTAAATCTAACTATTTTTATGGATTTTTAACCTTTTGGTCTAGAATTTTACAAACCTTTTACGTTGGTAAACTTTTCCTAAAAGTGGGCCCCACAAACCCAAACGCGGGTCCCACAAAGCAAATGTGGGTCCCACAAGCCGAACGTAGGTCCCACAGATTTTTCTGCATGATAAATATTTTTATTATACAGAAAAATCCTAAAAATTAAAAGATTGATATATATATATTATTCGGATTGGGTTTAGTAAGATCGTTCAAATTCCAAATAATCAAACAAGATTTTTCCTACTCGAAAATTATTATTTTCTTGACTGAACAAATCACACGAAACAATCAAATACAATTACGAAACAGTCAAATTAATTTTTTAACAACACAGAAATCAAAAAATAGTACAATAAGGGCAAAAACGTAATTAATTAAAAAAATTGGGGTGTTACAATCCGCTCACCATCCATGTTGGTTGCTCCGTTCCCCTGGGTGGTCTCTGCGAAACATCACAGAAGAAGAAGAAAAACAAATGCCCCCATTTTTTTTAATATTTCGTAAGTTATTGTTTTCATTTTTTTTTCTTTTAGGTTCTGAAATTGTTAGGCAAGGTAGGTCTAGGATAATGGGCTTCCAAAAAAGGGTAAAAAAAAATAAAGGTAATAAATGATAAAAATAAAAATTAAAAAATATAAAAACAATTGAATTTTTTTAATAAAATAAAGTAAAATAGGATTAACCAAGTTGTGACAGTTTGTTAATCTTATAACTATTTTAGATCATCTAAGTTGTGACAATCTAATGATTTAAATTATTTTAAAAAATAAATCACTATTTAATAAATACTCAAAATTCATTTCTTTATAAAAAAATCTTATTTAATAGTAATAAATTCAATAATCAGTTGGTGGCGTTTAAGCATGACGCGAACTTCACCTATTCAAACCTTAATTTGATTAACAGAGATCACGACGACCTGTTAATTCAAATTTTTATAAAAAAAAATAAAAAATCTTTTCTTTAAATAAAATCAACTAACCCACACTTATTTTTTATAGAATTACGTGACTTTGAATTCCTCATTGCACTTGAGGGTACGTAGGAGAAGAACTTTTATTCTGTCAAGCCAAATTTTAAATTTTCACAAATTATTTATTTTTAGTTGTTTTTTTATATAAAGGGTAAAACAAATATATTTTGAAATTATTAAGTTTTGCATAACTAATTTAGGGTAACCGTTTTAAAACGGATGTATTAGGGGTGCTGTTGGGTTAAGTCTCCACTCTTCCCTATGCATAACTGACTCTCGAATCCAATCTGGTTCCAAAGACCATCTCCTAAAAAAAAGTTTTCCAATTTTTTCTAATTTAAATAAAAGTAGTGGCAACTCCTAATAATTTATTTTTGTTCGCCGCTCCCGCCGCGATTTACAGTCACGACAGATGGAAACTCCACTGGGGATGCTTAAGGGTTAAGCCCATATAAGTTGGTTGTGCAAAATTTTTGGGATCTTTGTATATTTGATTTACCTCTTTCTTTTTCTTTTTGTTTTTTTTGTTTCTCATCTTTAATTATTTGTTAATTATTTTGTTAATTATTCAAACCATAGGATAGAGATTTTTTTTGTTGGAATTTTTGTTTTGTATTTGTTTTTGTTGGTTTGTATGCTCCTTACATCCACTACACCTATACATTTATCACACATATTCGAGTGGGGCCTTATACCCGGGTCTGAGCGAAGCCTAAGTTAAGTAAATGTTGCGCAGTGGTAGCCATTTTGTCCTCACTTTGATGGGGACAGCCGGAGGTATAGGAATAACTGGGGTACACTTGCACCTACCAAATATTACTTCCATTAAGGCAAACCCTGAGGCCACCACTGAGATGCCTTTTGTGGTATCGTTCGTCAGATGATACTCAAAATGAGGTCCATGGTAATGTTGAATTCACGTGGGAACCACCGCATATGTCAATCCCGACATCAACGGGATTTCCTACTAGTACTGGTCATGCGACCGTTCAAAATGATAAGAGGGATGAAGAATGGATGGAAAAGATGGAGGAACAAATCAAAGCAATCAAGGGTCCTAGCACCTATGGTTCCCTTGGGATAGAAGAGTTGTGCCCTACTGCCAATGTTATCATCCCAAAGGACTTTAAGGTTCCAGAATTTGACAAATATGATGGGAGTACCAACCCATTTAAAGGACTAGAAGTTCCTTGTCAGCTTTTTCCATGAAAGCTTGACTGGGCTTGCTTTGGAATGGTGTATCCAACAAGACCTCTCCAATATCTCTTCTTGAGATGACTGGGCAAACCTATTTATGAGTTAGTATCAGTTTAACCTGGAAACAGTCCCAATTCGGGAACAATTAAACTTAATGCAGAAAAAAATGATGAATCTTTTAAACAATATGCACAAAGGTGGAGAGCCTTGCCGGCTCAAGTTCAACCCTCATTGACACTATCTGAGACGTGCTCATATTTCTTGGGAACCCTAGAAAATCCTTTTATCAGAGCAAAGGCCGAAGCAGCCTATAAAGATTTCACTAACTTGATCGCTGTTGGGGTAAGAATCGAGATTTTATTCAAGGCTGGGAAATTGCCAATGAACAGTACAGATGATATCACTGCTAAGAAAGGATTCCAGCTAAAAAAGATCAAGCCTGAAGTGAATTACGTCTAGCATCAATAGACCTTTAGATCTCAATATTCCCCACAATACCCAAGTCATCAACCACCATATAACACTAACCTTCATTTGTCATACCATACACCTGCACCTCCTTTTTACCTCCACACCAAATTATATTAACCACAAATATCACCCTAACTCTACAATTCCAAATCAATAACATCCCCATACCACAACTATATGCACCAACCCGCCTAACCTATACCCGATATCCATCTCCACCCCCACCCCCACAAAATTACCCAAATCAACCACAACCTCGGCCAAACTTCCAAAATCAAGGTCGCTTTCGCCCTCAAAACCTACCCCATTTCCCAAGATTGTCCATTTCGAATGCAGATATTTTCCAGAGGCTATTTGATGCTCACCTCATTTCGGGAAATCCTGTACATCCCTTAGAACCACCATTCCCAGCGGGGTATAATCCGAGTTTAACTTGCAAATACCACATGGATGCCATAGAGCACTCAATTGAAGATTGTGAATCCTTCAAGACTATAGTAAGGAAGCTAATTGCTTATGGGAAGCTTGACATTAAAGAAATAGTTGGACCTAGTATTGTTAACAACTCTTGAAGTGATAATTAGTGATATTGGACTCATGTTAACTTTCTTGAAATATTAATGTAATGAATTTGCATAGGTACCTTGTTTCCTTTCATCACTTTGTCTTTCTTGATAATTATTTTCTTTCATTTCTTTAAAGTGTCTTCCTTGGTAATTCTCAGTTGGGTTCGCGTGTGTAAGTGTCTTTGCTAAAGAAAAAGAAAAAGAAAAATAAAAAAGGGAGCAAAGAAGTAATCACTTGGTTTGCACAATCATGATTTGAAAATGAAGATTGACTATTTTTCTCTATCTTTTATAAAATTTCATCATTTTTATCTCTTGTTACCCCTTTTGAGCTTGAAATTTTTTTTTCAATAAACCCTGGATAAGGATCACTCCTATATTAGGGGGATAGCATGAAACAAATATTGATTGTAATGATGAATATTCTGAAGCATAATGAAAAAGAAAGAAAAAGTGAAAATGACAAGAAGTAAAAATAAAGAAAATGATAAAAAAAAGGAGAAGGGAAAGGAGGATGAAAGAAAATGAAATGAAATAGGAAAGAAAAGTGTTTGAAAGTGGAAAAAACAGTTGATGAAGTTTAATTTTGAACAACAATCCTTAGTCTCATTCCGCCCTTAAACACTTGTTTGAACTTTATATCTTTTCTTTCATAACCCCTAGTCTTAGCCACGTCATAAGCCTCAACAAGTCCATTTTGATCAATGAAGGTTTGTTGTCATTTTTGTTAACTTTATTTTTGAGACAAATGTTACGCTCATCCAAGTATTTAGTTCATTGCTCCAAAAAAATGAAAAAAAAAAGAAAAAAAAACATATACTAGGGCGAGTTTCTACCCTGTTTGAGTTGGCTCTACACCGGGGGTATTCTTTCCCTGGTTCAATTTAATCTACACCGGGACAAATCTTTTAGTCACTAGGATAGATCTTGGTCCTACTCAATTCAGTCTTAGACAGGGGCAAATTTCTTTTCGGTTCAATTTGGTTTGATGTAGATATTCAGCAGAAGAAAATCCTTGGCTATAATGTCTAGTAGACAGCTAAAGATTGGTCTCATGAAGGTCAAACCTATTCGTATCGAGTCAACACCTCTTTGGATCTCATATAATCATTTGTGTCTTTTTTGTGTAGTCAAACTACCCAGACCAATTTAGAAGTTGTTTACCCAGTAAATTCCATTTATGTCATACTTTTAAATCCATGTTTGTCTGTTACGTAATGTTTCAAGTAAAGTGAACAAAAGTACAACATTATGATTTGACTATCTGATGGCAATCCCCTGATAAACAATTCAGATCGAAAAAAACTTAGAAGTTTTAATTAAAGGAGAAAATGATATCCCAAGGGATAATCCAGAAATAAGAGGTACTCGAACAAAAAAGGAAAACAATGAGTTAGGTTGAAAACCCGAAAGGGCAGTTTAAACAAGAGTTAAGACAAATAAATTAAAATTGCTTAAACTGGGGCAATTTTATTTGCGTTCGATTGGCTACACAGGGGCAACTTGGTTCGCATTCAATTGACCACATTGGGGCAAAACTTCTGAGAATATATATTGAAGGAAGTAGTAACAAAGGCATCAATTGAGTCATCAGGCAGTTGCAAGAAATTAATGATCAAGGAACAAATACTGGAGCAAAAATTTTCTCGCAAAGATTTGGTAGCTCCAAGCAAGGGTTCACAACAAGAGATTATCATCTCAATTCCTAAAAGAGGAGTAGTTAAGAGCAGAAAACAGGAAAATAAGATGAAAAAAAGAGGAGAATGGGAGAAAGGATGGGCAAGTAGGATCGAGACTATCAGATCTAACAGGAAAAAGCACTTAAACAAGGGTTTGATTGGTCAAAGCTTTCTAGAATTATCACTGGTACAAATGCTTTTAAAGAAAGAAAAAGAAAAAGAAAGTAAAAGAAAGGAGAGAAAAAAAAAGAGAAAAAAAAATCTTAAGTCCATGACTTACTAGCACAAATTGTTTCATGCATGTTGAGCGCATCAGCTCCATGCATCATTGAGCGCACCGGCTCCATTCATTTTGAGCGCATCGGCTCCATGCATCATTTTGAGCGCATTGGCTCTATTCATCATTGAGCGCATCGGCTCCATGCATCATTCTGAGCACATCAACTCCCTATATTTTGAGCGCATCGGCTTCATACATCATTGAGCGCATCGGCTCCATGCATTTTGAGCGCATCGGCTTCTTATATTTTGAGCACATCGGCTCTATACATCATTGAGCGTATCGACTCCCTACATTTTGAGCGCATCGGCTCCATGTTTTTCAATTCTTTTGAGCGCATTGGCTCCTTACTTTGTAAATTGTTTTGAGCAAACCAACTCCTTGCATTTTAAGAGCATTAGCTCTATACTTTTTAAATTTCTGTCAATTATTGGCTCTCTGCATTTGAAATCCCTTTTGGGAGTATCAGTTCTATGCATTTTAAATCTCTATCATTTATTTTTTAGCCCATCGGCTCCTGTCATTTACTTTTTTCTGAGCGCATCTGCTTCATGCATTTTAAATTCCTAGCATTTTAATTTTCAAGCGCATCGACTCCTGTCATTTACTTTTTTTGAACGCATCGGCTCCATGCATTTTAAGTTTCTGAGCGCATCGGCTCCTTGCATTTTAAAGTTTTTTTTGAGCACATCGGCTCTATGTCATTTATTTTTGAGCGCATCGGATCCTGTCATTTATTTTTGAGTGCATCGGTTTTTGTCATTTAGATTTCTGTCATTTTACCTTTGAATGCATCGCTCTTTGTTCTCACGTTGTTTCTTTGTTTCTCCCGTACAAAATTTGAGTTCATTTCTTTACTCGTTCCTCACTATGATAAAATGAAAAATTGCAGTTATTCTTTTTATCTAGTAAGAAACAAGTAAAGAGGGGTAACTGTGAATACCCAATTATCGCAACCGAAATCGCGATGGGACGACCGAAAAAAAAATAAAGCGTTCGAAAATCAATGGAGTCGCCAGCAATGTTTATTTAATTTGGGAAAACATTAGAAAAACCCTTAAAATAGGCAAAACTGGTTTTTTTAGGAAATGAGTTTGGATTCGGGAGTCGATTACAGGTAGGGAAGGTGTTAGCACCCTACACTGCCTGTTCTAAGAATGGTACCTTAAATTAGTTGTGCAAATTTTAATAATCTTTAATGTATTTACTTTACTCATTTAAAAAAAGAAAAGAAACAACTAAATTATCAAAATTTATTTTTTTGGCTTGACAGAATTGAGATTCTGCTCCTACGTATCCTCGGGTGTAATGAGAAACTCAAAGTTATGTAGATCTTTAGAAAATCATTGTGGGTTAGTTATTTTTAATTTTTAATTTTTATAAAGAAACTATTTTATTTTATTTTTTTTAGAAAAACGAATCATCAAGCTGTCACAACTCAGATGATTCTAAAAGTTATAGGATTAACAAGCTGTCGCAACTCAGTTAATCCCATTTTTATTCTTCTCTAAGGTGTTTAATTATTTTATTTTATTAATTTTTTTTATTTTAAAACCTGAATCATCAAGGTGTCACAACTCAGATGATTTTAAAAGTTATAAGATTAACAAGTTGTCGCAGATTAAATTAATCTCATTTTTATTTTTCTTTTACATTTCTATTTTAAGAAAAATAATTTTTTTATAAACTAAAGTAACAAGTTTACTCTAAAACCAACTAGGCCTAGATATACCATCCAAAGCACATACACGACCCAATTTTGACCTTTTTGCTTTCTAACATGACTTTAAACCCTTTAATCCAAACCCACAAAAACTTATAAAAAAAAACATGAACAAGGAAGTATAAGAAGGGCCCCTGGAAGACAAAATACAAACTTACAACTAAACTAAATAAAAAAAGTAAAAGAAAAATAAATAAAATAAAACAAAATTGGCTTTTCTTCTTTCAGAACCGAGAACAACCAAGAGAAAAAAAATGGTCACAGGATGAGCACCAGAGGGGGAGGGAGGAGCAGCTTCGGCGACGCTGGCGGTGACGCGTTGGGTGGAGTGGTGAGCTTGGTGTTGTGCGGCAGGAGTGCGAGTCTGGAATGGTGCGTGGATTGGCAGAACGGCACTTGACGAAGACTAGGTGTGCGTGGGTTGGTTCGGGCTGGCTCCAGTTCGGTGCAGGTCTGCGAGTTCCAGGGTGGTGCGGCGACGCGCTCGGGCTGGTGCGGCTGGACGACGGGCTTGGGCTGGTGTGGCTGCGTGGCACGAGCTGGTGCGATTGGGTGATCGTTTCGGCGTGGTGATGGTCGCAGGTTCTGAGTGGGAGGCGGTAGTGCACGAATCTGGACCGTGCGGGCTCGACAGCGGCGTTCGTACGGCCAGGAGCTCCGGTGCCGGCTGGAACAAGCTGAACGGTGCCGGCTCGGTCTGGCCTTACGACGGGGCTGGCAGTTTGGCCCAAGCGGGGCTCGACGGCGGCGTGGGAGATAAAGCAGCGACTGGCTGTTCTTTTCTTTTTTGGTTTATGGTTGTTGATAGTTATTGGTAAGGATGAGAATGGTGGGTGGAGATGGTGAATGTAACACCCCAAAATTTACTTTTCTACTATCAGAATTCATTCTAAAATATTTGTGATTTTCTGAAATTTTTCTGAAATTTTCTGAGAACGCAGAATATTTTAATATATTTCTCGTTTTACGTATGTATTGAGCGGAACCAGAGAAATGAGATATTTTCTCCGAAAGCCTTGAACTATGGAAACATCGACGGAGGATCTTACTAAACCCGAGGCCGGACACAGTTTACAAGGTTTTACATTTTTCAAGAAATTTTTAACAGATAAAATAATAAAACATTGCGAAGAGACTACCTGTCAGATTTGTTAATGCTGACTTCTACCAACTGTAACTATTGTCCAATAAATAATAACATGTAATAAAAATTTTATCACATTATCTAAAAAAAAAATTACCTTGTGTCAAACCCTTTTAGCCTTATTTTCAAAATAAAAATAGAGTTAGTTAAAAGCCCATTGTAGGAAGCTTCCAAGAAGTTTCCTTGTGGACACATTTTTCTCTCTCTTCCCTCCTCACTCTTCTCCACGGCAGAGATAATATTGGAACCCAATATTCACTTTCATCTTTCTAATATTTTTTCTCTTCTCATTCTCTTCAAACACCCTTTCTTCTCCTCTTCTTTCTTTTCTCCACCGCACACCCTCACCATTCACCATCTTCATTTCCTTTCTTCCCCACTTCCATATCTAGCTTTCTTCCATCATTCCAAGACCATTTTCCTTATGGCCATCCTTGATTCTTCTTCTTCTTTTTCTTCTTCTTCCTCCACTATCCACCATTGAAGCTAAAGCTTTGAGCTTGAAGGTAAAGTCTTCACCTTTCTTCCACTTTCTTCTCATTTTTGTTTTTCTTAGTCACCTATGTGATCAAGAACTCATTTTCCCATGGTTTGAGTGGACATTATGGAAATCACTCACATTGGTGTTCTTCTTGAAGGGGAAAACGAAAATCTAGGGCAAGAAGAGGTAACACCTTATGTTATCTTCCAAATAGGTAAGAGGGAGATGATCCTCTTCAACCAATCTTGGTAGTAAGGGAATGTCTTGTATGTGTGTTGTTATTGATTTCTGAATCCATGTATAAAGTTCTCCCATTTTTATGTTGTTCTTCATGATAGTGCATTTTGTTGGGTTTGTATGATTTATTGATGCCTCTTGCATGATTTGAAGATATATTTGAGTAACTTGTTGATTAAATATGATAATGATTAGTTCGGTTTGAGTTAAAGGACCTGGAGAACTCTGTTTTCTACAAGATTACACGTGGTAATCGATTACACGAGGCTTGTAATCGATTACCAAGCTTTTAAGGGTATGAAATCGTGATTCTGGAAATCTGGTAATCGATTACGTCTTGTGTGTAATCGATTACCGAGATTCTGTCTAGCTTGTAATTGATTACAAGAATGGTGTAATCGATTACCAAGCCTCTGATGTCGCGAAATGGTACTTCTGGGAATGACGTAATCGATTACAACTTATGGGTAATCGATTACGGAGGTTCTGTCCAATTGGTAATCGATTACCAGGGTTGTGTAATCGATTACCAGGTCCTTAAAGTTACGAATCGTGGTTTTGGGAATCATGTAATCGATTACAATGAGATTGTAATCGACATGAGATTCTCATTTACGCTGTAATCGATTACCAGGGTGATGTAATCGATTACCAAGACCCAAAAATGAGATTTTTGAGCTGGAAATGATTGAGATTATGGTTCTTGGTCCTTTGTAACTCAAACATAACCTAAAAACCCTGGATTCAAGGATTTTACTTTACTTAAATGTGATAGGAATATGTATTCATACCGATAGAGAAGAATTGATTTTGAAAATGGAATTCTTGGATCCATGACATGGAAATTGTGGTATGTGTAGAATAAGGAACATATATTGATGTTGAGAATTATTGATGCAAGTGTGATTCCCTATGTGGGTTATGCACCTATTGATTTAGTACTCAATGAGATAAGAATGATGATATGCCATTGAGGCAATGTTTTAATAAATGTATTGTTGATATGTCATGTTGGACATGGAATAATGCTTATGTGCCATTGAGGAAATGCTTATGTTGGATGCATCATTGATGAATATACATGATTGAACATTGTGTCATCATGCATGCGTGTTGTCTGTTGGACATTGTTGAGAAGGCTATGTTGCCTAGGAGTTTGAATAACACCTTTGTGCGGGTGCGAGTAGACTAAGCGTATGTGTCATATGTTGTTGACCCTAGGGGCGTTGGGGTGTGGGTGTCTCACAATAGACAGTGGTAGCTCCGCTGGGGCCGTGGGATAGACCAATGCAACACACCAACGAACCTGCCTGAGACGCTGTCCTATATCGCGATCAACTGTTGAGGTACCATGTGTGAGCCATTGCGCAAATAATTTTATCAAAGAAAGCACACTGTATTTTTAAGGCTACTGATACACTGGTATTACTCCTTGATCATTCACTCCGAAAATATTTATGTCTAGCTCCATGGAGTAGGAACTTTGGTACCCTTGTTGCATTGTGAGTTGTCAGTTACGTCGTCCATTGAGTATTTATAATTGGATAATGTGTTTACTATTATGACTGCGATATTTATTTGACTCTTGGTAATGCTAATGTTGCTAGTTGGCTATGGATAATGTTAACTATTGTTCTTTGCTGCTTTACTCTCGTTAATTGCTTTCGGGTATTACTGCACTTATATGTATTAACTGTGTCTTCTGTGGGCGTTCGACGCCGTTTATTTTCTTGCTGCCATGTTGGTACTGAAAGATGGGAATCTCACCTCTTTCCTATATTTGTGCATTTCTGTTTTATATTTATATTTGATAAACGATCGTGAGGAAGATAAATAGGGATTATACCTTGGTTGATTGACTTGAGCATCTGGACAAGATTTCATCGACTACGTAAGAGTGCAGCCGCGGGGTGGCATTGATGCCTGTCGTGTCAACTGGGACGCCGTGTGTCACGTGCATATGGGGTTGCGGCCTTGTCTGCTGGTAGTACCCATCCCTGGATTATTACTCCTCCCCTTTAATTGTTTTTATTCCCGCTGTATTTCATTTGACTCCATAATTATTATATTCTATGTTATCAGTGATTCGTGTAAATTGGCTATAAATTATATATATATAAGGAACATGATTTCATTCCAATGGTTGTATTAAGGGTTGAATACATTAATATTTCATTCATGGCTCGTATTTTCTACTTATGCATAAACTCAGAAAAAAAATTAAAGAAAAATTAAACCCGTAAATTTGAAAACTATTGTTATCATGACTGTGACACACCTGGATTTAGTAACTGTGGTGTAATGACAATTGTAATGCAGTTGGTATATTTAGGTGCGTCACAGTGAAGATGAAAGATAGTGGTGGTGGGTTAAAGGTAAAGGTTGTTTATGGATGGTGAAGGTGGGAATGATGGGTAGGAGATGAAATGGATGAAGATCATGAAGTTTGTGGGAGGTAAGTGAAGGTAGGAGATGAGTTGTGGAAGACGATGGTGATAGAAGGTTGAAGATGATGAATAGTGAGAGTTAATGGTAGTGATGATGGTTGTTGGTTGGAGGATCCAGGAAAGAAAATGGTGATGAGGGTGAGAGGGTTAGTTATAGAAGATGAAGATGGTGGAGGAGAGTTGAAGGTGATGAATAGTGGTGGGTTGAAGAGGAAAGTAGCATGAGAATCATGAGTGGAGGTGGTGAGGAGGAATGCCAATATAAAAAAGAAAGCTTTCTGTTGTTATACGTGAGTGGAGAAAACAACAAAAAACCAAGGGCTTAAAAGTGTGTGTGTGTTGAGTGAGTGATCAGTGTAGTGCGGAGAGGGGGGTCCATACGTGAGTAGGTGTGTTGCATAATAAAGCCAAAAGGAATTGGAAGCAAATGAGGCTTGTCTCCTCTGCAAGTGTAGTGTAGTGGTGGTGCATGGATAGTGCATGACCAAAAAAGGAAAAAAAAAAGGCAAAGCAAGAAAAAGAAATTTGGTTTTTATGCAAAAGTAGAAAAACAACAACCAGCAAGAGTTTTACATTTTTGGTTTTTTTTTATTATTATTTTCATGTTTGAGCTGTAATTAGATTTTTTAATTTTCCCTTTGCTCTTTTTTTTGTATAAATAAAAGGAAAAAGCAATTATCTGAATAAGATAAAAAAACCTGAAAAGAAAAAGGTTTAAAACATTGCAATTAAGCATTATTTGACATAATTATTAATCCTTGATCAAGAAGCAAAAATAAAAAATTTATGGACAAAATTGGGTATACACCAATTTTGTCAGAGTATTTTTGTAAAATAAAAAATAAACAATAAATAAAAAAGGAAAAAAGGTTCAACCCATTAGTTCATTAGCTCATTTGCTCATAATCTATTATCTTACCTATTAACCTATTATCCAATCCATTTGCCCATAACTCATAACCTAACTCATTAATCCATAACACATCCTATAACAACTTCAGCACTCATCTAAAACAAATTCCATCATTTCTCCTAAACAAACTATAACTCAAACTTATCATAAATCAATCCCAATACTAATCATATACCAATTCCAACACTTATCTAAAATAATTCCTATCACTTATCCAAAACAACTCCTAATCACACTTGAACTTAAACTCTTCAGCCTATCTCATCCTATAAAAACCCATAACCCACATCATTAAGGGGACTTTTCAACAGCTTACTCCTACTGACACACATATTTCTGCTTAAACATTTTAGCAATCATGTTCACGTTTTTTATTATACGTACAACCATCAATTCATCACCCCTACCAGTAACTTCCTCTCATCACCAACGTCCCACTCCATCCAAAATCACTCTTTATCTTCATCACCTACAATAGCCATTACTTTCAAGCAACCACCATAATCAAGCAACCCCACCACCATCTTCATCTTCTCCACACTTACCATAACCACCATCTTGCTCCGACTTCCATTAACCACCTTCACCTTCAACCCACCACCACCTTCATCTTCATCCTCTTCAACCAAACATCCATATCACCACCAACACTATAACCACCACCTTCCTCACCAAAACCCACCTCCTCCGCTCGGATCCGACACCCCCCACGCTCGAAGTTCGTCCCTGCTGAATCGACCGGCCATCCGTGACTCTAGAACCGCCTAGCTACCTCGTTTCACCCGCAGCCTACGATCACCAAGAAGCCACTGTGGCTCGTCGTTCAGATCTCGACTGGCACCACAACTCACCGATCTGCACCCACGAAGCTTTGCTGTCGTAACCCGCACCGACTGGCTCCACCCCAGAACGCGAACCCTTGCGCCGTTGCACGCTTGGTCCGCATTCCGCGGTGTCGATGCTGCCTAGCAGTTTTCGGTCCAGATCCCACCGGAACCTGCGACTACAAGTCGCATCGTTTGCTGCTTCAACGCCAACGTGCATTGAACCCAAACCCAGATCGGAGTTGACCCGCACCGCTGACGAGCCAGATCCGCTCGTTGCTGATCGGCTTCTGACCCGCTCACCATCAGTGTGGTTGCTCCGTTCCCCTGGGTGGTATCTGCGAAACATCACAAAAGAAGAAGAAAAACAAATACCCCCCATTTTTCTGATATTTCGTAAGTTACTGTTTTCATTTTTTTTCTTTTAGGTTTTGAAATTGTTGGGCAAGGTAGGTCTAGGATAATGGGCTTCCAAAAAAGGGTAAAAAAAATAAAGGTAATAAATGATAAAAATAAAAATTAAAAAAATATACAAGCAAATGAATTTTTTAATAAAATAAAATAAAATAGGATTAACCGAGTTATGATAGAAATTAATCTTGTAACTATTTTGGATCATCTGAGTTGTGACAACCTAATGATTCAAATTATTTTAAAAATAAATCACTATTTAATAAATACTCAAAATTTATTTTTTTATAAAAAAATCTTATTTAATAGTAATAAATTCAATAATCAAGTGGTGACGTCTCTAACATGACATGAACTTTCACCTATTCAAGCCTTAATTTGATTAACAGAGTCGCGATGACCCGTTAATTCAAATTTTTATAAAAAATAAAAAATCTTTTCTTTAAATAAAATCAACTAACCCACACTTATTTTCTATAGAAATACGTGACTTTGAATTCCTCATTGCACCTGAGGGTACGTAGGAGCAGAACTTTTATTCTGTCAAGCCAAATTTTAAATTTTCACAAATTATTTATTTTTAGTTGTTTTTTTTTATATAAAGGGTAAAACAAATATATTTTGAAATTATTAAGTTTTGCATAACTAATTTAGGGTAACTATTTTAAAACGGATGTATTAGGGGTCTTGTGGGATTAAGTCTCCATCCTTCCCTATGCATAACCGACTCCTGAATCTAATCTGGTTCCAAAGACCATTTTCTAAAAAGGATTTTTCAATTTTTCCTAATTTAAATAAAATTGGTGGTCACTCCTAATAATTTATTTTTTTTCGCCGCTCCCGCCGCGATTTACAGTCGCAACACATGTTAATGTTTGCAACAATTCCATATTCAAAATTCAATGTAAATACAAGTATGTTAATCTATAACTGATCAAAGTAAAATCTCTTTTCACAGTTTAGCAAACTACACACTTATAAAATTGATCATTGTATATCTTCAGATTGGTTTGATAGCCTCCAACCAGTTGAGCACGATTCCTAATTGCCAAGCAAGAAAAAAAGTTATAACAAGTTGCAATAAATTAACAAGAAGAAGCAGAACATGAGTAAATAAAAAAAAATAAAAAAAACCTGAGTAAAATTATTATTAATATAGTTCACTCCTTACAACATGTTAGTGAAGGGGATGTTTGGAGCATTAATACTTAAATTGGTATAATACATTTATGGGTGAAACATGCTAGTGGCTCGATACACAAAACTTGTAGAAAGTCCCTAAAAATCAATAAAAACAAGTTACAAACATAACATTCAATTATTGTATGGACTTTCTACAAGTTTTGTGTATCCAGCCACTAGCATGTTTCATCCACAACTGTATTATACCAATTTAAGTATTAATGCGCCAAACATCCCTTTCATTAGCATGTTCCAAGGAGCATAGACGGATCCAAGGGGGGCGAGCATGGGCCTCGGCCCCCCCTTTATCATTAATTTTTTTAAGTATTAATAATTTAATTAAATTTATTAAACAATAAAAAAATTTATATTAATTTTTTATAAAGTTATATTTGTTATATTGACACTCTTATTTAAAAATTATACACATATATCTCATTTTATATATTATTATTACATTTTAACATCCTTTTTTGTTTACACAATTATATATACCCATCTTACTTTATGTACAAATATTACACATAGTCCTATTGAAAATACAAAACAAGAAAAGTATGAATAATTTCTCAAACAAAAAGAGTGTCAATATTATAAGTACTAATCTCAGGAGAGGTCAGTATAATTATATTAAAGATAAAAATGATGAAGTTAAAAGAGTTTATACTTGAAATGTATTTGACGTGTGATTCATAATTATTTTATATACATTGATATTATGATTTGAACTCATCTTTCTATTAATTTTTAATCTTTATATAATAAATCTATTAATTTCTCTCACTTTTAGCTTCACTCTTTTTTTTTTTTAAATCTATATATATAAAAACTTAATTTTGCTAATAAATCATGATGTGAAGGACAAATACTATTGTGATGCATTTAATATTTAATATATTTTTTTATTTTTTCATTTTATTCATAAATTTTCTTATATAATGAAAGAAAAATACTCTTCTAAAATGAACAAATAATAGTCTATTTGCCTTTAATTTAAAATAATATATTTTAATTTTAACCCACTAAATAATTTAAGGGTGAATATATCTTTATTTGTTAACTTCAAATTTTTTCTTATATTTATTAATATGATTCTTGATTTTTGGTCCCTTCATTTGAATATTTTCTGGATCCGTCTCGACAAGGAGTGAACTCTATTAATAATCATTTTACTCAGGTTTGTTTGTTTTTTTTTATTTACTCATGTTCTGCTTCTTCTTGTTAATTTATTGCAACTTGTTATAACTTTTTTCTTGCTTGGCAATTAGGAGTCATGCTCAACTGGTTGGAGGCTATCAAACCATTATGATGAAGATATGCAATGATCAATTTTATAAGTGTGTAGTCTGCTAAATTGTGAAAAGATATTTTATTTTGATCAATTATAGATTAACATGTTTGTATTTACATTGAATTTTGTTAGTAAGTAATATTGAGACTCTCTACTTTATTTGAAGATTTTAAATATGAAATTGTTGCAAATATTAATGTGAATGTCTCATTTTGTTGTAAATGTTACATCCTATATTTATTTATCATATATCATCATTGATAGAACATTTTTTTAAAAATTTCTTATGTTTGTTTTATAATATTTGGAGTGTTCAAGGTGTATAAAAAATTAATTGTTGGGTTGGATTAAAATGGTTGAAATATTAAGTTTATCTTAAATTTATATATTTTTAACACTATTATTTAAACAATGTAACATACAACTAGTGAAAAAAAATTTATACATTGTCAATTGTTTGCAACGAAATTGACATTTTTCCAAATGATTTGAGCCTATTCAAAGTTACTCTCAAAGTAGATATTAGGTCCTTTAGTTGATTATGCATAATGAAAAAAAAAAAGACAAATAGTTGTTAAAAAAAAGAAGACATAGAAGACAACTATGACTCAATAGCTTTAATAACATGAAAAAAATGAAAAAGAGAGAGAATAAGTGAATTAAGAGAGAGAATAAGTTATATAAATCAAGTCATTTAACTAATTATATGTGTTTAATGAGAGAGACATATGAACTATTATTTATACATATATTAATATTTAAATAATATACCTAAAAAATGATATAGTAGGCATAATCCATAGAAGAATATCTTGAGTTTCTTTTGTCAGAATGATTAAGTAGTTTATTGTTTTGGTTTTTTGGGCGTTTGTTGCCCCGTTCATCCACCAAAGAAGTCAAATCCTCATTAATATAGTACACAACTTTTACTTTCTTTAGTTTTGCAAGATGTTACCACCTCTCAAGCTCTCTCAACTCCCAAGTTTATAATAGTCTGAACACCTTTCAAAATAAATCACAAAAACAAAAGGCTTTAGGCCTATGAAGCTTTTGTTTTGAATATAAATGAACAGTGTCCAGGCTTTACGCCTTTGCTAGTAACCTCAACGGAAGTTGCTCGCCGAAAACAAGAACCTTGAACCTTGCCAGTTTGAGAAGTGGAGGGCTAAATAGTGAACACACCATAATGAAATATGAAGAGCCATAAACCTAGCCTTTTTTATGAAATTGTCATTAATATTAAAAATATTTACCAAATTGTCATATTTTTTAAAATATATATCAAATGATTACATTTTTTTTATCTACATAAATTATTTTATTATTTATAATTACGATATACATGTTGGCATTTTTTATGTAATAATGTCATAAGTATTGACGTTACCAGTTAATAATATCATGTTACCAGTGAATAATGTCACGTTACCTGTGAAGCTCTCATTTTCTTCTCTTCTAAAGGACGATGATGATATTTGCATCCAGTAATGTGTATAGACATATGTACTTAGATTGATTGAGTGTTTGTTATTTTCTGATTATTCTGGTAAATATGTGTACATAATGTTCTTTCCCTTATTGGAAGACTTTACCATTACTGAGACATACAATCGGGGATATGCCGTCTTAGCGTACTTGTATAAAGAGTTTTGCAAAGTCACAAACTACAACATACACGAGATTGGAGGTGCTTGCATCTTGTTGCAGTATTTCAGTAAGTTTCTTATACAGTATTGCAGCTGCCAATCGTGGTCACCTACGTCCATTGTGATTGTAGTAAGTTTCTCAATATAAATGACTGCTACAATGACTAAAAATTTATATGCCATAAAAAATAAAATTTCTAATAAAGCAATTGAATTCAGTAAAACAATACGATATTTACATTTAAAAAAAATAGTAGTTACATAATAGCGCTAATGCGTTAGGCGTTATTTCTTAGATAATGTCAACATGTATAACGTAATTATATGAAAATGTGGATAGTGCAATCTCTGTATATATGCTCGTGTACACTGTTGCATGTAAATATCATCATCGCCTTCTAGAAGAAAAGAAAATGAGCTTCACTGGTAACGTGACATTATTAACTGGTAACGCTATCATGTGTGACGTTATTACATGAAAAATACCAACACGTATAGCGTAATTACATGAAAAATGCCAGCAGAGATGATATTATTCAAATAATAAAATAATCCACATAAACAAAAAGTATGACCGTTTAGTATATAATTTTAAAAATATAATAGTTTAAAAAATAATTTTGATACTGATGATAGTTTGGTAAAAAACCCAAGAAACCCACTATCTTATCTTCTCTCTCATTTTCATTTTCAGTGAATCAGTCGACTTTAAAGATATCGATTTTTTGGTTTTCACTAGTTCTTGCTAAATTTGATCGGTTCTTGTTGGTCCAACCATTCAAACGATTTTATGAGTAAGTTTCAAGCAGTGAGATGTCGAATCGACGATCCAATCGGTTAATTTGGTCTAGTTGGACCAGGTTTTTAAAACACTAGTTATAACTAATGACTTGGACATGTGAACTCAAACAAAACAAACTTAACATAAAATTATATCTTAAGACTGAATTTTAGTTGTTCTATACGACTTATGTTACATCAATTATAATATTAAAATATAAGTAAAATAAATAAAATAAAATAATGACTCACAAACTGATATAGTATACATTAAATGACTCTAAATTATCTGTTACTCTAAGAACATATAGGAATTTTTCCACATTATTGTCTTATATTCATGTTGGATGTCTGAAGAATTTTGGCTCTAGATTATAATTAGATAGGCAAAAGAGGTCAAAGCTGAAACGTATTTCACAGTCACTGTAATGGGAACGCAACGCCACAAGTCACCAGCATAATCCACGTGTTAAAAAACAACCATTTGACTTGCTAATTTCTTCATTCTTGTATAAATAGTCACTGGTGTTGTGTAATTGTGTAATGCACAGGGTTAAAATAAATAATTTATTTGTATATAATAAATAATAAATTAGAGTATATTATTTTAAGAGTGGTTTAATTTTTTAAGTTATTCTCTTTTTAAAAATAATATATGTTTTTTTAATTATTTTTTAAAATTTTAAAGTTAAATAAATTTGTAATTAATTATACATATATTTTTTATAATTTTAAAAATTTAAATATTTTTCTCTATTAATTTATTTTTCAAGATTTTATATAAATAAATTAATTATACATTTCTTGTTAATAATTTTAAATATTTTTTATTTTAATATATATTTATTTAAATTTTAACCGAACTTAAAAAATCTGTGTAATGCATGAAATACTTACTAGTTAATCTATATAGTTTTAGCCGACTTGAAATTTAGATTTTAGATGCAGACTAGATTGAGATAATTTATGATTTTTATAATTCAAAAAATTTATAGATAATTATTTTATTTTTAGAGATTTTATCTTTTAAAGATATTTATTCCTTATTTTTAGGTATTTTAAATTTTAGTGATAGAAAATATTATCTTATTTTGATTTTGTATTTAATTTGGATTTTGATCACCTTTGGTTTGGGTTATAAATATCCTTCAAGTACCTATGTTATTAGGACTTTGGCATTAATAATAAATCATTGAGTTGAATCCTACGGATGATATGTTTTGGAATTATGAGAATTCTTTATTGTTGGACCCTGAAGGTTCCTAGTTCTCTTATATATGCTTTCTACATCAATTTTATATGGGTTTTTTTTTATATTAATTCCTATGTTTTATTTTTTTGAATTTTTTTGGGTGGATCACTTATTTAGGTTTCAGTCTTTACTATTAAGATATCTATCTTTATAATATTTGCTTATTTGAGTTTTAATTCCTATAATTTTTTTATTAAGGTATTAATCTTTATTTTTCATGAAAAATTGATTTTTATAGTTTCTAATTATTAAGACATTACTCCCCACTTGATAGGCTAAAATCCAAATAAGTGAAACTATGGGGTATATATATAAAAATGTGGGAATAAATATAAAAAATCATATATGTAAGGACTAAAATCCAAATAAAATGAAACTATAGAGACTACTTGTTTATTTTAACATAGAAGAAAACATATTATCAAAGATTTAGGTAAAAATCTATCTATTAATTCTAAGGCATCAATATAAAAAGAAAGAAAACATAACAAAATAATTTTAAAATAAGAAATAATAATTACTCTAGCAATTTGTCATTTAACACACTCGATATACAAAGGATGTAAGCATTAATAGTACTACTACTTCATGTAATAAAAAAATAATTAGATAATAATAAAAAATATGATATATTTCCAAAAAATAAGAATCCTATAATATTATAAAAATAAATATTCATCACTTAAATTTTCACACCCTTTTTTAAGGCTATTCCAAGTTGATTCCTAATGAAAAATTCAATTTCATTAATAGTCATTTTAGTGTATTTTTGGTAAAAAACTTCACAGATTAAATATTTATAAAATTATACTAAAAATCCATCCCTTAATTCTTCACCACTATTTTGAAAAGTATATCAAAGTGAGCCCTAATTAATGCAAAAGCTCAATCTTCTTTTATAATCATTATTGTATACCCATAAAAGATCTGATGAAAAGTCTGTTAATGGCACTTACATGTAAAATTATATTAAAAATTAATTCCTTAATTTTTTCACCTAAATTATCAAGGGTATATCAAATTGATCCCTAATGTCAAATTTAATGAAATAATAATAATTTTAAATTAATAGATATTACAATAACAAATAAAAAGGAACATACCAAAAAATAAAATAATTAATAATAATATAATCGAATGATATTCTACATATTTAAGTACCTTAGCATTTTGTAAGTTAAACATTAACTTTACATAATTTACGTAGAACTAAATAAAAATAATATTTTAATTAAATCAATCAATTGATATATGACTTCTTAAATTTTTTAATTTCTTTATATTTCTCAAATTCAATCTATTTCAAGATGACACAATTATAACTTGTCCGTTACAACTACTTGATCAATGTCTTGTTGAGGTCAATTTCTTATCTTGTATAAAAAATCTTCTCAATTCTAACAAATAATTTCATTCAAAAAATCAAAGAAACGTTGATGCTATATAATACGAGTTTTGTTTCTTAAAATAAAATCTCAGTTGCAGTTAATTAATTTTACTAAACAAATTTTATTATAAATCTAAACTTTTTAAATGATTTTATCATATATTTATGAAAAGTTTTTATTCTATTTATGTAAATATTAATATATTTTTATATAAATTTTCAATCCCATAAAATATAAATATAAAAATATTTAAATATTATATATACACACATAATATACTTATAATATTGAATAATACTACCTCTAATTAAAGTATACGTGTAAAACTTTAAAATCCGTAATTTATGTGTAGAAAATAGACATGCTTTTATAATTAAAATAATGCAGCTCATGAGAAAGATATCAATTGTGTAACTGTTGCTCCAAATGATAGTTTCGTATGTTGTGATTCTGAGGTTGGTATTATATCTGAATTGCAGATTTCTTTGGCCTTTTAAATTAATTAATCTAATTGTTTACAGAAAATGACTATCCCGTAGTTATTTAATATTTATTGCTTATTATTCTATCCAAACACAATCTTATATTTTTTAATAATGCCTTGTATATTCTTTTCTAATTGTTTATTAATAACGCCTTTCCTCTTCTTCACTTAAAACAAAATTTTAAATATCTTAAAATTTCAAAATACTCTATCTGGAGACAACCTTATAATTTTTTGTTTTAAGTGAAGAAAAGAAAAGGCAATAAACAATTAACCAAATTACTAAAATCAAAGGGTAATATAATTGGAAAATAATATTTACACGCTAAGGGTATATTTAGATGAAGAGTTTTGGAAGAAAAAAAATAAATATTTATTTTTTATTTTTAAATTTAAAAAATTATAAATATTTATAAAAATAAATAAAAAATAATTAAAATATTATATAATTATTTTTATTTTATTCATTCATTTTAAAAAAATCTCAAATATAAAAAATATTTATTTAAAATAAAGAATAAACTATTTTTTTTTTCCAAAATCCTTTAAAATCCCAACTCCAACACATATCTTTAAAGTATTACATCATTTTTATACTTTATTATTTTGTGAAATAAAAAGTAGAGAAAGAATGTGTTTGAAATAATAATAAAAAAAATTAATGTAAATATTATTACCCAATTTAATTTGTATTGTAATGGATTTGGCTGTACAGTCTAACGTTGAATTAGCCAACTTTGAGGCTGGTCCTGCGGTACCCCCACCTTCCGTTACTCTGGTTTTCGGTCATAGCCTGTCTTCGGTTCGGATTATTTGTTAGGTCTAACAGGTTCTTTTTTTTTTTTCAGTTGTTGCAAAGTTCAAACTTTTGTTTGGATAAAAAACATTGAAAAGCTGTGTTGATGATTTTGTTTTGTACGGTAATAACTTTTTAAAAAAAGTTATAACTTGAGTAGTTTATAAAAAGTTATTGAGATTATTTTTAATATATAAAAATTATTTTATTTTTAATTAAATAAATTTTTTAATTAATTAATTAATTATATTTTTAATTATTTTATATTTATTTAAATAATTTAATATAAAAAATAAATTTTTTTATACTATTTAAATAAAATAAATTAATTTAAAATTAATTTTTAATTAATATATCTAAATATAATTAATTATTAAAATAATCAAATTTTTATATAATTAAAATAATCTATCTCAAATACATACTTAAAAAGTGTTTGTTTCATATGTTTTTTGGCATCTAACAACTTTTTTTTTTTTAAGCAAAAAAGCTGTTGCCCAGTTGAATCATGGTGTTTGTCATTTTGAAGTAAAAAAAAAATAACTTTTATGAGGAGAAAAAAGTTATTGCATGCCAAGCTCAAATTTGAGTTATTTTAAAAAAAATTGTTGGGATTTATTTTTAATAGTAAGATATAAATATTATTTTGTTTTTAATTAAATAATTTTTTAAATTAGTTAAATAATTTTTTAATTATTTTATATTTATTTTGATAATTTAATATATAAAAATAATTTTTTTATATTATTTAAATAAAATATATTAATTTAAATTATTTTTTAACTAATATATCTAAACAAAATTAATTATTAAAATAATTAAATTTTTATAATTTAATTATTATAATAATTAAATTTTTACAATTATCTCAAACACAAATTTAATAATAGATTTTTTGTTTCTTATATTCCATTCAATTGTCTTCGGTATTTGTAACATGTGCAATTTGTCTTTTGACTTCAATTAATGCCTTGTAACGTGTACAATTTGTCTTTTGCCTTGTAATGTTCACTTATAAAAGAAACAAAAAAAATTAAGAAAATGGTGAAAATCTAAGGAAAAGACGCATGAAACTATACTGTAGATGCTATAGTAGGCATTTTGGTGGTAAAATTTTCTCATTTGTAATGTTTATAAATAGATAGATAGATTTGTCGTAAAGTCTAACTTCGGCTAGCTAACTTTCTATTTAAAAAAATTAGATGAGAATTTTTTATCTTAAATATGTAAATTAATTTTTAACAAATATAAAACTGTATTAATAAAAATATCTGTTTTTAATATTGCTCACATAATTTTATATATAAAAAAAATTAGTATAACTAAGATAAACAGAAAGTTTTAATCCAAAAAGTCCTGCTTTCTACTCTCTTAAATCTCTGTTATTAGGTGTCAGACTTGTGAATGCAAAGCTGTTAAATGACAAAAAAGTCCACTTATGAGAGAAGAAAAAAGCCAAGAAAATGGTAAAAAGCCAAGGAAGCAACACACGGACATGCAAGTATAGATGCTATCGTAGAGAAACTTCATCAGTTTTGCATTGTTTATGGATAGATAATAAAATAAGCTGGTCCATTAGTCCAATACAATGAAATATTTGAGAATGGCTCATTTACTTGAAATTTTCTTGTTTTGAATTTTGAGGCTGGTCTCACGGTACTCCGACCTTTCATTACTTTAGTTTTGATTTTTGAGTCTTAATAATAGATTTTTTATTTATTTCATATATTACTTTGAATTGTCTCTTCTATTTGTAACGTGCGCAATCTGCCTTTTGACTTCAAACTTTTGCCTTGTAATGTTCACATACGAAAGAAATAAAATTTTAAGAAAATGGTGAAAGGTCAAAGAAAAGATGCATGAAACTAGGCTGTAGATGCCTCTCCCCTTTGTATTATTTATATATATATAGATAGATAGATACCCAATTGAAGTTGAATTGGGTCTGGCCTTATTCTTCACTATCGGTGTAACGCAAATGGCTTCTGCAGATTCTGTTATTCCTCTTCTTACTCCTTACAAGATGGGAAACTTCAATTTATCCCATAGGTATTCACACATTTCTTGCTCATCTTTTTCTCATAGGCCATACATACTCATAGTTTGCTCTAAGTGCTTTTTAGTATAACCATTTTCTTTTGTAATTTCAGAGTTGTTTTGGCACCACTCACCAGAACCAGATCTTACAACAATGTTCCTCAACCCCATGCTATCTTGTATTACTCTCAGAGAGCTTCTAAGGGAGGTCTTCTCATAGCTGAAGCTACTGGTGTCTCTGACACTGCTCAAGGGTAATTTAGCTTAATTTCATTCATTTCTACACTTCACTTTATCATTCTTCATGTTTACTCAACTTTGCTGCATAAATAAATAATTAAAAAAACTTTTTTTATTATATATATGCGATGTGAAGGTATCCAAACACACCAGGCATATGGACAAAAGAGCAAGTCGAAGCATGGAAACCCATAGTGGATGCTGTTCATGCCAAAGGTGGTATTTTCTTTTGTCAGATTTGGCATGTTGGAAGGGTTTCAGATCCAGGTATTTTTTGACTCGGTTTATTTCTCATCAAATGAAAATAGCTATTAACTGAGTTTTCTTTACACTTAGCCAAGTTTAATTTTCACATGTTTCGATAGACTAAAACATAAATGGCGGGGAATTCTGTGGAAGGAATTACTACAAGAAATTGGTTATCAAAACATGACATATGCTAGGACATTTTAAATGAGGGAACTTGATTGATCTAGTTATTATGCTTAACTAACTCAAGCTAAGTCATTGATAGATAATGTGTCATGTTGCCTTTGCTGTCAACCTGTCACTAACATAATTCTTTGACACCAATCAAATAACCTGATCTAACATCACTGACAGTAAATTGGAGATTGTTGTTATTGAGTATTGTCAGGGGGTAACTACATTTACATTCTGATTTTTAAGTAATATACATCTATGCACACGATGTACAAGCTCAATGTATTTCCATTTTCCATATTTTTTTGAACAGGTTATCAGCCAAATGGGCAAGCCCCAATATCTTCTACAGACAAGCCACTCACACCACAAAGTGGAAGTTATGGCGCTGATGTAGTACCACCAAGGCGGCTAAGGACGGATGAAATTCCTCATATTGTCAATGACTTCAGACTTGCTGCAAGGAATGCTATTGAAGCTGGTAACTTCATTGACTTTTTAATGTACATTTGTTTCCAAAATTGAAATTGCTTCGAGCATAATACAATCTGGTTTCAAATTGCTTCGAGGGGCACTAAGACGTTTTACAAATCATGTAACATACCCGTGGTGGTGCAAATTGTATAGGTTTTGATGGGGTTGAGATCCATGGGGCTCATGGCTACCTACTTGAGCAATTTATGAAAGATAAAGTGAATGACCGAACAGATGAATATGGTGGATCCCTTGAGAACCGTTGTCGATTTAGTTTGGAAGTTGTTGAAGCTGTTGTGAATGAGATAGGGGCAGAAAGAGTTGGAATGAGATTATCACCTTTTGCAGAATTTGTAGAATGTGGAGACTCCAATCCAAAAGCATTGGGGCTTTATATGGTGAATGCCCTCAATAAATATGGTATTGTGTATTGTCACATGGTGGAACCAAGAATGAAAAATGTTGTAGAAAAAGTTGAAACCACTGACAGCCTGGAGTCAATGAGAAAGGCCTTCAATGGCACCTTTATAGTTGCAGGAGGTTATGACCGAAAAGATGGGATCAAAGCCGTAGCTGAAAACAGGACAGATCTTGTTGCTTATGGTCGTTTATTCTTGGCTAATCCAGATTTGCCAAAGAGATTTGCGCTTGATGCTCCTCTCAACAAGTACAGCAGGGATGCATTCTACATTTCTGATCCGATTCTTGGTTATACTGACTACCCATTTCTTGAAGAATGAAGAAACCCTGGTTCTGCAATGCTATATGAGTTTTGTCCTAATACTAGTGCATTCACCCATGCAATGCGCGGGTGAAGAAGATCGAATAATATTCCAATTATCTATTTATATATACTATCCTAATTGATCTCAACTTTGAGAACATTACTTTGGTGAGTGCAACTCAATTTCAATTAGAAGTCTTCAACACATATATGTACTTGTGAAATGTACGATAACTTGATGTACAATAAAATTATACAACGGATAGAGGGAAATTGATATAAATCAATCTATTTGTTTCAGATCATACTAACTCAAATATTCCACCAAAGTTATTAAGGTATATCTATTGAACATGGTTTTCTGTAGCCAAATTGCAACATAATAACTGAACAACTATACATTGACATTGTTGCTATATTACTACTTGATTGTATAATAACCAAGTTGTTAAATCATGTGCCGGCAACGACATATAATTGTAGCAGTATTGAACATCGAATATAATAAATATATGTAGATACATAAATTATATACCAAATTAATAGCATAATGCCTGATTCCCATTTCCCAATATTTGGTAACCAACTTCTAGTTGTGCTTTTCAGACCTTACATGCTCTCTAAATTCCACCAACTTCATTGTCATGGTAATTGGAACACACTGAAATTGGTTCTCAATAGGATAAGGATAAAAATGGGCTCTCAAAAGCATTCACTTGGCATTGCTGCACCTTGTGAGAGTTAAAATGGTAGGCTGTCCAAGTGCTGTAATAATGGTGATAAGTAGGTTTATTGTGGAATTCACTGGAAGGCTCAAGAAACCCACTGTCTAACCCACGATTAGGTTCAACAACATCCCTACCTTGATGAATTCTAGGCCCATTTTTTAGCTCTCTGAACTCCAATTGCACTGAAAATTGGAAGGGAATCCCTTGCCTTGGAGGCATTATAGAGATGTCTCGCAATTTATTTGCATATTTTCTGCACAAAAGGATAGAAACAGGATCAGAATGAGCCATAGTATAAAACTGGTAAAATCTTACTCTATATGGTCAGAGACTACAAAAACTATTTGCACAAAAGAGGACACCAAGCGATTCAGGTTTCCTCATAAGGAATGGATAACATGACAAAAATGGCACTATGGACTCTAAATTCAAATAACCCGTGACATAAATCGTGCAAGATTAAAGTGTGGAACCATACCATGTTGAGTAGTAGAGAACCAAATTTTTTTTTAACTAAACTAATAGAAGAAAAATTGACCTGGGCATTCGAGATTGGGAAACAGAAACACTGGAAGCATGCTTCTGATCTCCTTGGATGGCAGAAATCAAGTTTGCACAGCAGCATCAACGAATGTAGCTCAAGAATAGCCCACAGAAACTCACATATGTTGTTGGCATTCACTCTATAAAAAAGAATGAGTAAAGAAATATAAGTTGAAAGATAAAATAAAACTGGTATACAACCAACATGCATTTGCAAGCATACATTTTGGGATCCTACATTTATCGCATTTCAATCAACTAAAAGCGCCAACATCTGACACTGTTGTTGCAAAAGTAGAGCTAATATCAGGCTAATCTTTCTATCAGGTTATCGCCTTTAGAGTTAGGAATAGCCAACTTCAAAGAGTTTGAATCCAAGTTCAAAATGACTTCCCCATAAACCTGTAAACTTTGTGGGATGCTTACTGCAAACTCCATATTGGCAGCAACTAACCCAACATAACTATGAATCATTAGCTTATCTTGAAGGAAAACTTATTTCGACAACTATAGAAACACACCAGAAAAGGAGTGTTCTGAAAACTGATCATTGTTGGAGGAAAATAATAGCACCTTGACGTAGGAGAGTTGTCTGTGTGTGTGCCGCTATGTGCCACATCATTATGCAATAATTTGCACCATATAAACCACCGCTGTGAACCAAGACATTGGGCTAAAAATTCAAATATGTCTAATAATGAACATCACTGATCAAAATATGCAGAAAAATCTAGGTAAACAACAACATTTTAATATTAATTAACCAATTTTTACTGTTTCAATATAATTTGAAAATACCTTCCCCTATTTGGTTTAGAAGGGCCTAGGATAAATTTTCTTTTTCTTTTGATTCTCTATCCTCACATCACTTTCTTCCTATTCTACTTTGTTTGCCTACTTTCTTCTTTCTATATTTCCTCCAACAATTTCTCTTTTAATACTGCCAAAGAAAAAACTACACAGGAAGCTTGTTAATTACAAGCTTCACATGTTCTTTAATTACACTACCAAGAACATGAGAGAATGCAACAACTTATAATACAAAATTCAGAGGCAAATGAGGGAAATTGACTAACAATGTAAGCTTCTAGCAGGAGGAAATATCAAAGTAAATAATAACAGCTTTTACCACAAAACTCTTCAAGTTTGAAGGTTTGAATCATGCCTGAAATGAAGAGAGAAAGTGTAAGTGATAGATGTAGAAGGGAAGAAGAAATAATGGAGAAGAATTCCATCTTTATGATACACACAGAGCAATAGAGAATGAGAAACAAACATGTAGCTTTGGTGAAGCTGATCATCGATTCGACGCCAGAGCTTAGAAAATAATTGTGTATGTTATTGCTGTGAAGCAACTTAAAATGAATTAATTTCAAGACCCCAGTGAATTTCCTGGCATAGGTTTTGATTTTGAGTCTCTTGCAGCATATCGTTTGTTTCACAACAGCAAATGGTAATCAAAGGATTTTGATATATGAGTACATGTTGAATGGTTTTTTTAGAAGATCAGCTTCTTGGTAAGCAAATCCACTTCTTATACAAAGTCTTTCTAACGCAATGCATCACAGCCACAAATCAGAGTGACCTCCAATTTAACTATCCAATTTGAATAAATGCAATGACAAAACTAAGTATAGAAGCAAGTAAAGATTAAAGAGACTGCAACCTGTTTTATTCTATATCATAAGTTAAAAGCTTTTAAACCTTAATCATAAAATATTTGCTTGGTAACTTAACCCAAAAAAATTTATAACACATCACAAACAGTAAGTCCAAAATGATCACACGCACATGGGAATGAACATTAAAAATTACCATGGTCTCCAGCTTGAGTTGTTGGTACGCTGCATAAACTTCTTCAATGTACTCACCAAATCTAAGAACATGATAAAAAAAACATGTGCAAATCAATAGACAAACATGCAGGCATGTATAAAAACATCCAATTTACCCATTCTTGACAATCTCACTCCCGTAAATAAATAAATAAAAAAAAGAAAGCACGGGAGCAACACAAAGCCCATTCAGCAGACTTTTGAACCATAGCGCCAACTTCTACCTTCTAGACTTCATCTCCATTGCTTTCCTGAGACGCTCATGCAACCAAGCAAAAAAGTATAGTTCTCACATGGAACTGCACTTGCAATAGCTGCACATATTTTAGCATAAACACAGCAAATAATATGTTTCTAGCTTCAACATAATTCAAACCCCTCTACCATATTACATGAAACTTGCAAGAGGACATGAAGGGGCACATTCCTTGTAGTGATGTGAAGCTTGAAAATATGGTGCAGACATGCAGCCTACCAAAATGACCACATACTATGACTGTGTTTCCACTAAGACAACTAACGACTTGAACTGGGGGGCAATAATTTTGCCCAATAAACATGATTAAAATATTAATGAGTTAGAGAACAATGAGGAACACAAATCCATAATCAGCCTTGGGGACAGGTGCTGAGTCGGAAACCAACTGCTCTTTTGCTAACAGCAAGTGCACGGGTCGTTCAAGTAATAAAAATGATAAGTAAGATCGTCTCCATAGGGATCATGGTAACTTCCAAAACTAAATATTAATCTACAGCTTAATTAATTCTATTCAAGCAAATGTAAATTGGAAAAGAGTGAATAAATAAAATACAATGCAATAAGAAAAGTAAAGATAGGTTGAGAATTTAGAAAATCTTTCTTTACCCCCTATTCCTATTGAAAACATGCAATCTTGATAAGCATACAAATGATTAGATTATGTTAGTCTGAGAAAATAACCTAGTTAAAAGTCTATGTCTAGGACGATTAATCCTATGTTATTTACCTAACTCACTATGCGTCCATGAGAACCAGAGTAAAGAACAAGCATTAAGATCGATTCTCAACTAAGACTATACACGGCCAGGGTTTTAAATCTCGGTTGCGGTCGCGTTGCGGTCGCGGTCGCGTCGCGGCTGATGCGGCCAAATGCGGCTAATAAGCATATATCTATCCTATTAACGAATCAACCTACTCCTCCAATAGAATGAAGTCGAACGTGCATCTACCATACAAATGATCTAAAACCTAAAGTCATATGTCTAGGCTCAATAGATTTCAATAAATCACCCACAAGTTGATAAGAAAAATAAGAGCATTGAGCACAATATGGTAGAACAACACCCAAATCTTTCATATAAACTCAAAAGGGTACAAATCAATCAATATTCAAAGGAAGATTCAAAGAACACTCTAAACAAAGCTAGCTACACAATGAATACAAAAATGAAATACAAAAAATCGTATTCAAGATAAATGGGAGAAAAAGAGAAGGAGAAATAGAAGAAGAAGCCTCAATGGGTTGAGCCTTAAAGCTTGGATCTTGATTCCTTCAACCCTCTTTCAACCTCACAATGTCTTCCTAACTGCTGGATTCTCCAATGGGCAAAAGTCCCAAAATGTATTAAGAGAGACAAAAGAGAGAAAACTAAGAAAACCTAAGAGTCAGAAAGAGAGAGTTTTCGAAAAATCTGTTTGGCATGTATTTATAGACGCACAGATTTTGCGTATCATGTAGCGGCATTACACAATACATGCTGCGGCATTCACTTCCTTGTGCCGCGACGTTACAGTCTCGGGTTGGCAGGGTGCACAGGCAGAGAGCTGGATGCCGCGGCGTGGAGTTTATAACATCCCGAAATTTCCTGCAGGATTGATGAGTGTCTCCACAAACTAACACGGGTCTTTTCAGCGTGCTTTGTCCTCACTCACAGCATCCTAGGAAACTTCCCAGGATGTCACATATCCCACAATTGTTCCAGGTCAAACACGCTTAATTATGGAGTTCTTATGTTCTAGGCTCCCGAAAAGAAGTTACAACTTGTTGATATGGCTACGCCTAATCAATTCTTTTAAGTCATCCTCAATTATGCAGTCTTATACCTGCACAGTCTCTGAATCTCTCTCATTTCGGTGCGTATTCAGTTCATTCATGGGACCCTTCGCCTAGAAGCCTGCCAGGAGCCGCTCATTGATGCGTTCTAGGCTCCCGAAAAGAAGCTGCAACTTGTTGATATGGCTACGCCTAATCAATTCCTTTAAGTCATCCTCAACTATGTAGTCCCATACCTGCACAGTCTCTGAATCTCTCTCATTTCGGTGCGTATTCAGTTCATTCATGAGATCCTTCGCCTAGAAGCTTGCCAGGAGCCGCTCATTGATGCTTTCTCTTAGCACCGGTGACCACTCCCCGCTTTCATCGGTCTTGGGACGCCATATGCCCACCAACTTCTACTTGGTTCGTCTCTGAACCACACCGTACTGGGAGAAGTCCCATCTCTGATACCATCTGTAGCATCCTGGGACTGCCTGCAGGATTGATGAGTGTCTTCACAAACCAACATGGGTCTTTTCAGCGTGCTTTGTCCTCACTCACACGCATCCTAGGAAACTTCCTAGGAGGTCACCTATCCCACAATTGCTCTAGGTCAAGCACACTTAACCATGGAGTTCTTATGTTCTAAGCTCCCGAAAAGAAGTTGCAACTTGTTGATATGGTTATGCCTAATCAATTCCTTTAAGTCATCCTCAATTATGCAATTCCATACCTGCATAGTCTCTGAATCCCTCTCATTCCGATACGTATTCAGTTCATTCATGGGACCCTTCGCCTAGAAGCCTGCCAGGAGCCACTCATTGATGCTTTCTCTTAGCATCGGTGACCACTCCCCGCCTTCGTCGGCCCCCGGATGCCACAGAGTTCCTTGCGCTGCAACGTGATGTAATGCAGGACATTTTCTTGTTTCAAGTTGGTTCTTTTGGGACCATCTTGAGATTGAGAAATCTACCAATCAAATACAAATGTAATCAAGTTCAAACCAATCAAAGATTAGAAAGAGTTAAAGCAAGATTAGAGAAGAAGACTTCAACATGAATTTTACATGAAAATGAGGCTAAATTCTTCCAACAATGCCTAACAGCAAGGACAAAGCAACCAATAATGCATAGAAATAGAGCACAAATAACTGCATTTCATGGAGTTATCAATAGGGACTTCCAAAAAATGAAAAAAATAGAGGAAAAAAAAACTCTAGTAAGGAAGCCTACATTAACAGTCTTCAAACTCCTACAATTAAGTTCAACTCTGTGTTACTGGATTAGCCAACTTCGTATCATAATTTTTGCAGATCAGAATAATGCCACTGAAAAAGACATTTATAAATAAAATTGCAATTACTGAAATTATACAAACCCAAAAGCAGAAGGAAAAATAGTAATACCAAGTATGCCATCACTGGGAGTTAGAAGAAAGTACAACCTACATGTTTAAATGGAATTTTGGTTAAGGTATATTCCAAACAAATAAATGTGTATTTTCAGTCGAATGTGGGTTTCGAGTTATGTGGTAATCTTGTTTAATAAAATGGTTTCAAAATAAACAGCAGAAATTTATAAAGGCTTTAAGCAAACGCGAAATAAACAGAAAATTTAGTAAAGAAAACTTTGAAAACTTTAAAAGAGAGTGAATTGTTACAGGAATTTAAAGTGCATAATTTAAACAAAAAATAGTAAAAGAAAGCTTGTAAAAGTACAATGAAATATTAAAGAAATTTAAAGAGCAAGACTTAAAAATAAAAGAATTTAAAGGAACATTGCATTAAATTAAATGACTTGAAATGAAAAGGGAAGACATACTTGGATCAAAATCCGTTAATCTGCTCGAGTGAGATTTTAGGATTGTGTATCAGCAAATAACCTCATTCTTTACATTGTAAATACTAATATTTATAGGCAAATTATAAAAATAACTGACTCCTAAGAATTTGACACTTATATGGCAGTTATGCCACTAACATCTCCCCAATCTTTCGACAAAACCAACTCTTGATCATTTAAACATTCTTTGTCGATCCAATTACTTGGGAGATGCAATCTTGTCGGATTAATCACTTGTCCAACATCAATATCCGGTTGCAACATTGGTTTTCCGACCATTCAGCACTTTCGTCGGCTCAGTACTTAGAAAATTTTCCAATATCATCATCCAGCCGTTGAATTGCCAATTTATTTTCTTTCACCCCTAACAGATGCCCCCCAAAATTTTTCTTTCGACACTGATAGGAGAAAGATAAATTTTTAATCCAATCTCGACCATAACTTCTCAAAATCTTTTCAAATGAAGTTTTTTTTTTAAATCCAGTAAAATCTTCCATAAATATTTAGACGGTCACAACCAAACTTATCATTGCAAACATTAAATAGCCGTTCCTAATAAATAGGGACCATAATTACCCCTATTTTCGCAGAAAACAGCCTTTTAAATTCACACGCCTTTTTACTATTCATTGTCTTCATCTTTTCTTTACTATTCATCACCTTCAACCTCATTTTTGCACATTCTCTCTACAAATCTCAACCTCTTTTCATGGCTTCTAGCTCTCAATCTCCTAACGCACCAACAGTGGACTTAGGAAATCATGCCATTGTTCAAGACCCAACTCTGCAGAAATCTGAACTTTGGCACCTCTCGAAAGTAATTCTCCCCATCAATGATTCTTCTCTTTCTTTAGAAACTCCGGCTATTTCTTGGGCCCAATTTTGCCCAAAGAATTCATTACCGATGAAATACATTCCTTATCTCCTTGTAAAAATCCTTAAAAAGCTATCTTGGCTTCTCTCTCCTCCATCCCTATCAGCTATTTCAGCAAGTCTGAAAGGCTTTTCAGAACTCCCCCTACCCATATTAATGGGTATCTTGAGTGGTTTGATAGAGTTCAAGCTTCTAAAGAAGCTTTATGGAAGGAAATATGTATCTTTGATTGCATCCAACTTTCTTGTTATTCCATAAAAATAGACTCTTGCATGTTGGGTGCTTCGTGTTTCTTTTGGAACAAAACTGCTAATTCTTTTTCATTTCCTTATGGAATGATGGATCCTATGCTTTTTGACGTAGCTGTCATAACTTGTCTTCGACCAGATGGGAAAATTATCACACTTGTCCTTCAACCTTTAAACACTATTGATGTTTACTCAAAAGCCCCAACTTCTTTTTCAAACTTCATCAACTTATACCTTCCTGAATCAGGTCCTGTAACCGATGAAGAACATGTAGCTTTTCTTCTTCTCTGGTTATCAGCTTATGCTTTAGGATCCAGGTCAGTTCAAATATCCAAATCTTTTCTTCAGCTTGCTAACCTTCTTCACGAAAGTCGACAATTAGCTCTTGGTCAATTTCTCCTTGCTAACCTTTATTTGAACATAGGTGAAATTGTCCAAAGCATTAGATCTCAGGTAAAGAAAACCAATTCTGGTGACCCAATGTGGCTACTTCAACTTTGGTTGAATGCTATATTAGGAGACTTTCTGGTTGACACTTATCCCCTGACAATCTTTCTTGCTACATATGGCATAAAACTTTGCCATGTAAAGCACGAAAAAATTCACAAAAAAAACTTGGAAAACTTCATGCATTTCTTCAGTATTTTTCATTCCATCTCCTTTAATATTAAAGACATATATTTTGCTCCATTTGCTGACCATTCCCTTGGTCCTGAGTGGTTCACCCGACCAATTCTTTCTGATGACCCTTCCACTCAGGCCGACAATATTTCTATTTGGTCCAACTTTCTCTGTCGACAAATTCTAGTTGCTGGTCTTCCTGGTTCAATAGACAAATCCTTAGAAATGTATCTACCAAACATGGTAGCTCGACAACTGGGATTTTGTCAAGCTATTCCAGCACCATTTTCGCTAAAAGCCAAAGAACATCTCATCAACGGGCATTTGCAAAACATGTCGGATCTTGTACGAGTGTCTTCGAGGAATGAAAGGCATAAACAACATTTCAAGATTTCTGCATTTACTCCTTACAGAGGAGTCTCCAAAGATTTTGTCACATGGTGGACTAAATACTATAGTTCTTACCATGTCGATATTAAAATCTGTCGAAGCCGCATTACTGAAATTCTGGTTCCTGTGCAGGGTCAGGATCCTTCTACAAAGACTAAAGGTAAGCATATTTAAGATATCAAGGCTTTTGAAAAATACTACAAATCAAATGGGATTTCAAGTTTCCTAGCTTAATTGTTCGACACTACGAAGAAGTCGTTGCCAAATTGAAACAAGCACACAAGGAAAAATGCTCCTCTAACTTTCATTCAGTTTCCATAAAAAACCCTTTAGCACGGCTTGAACTTTTTCAAGTTCCTTTCCCAAATCCAGTGCTTTTTCCTTGTGCTTGTTTTGGTTTGGCCGACGAATTCCCAGGTAAACCTACAAGGGCTGGTAACTTCCCTATTTCAGATATGATTTATTCTATGAGTAATATCTTTCTTACAAGAACTCCAGAAGTCAAGTTTACTCGTCAGTTTGCCTTGTCGTACGAACAATTTGCCAGGAATACCCGAGTTATCACTAAAATACCTGAAGGTATTTTTCCTTATTTTCTATTATTTTGATTCTTTGTCCCATCTACTAATTATACTTTCTTCCTTGCAGCACTTCCATTGAAAAGACCTTTGGAGTACAAGCAACCTCAAGAAGAAGATGAAGAGGAAGAAAATGAAGTTATCTCCACAAAAAAGAAGAAAAACAAGAAAACTCAAAACCCTCCCATTTCTAAAGTTCCAAAGGCCAAATCAACTACATCAGCTTCGACAAAACACTCCTCAAAGCATGATGCTGCTGCAAAACCTCCAAAGCCAAAGACCCTCAAGGTATACATACTTTTCGACCAAATGTTAAAACTTTGTTTTTCAAACTTGTTCAAACTAAATTTGGTGTCGAATACAGATTGATGATTCTATTTCTGTCACTTCTGCCGTACTTACTACGTCTACAAACTCATCTCTTGAACAACTTTTAAAGGTAAGTCTTCTTCTATTATTTCCTCTTTCTATCATTTGGTAAAATCTAATTTCATTTTACCTTTTACAGAAGAAAAAGAAAAAGACTGAATCTTCAAGTTCCACTTTGAAACCCACTGTCGAATTGGAGACAGAAATGATCTCTCTTTCATCTGAGGTAAATTTTAATCAACATACTTCTTTCCCTCGGATTCTTGATATTTTATCTTTCATTCAATATCTAACTCCCATCATTTCAGGATCTAGAGGTTGAACAAATTGCTGATCATCCTCTAGAACCCAGTGTTGAACCAAGAACTGAAGAACCAATTTGATAGTCTCCCGAGGCAGTATATTTTACCAAACTCAACTGTTTTCATGATATTATTTATTCTAAAATCTCCTTTGTTTATCCACAGAATTTAGCAAATCTAGCTATATCCAATAGTCCAAAAAGGCTGGGAATGGAGAATATTCCAGAGTCTCAAACTTCTCCGACCCCTGCAATATCTGTTATTTCTCCACTGCCTCTAATAGAAACTCAGATTATTATAACCACAGGAAAATCTCCAATTTGTCCAGGCGCTGAGAGTTCTCCTCAAACAGACAGAGCTAATCCTATTCAAACTCTTTCAAAGGAATTCGACATAGAGACTCTTATAGCTAAATTTGCTCCAATCGACCCACCTCCATCTCCTCCAACCAACTTAATTTCTTCTGGGCCAAAAAATACTGAAGACATAGAGGCAGATTTGGATGAATTAATATCAATGTTGTCTGGCGATCACAGAAGCTCACCTCAATCAGCTCGTTCTTCGACACAACTTGGTCAGGATTCTAGTGATTCTCATGTCACTGGACTCTTAACTGAATTGAAGAATGTCTTCACTTATTCCTTTGAGCATTTGATCTCTGATCAACCTCTCCAAGAAAGGATGGTGGCCATTGTGACTAAACTTGAACCCCTTACCCAACAATTACCAATAACCAATCGAGCTCTGCCTACAACTGTTAAAGATTTTCATCAAAGTTTAATAGCAAAAATGCCTACTATTCATCGAGTCATTCCTGCTTATACAAAAGAAGTTCAAGAAAAATCTAGAATTTTGAAGCAGTTGACCGACACAAAAAGCGAGAATGCAAACTTGAAGGAAAATCTTGTTAAAGGAAAGAACAAAGAGACAGAACTTGACAAAGAAATTGAAGACTTGGAGAAAAAACTTGAAGCAGCCTGACGTCGTAAACAAAAACTTCAAACAGCGTTGCAACAACGGGTCACCAGGCAGCAAAGTATTACTAACAATACTAAACAATGGGCTGTCGAACCCAAAGCTGTGTTAGCAAAAATAAATTCCCTTGAAGCGGAATATCAAACTGCTTGTACCGACAAACAGTCTTTGAAAGATTCCTGGGGGGCTCTGCAAAAATTTTAGTGTAACTTTCCTTTCATTTTAACTAGCTGTCGGTTTAATAATTTGACAGAATTTGTATGGCCTTTTAGGCCAATACCTAATAAACATTCCTTTTACTTAATTCCAACATATTTTTATCATTGCTCTGTAACTCTATACACTTAAATACTCTTTTGACCCGTTTCTTTTCAATGTATCTCGTAACTGTGCATCACAACTATTATAAATAATAAAATGTAAGTTACCAGACATTGAATACTAACTTCATTAATAAAAATCCTCTATAAATACTGTTTCTTGGGACACTATGATCAAAGAATTCAGTCTGACCCCCTCTTTCTTATTTCTCAGCAATTTTAACCATATCTTCAGATAATTTTCTTTTATCTCCATGGGAAAAATGGTTTAATTTCTTACCATGGAAAGAAGGGTTCTATATTAATGGTGATACCCATTTTGAACTTTAGTAAGAATCGTAATGTTACTGATGAGCTTTAATAATCATCGTAACAACTCGATGTTTATAAAACATTGTTGTTATGATGAGGATGACTCATTAGGGAGTAGACGGCCAACCATCATTTCGCTCAAGGCAAATTAAAGACCATCTACTTCTTCCTCTTCTTCAAGTCCCACGAGCTCAAACGAAACAAATGCTTCAGCTGCGGAGAAGCTTCTGGTTTATTTAGAATAGGTCTATTTTTCTTTGTAATATTTTGACAACTTAAATAAGTTGAAATATCAATATTTTTATGTAATCTGTAATTGTCGAATATATGAATGAAATTTTATTTTCAATCATTCTTTATCAATCTTTACTTTACACATTGTCGGCCGATATGACTTTAAATACTTGCCATTAATGGACTTAACTCTCAAACCTAAATTGACTTCGACAAGTGCATAAGTATTTCTTGAAAATACTTGGGTCACTTTAAATGGTCCTTCCCAATTTGGAGACCATTTCCTATATTCTCGACAATTTTTATCCATGGGCAAAATCACCTTCCAAACTAAATCATCAATTTTAAAAGATGTGTACTTAATTCGACTATCATAAAATTTGGTAATTCTTTCTTTTTGTCGAATCAAGTTTTCCAAAGCAATTAATCTTTCATCACTTAATTCATTTAATTCATCAAACATCAGGTCCCAGTAATGCTCAACTGGTAACTCATCTTGTTTTTTAATACGAACTGATTGAAGATTAATTTCGACGGGCAATACTGCATCATGGCCATATACCAACTTGTTTGGTGATGTGTCTGTCGCTTCTCTTGGTGAATTTCTATATGCCCATAGAACTTGATTAATGGTATTATGCCAATTTCTGGGCTGTCGACCAATGTACTTTTTTATCAGGCTTATAATTATTTTATTCATAGCCTCTACTTGGCCATTTGCCTGAGCATAATAAGGAGTCGATGTGAGCATTTTAATTTTTTTTGAACTGCCATATTCGATAACTTTCCTTCCAATGAATATTGATCCTTAATCGGTTGTCAAAGTTTGTGGTATTTCAAACTGACAAACTATATTATCTTCAATAAAGTCAATCACATCCTATTGGGTTACATCCTTTAAGGCCACAACCTCAACCCATTTGGTAAAGTAATCAACTCATACCAAAATATAATTATGTCTCTTTGACAATGCAGGATGAATTTGGCTAATTAAATCCAAAGCTCATCCCCTGAATAGTCAAGGTCTAACAATAGAATGTAATTCACTAGCAGGAACCTTTTGTATATGGTCATGTCTTTGACATTCTTCACAAGACTTGGCAAACATTATACAATCCATAACCAGTGTAGGCCAATAACATCTTTGATGTTGAATGACCCATTTCATTTTATCACCTGCCTGATGAGCCCCACAAATTCCTTCGTGGACTTCTGCCAAGGCAATATAAGCCTCTGCTTCACTCAAGCAGACCTCTAGATTTCCATCAACAGACCTTCTGTACAAGACCCCTCCTAATACCACAAATTTTGACGCCTTGCACTTAAGCTTTCTATCCACATATTGAGTTGGATTCTCCAAATAACTTAGTATTGGTTGTCTCCAGTCATTAATCGTCAAAATATCATTTTGTAATACATCTCTTTCTTCTAATGGATATAAGAGTTCTCTTATTTCCATTAAATTTGTTAGGACCTTGGATGAAATCTTATATCCAGAAGCTATTCGTGCTACTTCATTAGCCTCTTCATTTAAACTTCTAGAAATGTGCTCGACAGTAACTTCGTCGAACTTTTTCAGTAATTTACTCACCATAATATAATATTTTGTCAGATTTTCACTGACACATTTATATTCCTGGGTAAACTGTTTGACGACCAACTGTGAATCACCAAAAATATGCACACTATGTGCTTTCATTTCTATTAGTATTTCTAATCCGATAATTAAGGTTTCATACTCAGCCTCATTGTTGGAACAGATATACTTAAGTTTAAACATGAACTTAATTGGAGTACCTTGAGGAGAAACAATTAAAATCCCCACTCCAACTCCATTTTGATGCTTTGAACTGTCAAAATATAAATACCAAGGTTTTAAACCGACAATATTTATGTCATCGATATCCAAACAAGGATGGTCGGCCGAGAAATCAGCAATTGCTTGGTCTTTCACAACTTTCATTGGAACAAATTGTAAAGAAAATTCTGACAAAGCAATGGTCCATTTTCCAATATGTCCATTTAACACTGATGTTGTTAACATATATTTTATTATATCAGTTTTTGATATAACCAACACATTACAAGGCATCATATAATATTTAAGTTTAGTACATGAAAAATATAATGCTAAACAAAGTTTTTCTATTGCATTATATCTCATCTCAACATCATTTAAAACTTGAGCAAGATAATACACGGCTCTTTCGACGCCTTTTTCATCTTCTTGAGCCAGCATACTTCCTATCATTTCTTCTTATGCTGATATATACAATTTCAATGGTCTTCGAGGCACATGAGGTATCATGACTGGTGGATTTGTCAAATACTACTTTATCTAGTCGAAGGCTTCTTGGTGGCAAGGTTCCCACACAAATTCTTGCTCAGCCTTCAACTTGATCAACGGATCAAAAACTCTAGTTCTTCCTGACAAATTGGATATAAATCTTTTTAGGAAATTCACTTTTCCTAAAAAAGATTGTAATTCCTTTTTATTTGTCGATGGTGCGGCTTCCAAAACTGTCTTGGCTTTATTCTTGTTCACCTCAATCCCTTTTTTATAGACTAAAAAACCCAAGAATTTAGCAGCCGACACTCCAAAATCACATTTTTCTGGATTCATCTTGAGGTTGTGCTTTCTCATCCTGTCGAATGTCTGCCTCAAATTTATCAAATGACTTTCCTTCATTTCTGATTTGATAATGACATCGTCAATATACACCTCCATAAATTTTCTAATGACATCATGAAAAATTGTATTCATTACTCTTTGATAAGTGGCCCCTGCATTCTTTAAATCGAAAGGCATGACTATCCATTCATATGTCCCAATAGCTCCGAAGAAGACGGACATCCTCCTCGGCTATAAAAATTTGATTATAACCTGCATAGCCATCCATAAAACTTAACAATTCATGTCCAGATGCGGCATCAACTAACATGTCCACAATTAGCATTGGATATTCATCTTTAGGTGTAGCAGTGTTTAGATTTCTAAAATCTACATATATTCTTAACTTGACATTTTTCTTAATTACAAGAACAATATTAGAAAGTCATTCGACATACCTGGTAATTATGATGAACTTGGCTCTGAGCAATGTTTCGACTTCTTCTTTTATCTTCAAAATCACCTCAGGTGCAAATTTTCTATTAGCTTGCTTGACAGGTCTGCAACCTTCTTTCAATGGCAATCTATGCTCAACAAGATCTCTACTCAATCCAGGCATTTCGTCGTAATCCAGCGCAAAGCAATCTTTATACTCCTTAATTAATTCGACAAGTTTTTCTTTAAACTCCTTTGACAGAAATAAACTCACAAATATAGGTCTTCTGTCTGTTTCAGTGCCCAAGTTTATCTCTTCTACAGGATTTTTCACCTCTACACCCTGTCTTTCATCAAGTCCTTTCTCAAACACCAAAGGATCATCATCTATTATACAATCTGACAATATACCTTCAGTGGTGTATACTACCCTGTCGACCAAATAGGCTGACAACCTGTCCAATTGATCCTTAACACTCATAACTAGTGCTTGATAGATCCTTTTCGGCCTTATTCACCAGTTGAATGCCAAATTGGTCCATTAGGAAAACTTCAAATGCATATTTGTTAATGACTCCATCAACTGTCGTGATTGGCTTCACATTTGAAGCATATATTTTAAAATCGACATGAAGTTGTTGTAGATAACAAGGGCTATCATCTGCCTCTATTATCTCTACCTGATTGTTTGCATTCCACAAAATAAGCTTCTGATGAACCGTCGACGGTATTGCTCCGACAGCGTGTATCCAATCTCTTCCTAACAAAAGATTATAACTTGATTTGGCTGGAAGTACTACAAACAATGTTGGCCTTTCAATAGATCCAACTTGTACATTTAGTATCACTACTCCATCCGACGGGGAAGTTTTGCAACTAAAGTCAGTGACAATCATATTGGTCGACATCAAATCAGACTCTTTTTTTCCAAGTTTCTTCAGCGTTGTTCTTGGGATTAAATTAATAGTTGCCCCATCGTTTATGAAAACTTTATTTGTGGGTTTACCCTCCAATAGAGCCTTGATGTGTAATGGGTGCAAATGAGCCTCTATTCTTTTGTCGATTTCTCAAACTGTGTTGCATTATCGAACATAATTACCATGTTATCCTGAAAAAGAAACTAGTGATCATCTAGGTCATCTAGATCTTCTTCATTCTCCTCTGTATATTCAACCTCATGATATCCCTCAAATTTGGCAGGTAATATTAAAATCAAATTTACATTCATATTCATAGTCTTCAGAAATTCTTCTTCATCAGACAGCTCCTCATCACTTCTGTACCTTCCAATTCTGAAATAATTTTTTGACGACAAGTTACTACCCATAGCCTTTATAACACCATCCAAATCTTCGTCTAAATTAAAATCCATGTCGAATTGCTCATCATCACTAAGGCCTAAGAGATCATTTGGATCATTTAAGGCCTCAATAACTTCATCAGTCATTAAGCTCATGTCTTGGCAATCAGGCTTCTTCTATCTTTCTCTTTCTTTAATTAAGTAGAGCATTTTCTTCATCAACTCAACATCTTGATCAGAATCTTCTAGGACTTTCTTGATTTCTTCTTTCGACCAGTCTTTAAAATCCTTACTACTTTTAATTTCCAAGTCCTTGGTCTCGACCTTTCCCACCATTACCTTTTTAACTTTTAATTTGGTCATTTCCTTATCTTCCTCAATTGATAAGTTACTTTTCCTTGCCTCTTCTTCTGCTGCTATTAATCCAATCGGCCATTTCCTCTTAGTTTTATTTAGAATAAGCCTTTGAACCTGTTTCCCCTTTTTTATCTCTGTCAATTTTTCTTGTCGGAGATTGTCATCCATGTTAAGCCGTCTAACTGTAGTTGTTGTCGACTCATTTGGAAATGATCTCCTTATGTCCAAGAACTCTTTTGTAACAATACTTTTCAACTTTTTTCCATCTTCGTTTTGATTTGGAATTGGCTTGTTTTCGACCACTAAACATCATGTTTCCGTGGGCTGTTCCTTAATAACTAATCCCTTAGTCATATCCCTTTTCTTTTGTGCTTGTCTTAATCTTTGCAATCTCTACTTTTTACTCCTTGACATTGGTAAAGACTTTGATGGCCCTGATATATCTTGGCCAATCATAATTTTACCTTGATGGATTCGACCATTTTTGTAATCTTCATTCCCAAATGGTTGATTTTTTTGAAATTTATTCTTCCTGGCAACCACATTTTGTCGAAAATACGTGTGATTTGCCATTACAGAATTCTTTACCCATCTGTCTACAGCAACATTAGCAGGTGGTACTCTGGTCTTGGCTGGCCCAACATGACCTCTGAAAAATGAATTGTTTCCCATAGATCCACAAAATGATTCAACCAACCAACCATTCATATTAGGCTTAGGCTTGTATACTGACCTTGGCCTTGGAGTATAGAAATGCTTTTGTGGTCTCCAAGTTATCTTGTTGAAAAGCTTTTCTTTACTCTACGGGTTACTTGGCTGTCCCTCAGCAGCTTTCTTGGCAACAAACTTATCGTATACTGCATTACATCTAGGGCACAATCTTACCTTGCCCTTCTCTTTCTTTTTCTCAAGCAATGCTTTAAGAGATTCTTCTAGTTTCGGATAGATGTCCATTGCATCCTTGGTATCGACGTCGAATTCTTGCAAATTTCTTATGTTGAGCATTCTGACATTCAAAGGAACTTGCTAATCAACATAAGACACTCCAGCTTGAAACGGATTTGTATAAACTTTCATATCCACTTTAGGCTTGTCAGCAAATTTTAGACGTCCGTCCATTATTGCTTTCTGGATTATGTCTCTGAAACGAATACATTCATTAGTAATATGACCGAAATTATTATGAAACTTACAATATTTTCGATCTTTTATTTCATCAAGTTTCAATAACCTATGACCTTCCGACAATTTAATCTATTTATCTTTTAACAATAAATCAAAGATTTTGTCAGCTTTTGTTACGTTAAATGTATATATTTTTCTATTAACATAATTCATTTTCTCCTTATTTCTTGTAGGCTGTAAAGTCTGACAAACATAAGGAGGATCATTCTGAAGTTCAGCAATGTTAACTTCGAACTCATCATTGCTATCTTCAGTCTCATTGTCGGATTCACCTAATCCGATAAATGCTACCTTCTCTCTTTTAAGAAATTTTTTTTGCTTTTGAACCTTTTCAGCTTTTAGTTACTCTATTTGCCTAACCTTCTCACCTAGTTGGGCGAGATCAACTAAATGTTGATTCACTAATTTCTTCCTTATTTAATAGTCTAATCCTCCTGCGGCGATCTTTACTATTTCGACCTCAGGTATAGGAATGAAACATCTACTCCTTATTTATCGAAATCTAGCAAGATACTCATCTACAGTTTTATTGTACATTCTTTTAATATTAAAGAGATCTGTAAGTCCCACTTTCAAATCTCCTTTGAAAAATTGATCATGAAAGCTTCTTTTTAACTAAGTCCAAGAATGGACTGAGTTTGGTCTCAATGTCGAGAACCATGAGAAAGCATTTTTGGTAAGGGAACTTGGGAAGAATCTCATTTTAAGGCCTTCAATAGTGGCCAATTCCGCCATTTCTATAGTATACTGTGTAATATGTTTGACGGTCGATTCCCTATTTTCTCCTGCAAACTTAGAAAGTTTAGGAATTTTAACTTCTCTGGGCAATTCTGCCTGTTGCACTCACTCAGGAAACACTGAAACAAAATAGTGTTGGTTAGCATATCCAACATTGAAACCAAACCTATTCAGTACTTATTCCACTACTTGGTTTACATTTTGCTCAATTACTTGGTGGCCCCCAAGATTTTGTCGAAGCAATCTCATGGCTACATCATTTCTAGCCATTTGATCATCATCACCTCGACGGAGCATATGTACATTACCATATTCCAAACGTGGCTGATCATGGTGCCTAGGTTGTTCCAGGTTTTGTGGATTTTGTTCCCCATTTTCCTGAGATACAACCATTTCTCTATTTGTACCAGGTTGGGTTCTTTGAGCATTTTCATTGGCATGCACCTATTCCCAAGGCTTGATTTAGCCTTGTCATCTGTTGGGCCAATGCGTTGCAAGTATTATTTGTGTTTTCCATAATTGGTGTAATCATAACACCTATTTGTTGAGTGAACATATGCACCATCTCATGGTTGCTTTCATCCATTTATTGTCGAAAACTAGTCAAACAATTCATAGTTGGCCCAATTATATTCTGAGGAATATCTCTTGACATATTTGGGAATACAGATCGCAAATTCAATCTCTCCTGTCGAAAATGAGTTGGATTACTTGAACTTGCAACTCATGTCCCTTGACCATTAAAACTCACTACAGCCGAACTTATTTGTGGTTGGCTTTATGAAGCCACTAATTGGCCAACAGTATTGGCCAATGTGGAGCCAAGTCCCATTTGTGTCATCACATGAGGTACATAATTGGGTGGCAACCTATATTGTGGTACAAACCTAGAATTTGAATTCATTATGCTGTGGTTACTTGGCTGACTGGGTGATGACTGAGTCACTCCAGGCAACACCTATTCAAACACTGGATTACTCCGAAGAGTACCCCTTACTATTGCATCCACCACAGGACTCGTACTAACAACGATTAAAGGTGACGTAGTAACGGCTGTCGAAGGTATATCCGACGCCTGACTACTTACATTACTCATAGTTTGCGTAGTTTGAGAAGAATAAACAAATCGTCCACTTCTTAAACACATAAAAACATATCTTGTGACACTACAAGTTACTCTGAACTCGTCCCACTAGGCGTACCAATTTGTTTAAGTGGAATTTTGGTTAAGGTATATTCCAAACAAATAAATTTGTATTTTTAGTCGAATGTGGGTTTCGAGTTATGTGGTAATCTCGTTTAATAAAATGGTTTCAAAATAAACAGCAAAAATTTATAAAGGCTTTAAGCAAACGCGAAATAAACAGAAAATTTAGTAAAGAAAACTTTGAAAACTTTAAAAGAGAGTGAACTGTTACAGGAATTTAAAGTGCATAATTTAAACAAAAAGTAGTAAAAGAAAGCTTGTAAAAGTGCAATGAAATATTAAAGAAATTTAAAGAACAAGACCGAAAAATAAAAGAATTTAAAGGAACATTGCATTAAATTAAATGACTTGAAATGAAAAAGAAAGACATACTTGAATCAAAATTCGTTAATCTGCTCGAGTGAGATTTTAAGATTGTGTATCAGCAAATAACCTCCCTCTTTACATTGTGAATACTAATATTTATAGGCAAATTATAAAAATAATTGACTCTTAAGAATTTGACACGTATATAGCAATTATGTCACTAACATCTCCTCAATCTTTCGACAAAACTAACTCTTGATCATTTAAACATTCTTCATCGATCCAATTATTTTGGAGATGCAATCCTGTTGGATTAATCACTTGTCCGACATCAATATCTAGTTGCAACATTGATTTTTTGACTATTCAACACTTTCATCGGCTTAGTACTTAAAAAATTTTCTAATATCATCATCCAGCGTCAAATTACCAATTTATGTTCTTTCACCGTAACACCATCACTGCTCCATCTGTAGCATGGATGTTCACAACACACCCCTGCAATAGCAAACGGGTTAAGGTGAAAGCAGAAAATTACTAAAATAAGAATGAATGAAATACATTTCAAAAAAATGCAACCAGCAGAATAAACTGCAAAGTGAATGACAAAAGTCTATTTATTTCCTCAAAACTTCGACCATCAAATACAATATCCACAGCAATTTTGTCTCACAAAAGTAAAGTAATTTAGTAAAAACATGATTACTACAAGACAGACGAGACATGTTCCTAAAAAGACACTAAAACAGTACTAGACCTCCAATTTCTTTGAATAACTTGAAAAAATAGCTCCCAACTTGAATATTGATTATTGATTAATGATTATGTCAGCATTTTTTTAAGTTATGGTTTCAGTATTTTTATTATTGATTATTGATTGATTATCTCACAACAATACAAAAAATATTATTTTATTCTCTAACAAATAATATTTTAAATCATTTCATTTATTTTAATAATTTATTAGGTAAAAGTAATTTTTTATATAATTTAAATAAAATATATTACCTTGAAGTCATTTTTTAAGAATAAAATTTTAATTTATTTTTTATATTTATTATATTTATTTCATTAATTAAATTATAATATATATTTATTAATATTTTTTATTTTTTATATAAAAAATACACATATTATAATTTAATTATTAAAATAAATATAATAGATGTAAGGAGATGAAATTAAATTTTATCTATTTTTCAATTGGCATGAAACTAATTTTATCAGGATGTCTGCGACTCAACCGCTGCCTTCATTTTCAGCTTCAGGTACGCCCTTCATCCCTTTGACTCTGGGTTTCACATTGATTGGTTGGTCTGTCTCGGTGTTCTTGGGTCCAAAATGTGACTCTGGTTTGGGCGGTGATAACTGATGATTTGGACATGACATGTGAATTTAAATAAACTCAACCCAACCTAACACACGTACACGCACAATCAGTTATATATTCATGTTTGTGAAGAATTTGGCTCCAGTTTTATTATTATTACAAGGATATAAACAAATTAAATTTAGATAAATAACTTTCCCTAAATTTTATACACAAAAAAAAAAAAAAGAACTTTCGCCAAATTTTGTCCAGATTAAGGATGGCAAAGTCAAAAGGCAAAAGGCAAAAGGCAGAAGGGGTCAAGGTGATGGACATTTGACGGTGACTGCGATGCGAACGCAATGGCACACGTCATCCATATTCAATGTTAAAAAATCACAATCAATTGACTTGTTTCTTCCTTCTTATATAAATTGAAATCGAATTGCAGCTTGCCTTATTAGTTATTCTCACCAGGGCACAAAACACAACACAACTTGCATAACACCAATGGCTGCTCCAGATCTCGTTAATCCTCTTCTTACTCCTTACAAGATGGGCAACTTCAATCTATCCCACAGGTATTCAATTGGTATTCATTTATTTATTGCTCATCTTTTTCTCTACAACCATTTTTAGTTTTCCAATTTCAAATTGTTTTACCTTGTTTAAATTTGTGATTTCAGAGTTGTTTTGGCACCACTCACCAGACACAGATCTTACAACAATGTTCCTCAACCCCATGCTATCTTGTATTACTCTCAAAGAGCTTCTAAGGGAGGTCTTCTCATAGCTGAAGCTACTGGTGTCTCTGACACTGCTGGGTAATTAATCCTAATTACATTCATTTCTACACTACACCTTCATCATTCTTCATCTTTACTCACTCAATTTTGCTTCATAAATAAATAATTAAAAAAACAACTTTTTTATTATATTATATATAATTATATACCTCATGTGAAGGTATCCGGACACACCGGGCATATGGACAAAAGAACAAGTCGAAGCATGGAAACCCATTGTGGAGGCTGTTCATGCCAAAGGCGGTATATTCTTTTGTCAGATTTGGCATGTTGGAAGGGCTTCAAATTCAGGTATTTCCTGACTTGGTTTATTCCTCATCAAATGAAAATAGCTTTTAAATGAATTTTCATTACATTTTGGCCAAGTTTAATTTTTACATCTTTGGATAATCGATAGATAAAAGCACAAATGGGGGAGTTCTGTTGAACTGAACATATTCCTTTGATTTGCCTGCCTCTGTTTAAACTCCGCGTCCTGCCCTGTCCACCACCTTTTGTCAAAATGTAAATTTGGAAGGAATTACTGCAAGAAATTGGTTATCAAAATATGACAGATGCTAGGACATGTTAAGTGAGGAAACTTGATTGATCAAGTTATTATGTTTAACTAACTCATGCTATATCATTGGTAGATAATGTATCATATTGCCTTTGCTGTCAAGTGTCAACCTGTCACTGACATATTTCTTTGACATAAATCAATTTACTTGGTCTAACATCACTGACAGTAAAGTGGAAATGATTGGAGATTGTTGTTATTGAGTATAATCAGGGAGTAACTACATTCTGATTTTCAAGTAATATACATCTATGTATTTACATGTTCAATGTATGCCCATTTTCCATATTATTTTGAACAGATTATCAACCAAATGGGCAAGCCCCAATATCTTCTACAGACAAGCCACTCGCACCAAAACTTCGAAGTAATGGCATTGATGTAGCACAATTCTCACCACCAAGGCGGCTAAGGACGGATGAAATTCCACATGTTGTCAATGACTTCAGACTTGCTGCAAGGAATGCTATCGAAGCTGGTAACCTCACTGTCATTTTCGTATACAAATGTTTCCAAAATTCAAATTGCTTCAATCATAATACAATTTGGTTTCTGAAACTAGACTGTTTGTTGCTTTAAGGGGCACTCAGACGTTTTACAAATCATGTAACCCTTGGTGATGCAAATTGTAGGTTTTGATGGGGTTGAGATCCATGGGGCTCATGGTTACCTACTTGAGCAATTTATGAAAGATAAAGTGAATGACCGGACAGATGAATATGGTGGATCCCTTGAGAACCGGTGTCGATTTACTTTGGAAGTTGTTGAAGCTGTTGTGAATGAAATAGGGGCAGAAAGAGTTGGAATTAGATTATCACCTTTTGCAGAATATTCAGAATGTGGAGACTCCAATCCCGAAGCATTGGGGCTTTATATGGTTAATGCCCTCAATAGATATGGTATTGTATACTGTCACATGGTGGAACCAAGAATGAAAACTGTCGGAGAAAAAGTTGAATGCCCTCACAGCCTGGTGCCAATGAGAAAGGCCTTCAATGGCACTTTTATAGTTGCAGGAGGTTATGACCGAAAAGATGGGATCAACGTCGTAGCTGAAAACAGGGCAGATCTTGTTGCTTATGGTCGTTTGTTCTTAGCTAATCCAGATTTGCCAAAGAGATTTGCGCTTGATGCTTCTCTCAACAAATACAACCGGGAGACGTTCTACACTTCTGACCCGGTTCTTGGTTATACCGACTATCCATTTCTTGAATGAGGAAACCAATGCTTTAGCATCCAAGGCTAGAACCTCCTTATTTAATAAGCTTGTCTTCCCTTGCAATTTGGTTGGTTAATGCAATAAGAATAATGATGCTTACTCATATTTTTATCTACATATTCTTCACATACTTCTTTGTTAACGCTTTGAATCCAATTGATACTTTTTATGAATGGTTCACGGTTGTGCACGTAGTATGTAAAACTTTTATTTTGTGTGTAATAATAATGTCAATATATGCCAACAAGAAGTGTTGAAGCTATGTACCTCATTTTGCAATGCCATGTGAGCTTTGTGCTAATATTATGCCCACGTGATGTATGATTTATTTATAATATATATTTATAATATACACCCCCTCCCTACCACAAGTATCAATGGGATATTTGTGATATGCTGTTGAAGGACTGGGAAGTTGTTCTCTTGCACATTTTTCGTCAAGGAAATACCTGTGCTGACTATATTGCTAAGTTCAGTGCCAGTGGTAATGAGCATCTTCAGACTTCATATTATGAAGTATGAACTCCCCTCGAGCTAGTCTGCCTCCTTTGCTGTTGGCTGACTGGCATCTCATTTTTGAGACCTTAGTTTTGTATCTGTTTTGTTTGTCTTTTCTACTGTAGCCAAAAAACAAGAAAAACTAAATTACAATTTGTTTACTTAACATACAACTTTAATTATTTTAATTAATTTTAATTTTTTACCGCTTTTTTTTTTGGGTCCGTGCAACAATTCTCGAGAGAAGAATTCAAGCACCGATGAATGGTCCGCAGCTTTATATGTCACTGAAGGAGGGGAAGAAATCTCTACTGAAAAACTCTAGCATTACAACACAACCCTGCATAAAAAGCACACTTCCAAAAAATCTTAAAATCCTTCTACTACAAAAACTTCAATAATCAATTATAAAAAAATGTTACAAAGAAGATGCGTAAACCAAACCCACTGCTTATGAAAATTATATAATTTCCAGTAAACTCACAAAAGGCGATCACTATAATTTTATATTTTTTTAAAAAAATATTTTGTATGAAACGGCTTTGTTTTGGTTTTTTGAGAAAAATTTAATATAAAGGATGTTGCTTTGATTGATTTTTGTTTTCTGAAGAAAAAAGATGTCAACCCATTCACCTGACTAAAATTGATTGGTACAGTTTTTATTTTTCTTGAAACCCAACCCAACCTAATTAACTAAAGCTAAAGGCTTTTCTTCTATACTTTATTTTATAGGATGCAGTAATTGTGAAAATGATATATTTTCATATTTACTTTTATTTTTCCCTATTATTTTGGTAGTGTAAAAAATTATTAAATAATGCCATGGTGCACAAGTAAATAGAGACATACTAAGAGAAGTACATGAAACAAGAAAAATAATCCTCTAAAGCTGATTATGTGCCTCAATAATTGGTTTATTAACTTGTTTGAACTTTGAAGGTAATATTTGGCGGGCGGATGCTAAAATGCTCCATCTTGAGTTAAGGTGTATCCTACACCGTTGAAACCACTTGCAATAATAAGTGGTTGAGCTATTTTGACTTGTTTTCTGGTATTGCAAAAGTAGCTCCAAAACTTTTTTAACTTTGCAAAGTAGTGCTTCTGACATAATTAGTTCAATCCACTTAATTCATAAATTAAAATTTGAATCAAAGTAAATAAGAAAGAAGAACGTTGTTTCGTTTCTGAAGTTAAAACCACAAAAATGTGCTTTCTCTCAGGTTAGATGCTTAGGATCTTTAGGATTCATAGCAATCCCTGAGTATTCTACATTTAATCTCATTTTCCTGTTATAATTGATATCAGAGCTCATTCTCCAACGACCTCCTTCCCTCCATGGATGATTCAACCAGAGCTCAGATCCTTGCTAAATTGGATAAGCTAATTGCTTATCTCTTTATGCCGATTGTTGTGTCAATTAATGGGGACAAACCTGAGTTTAAATTTGACTGAGACGACGATGGCATGACAGAAATCGATCTAGATCTCGTATCTAGAAGTCACGAAATTGTTGCAGATTCATCACAAATGGGTTTTCAAATTCAAAACCCATATTTGCGACACCGAGATCCACAGCAACCCGAGGAGTTCCACTCCTCCAATCCTCAACCTCATAGCACCAAGTCTCCTCCTCCGCTACCACTAATTACCCCATCTTTGTCTCTGTCAAGACCCTCGAGTCCTGCGGCTTCGTCCTCCACCGCAGCGCCGAGGGTCTCAACCTTAATGACCTGAATGCCTTGTTCGTGGCTGTGGGATTCCCTCCGCGAGACCCGGAGAAGATCTGGGTGGTGCTAGAGCACACAGAGTCGATGCTATGGGTGGAGCACTGGATGATGCCGCGGCCGGTGGCGTTTGGGAGGGCGACGAGGGATGGCGTGTTCAACATCATCATATGGGATGACATTGTTTTCTTTTTCTTTTTGGTGTATTCCAGAAAACAAAAGAAAAAATAGAGAAATTTTAAACAAAATAAATTATAAATAATTACTTTGTTTTCTTTTTCTTTTTGTTTTTTTGTTGATTGAGATTTCTAATTTCATGATTATATTAAATTGAATAAAATTTGGTTTCAACTATTTTTCTCTAACTCTTTCCTTCAACTATTTTAATCACTTTTCATGTATCTATTAATTCAATTAAATGATATTAAAAACAACAAATAGAAAATAATTAAAAAAATTTAAAAAAATAAAGTCAAATTTTGTTCTATTAAATCATAGCAACAATATTTATATTTTATTTTGAAGTACTCTAATATTATATTTTTTGATTATTATATATGAAAAATAATTAAAAATAACTGTAAAAATAAAATGAAATTAAAATAAAAAAAAATTAGTTGCTCATTTTTATATTATATAAGAGAAGAGATCAGATCACAAAATTTAAGAAACTTGGTTAACAGGTTTCTAGTCTTTCATCTCCACCATTCATCTCATTTATCTCAGAATCAATGGTTCACATTGTAAAGTGTATACTACATTCTATTTTTTAAGGTGTTAAACTAAACAAATAAACTATTAATAATTAGTCTCAGTTTATTAAATTAATATCATAAGTTTCAACTGACTTTATTTAAATATAATAAATATCAATCTCAAATAAATTAAACATCATAAATCAATAAGTGTTTAACAAATTAACAACTAACAAGTTTTGCTTAGTTTGAAATAAACTAAACAAAGTTATTCATAATTCAAATACTTGTAAAAAAACTTCTTCTACACTGCTTTTGTTCTCTGACATTTTTTGAAATATAAGTTTATTACCATGTAAATTTTCCTAATAAGTAAATAACCTCTTCTAAGATCTTTCATTCAGTTATGAAATGTTACTAAAACAAACATATTATTTTGTGTAAGTTATTTATTCTCTTTAATTGGTTTATAAATAAATGTATGCAATTTACAATTTTGATTATATGTTTATTATGTTCTTTTAACCCTTCTAGAGAGTTTATTGTCAAGAACACGAGTCAATGTTTTAAATAAACTTAATAAATCTTGCTAAGCTAACATAAATTTAAAATAAACTAAAGTAAGCTAATATGTCATAAAAGTTATAAATAACAAATCACATTAGTTAATTGAAGTCAATATCGTCACATATAGAATATGGATGAACATAATCATTTACTCTATTCTTAGTTTTTTCATGATACTCTTTGTCATCTAAGCAATCAGTTATATTTTCATCACATTGGTCTGTCAGACGTTTTATGAGTTTCTAATCACTCTTTGTATACAATGCCTGCACCTAAATTTAATTGACTGTATAGAAAAGTCATAGAAAAAATAACATAAATTGTCACTATGGCTAAATGGCTTTTACAAAAAAAAAACCTACTTGAGTATGTTAGATTTGCGTGGGTTGACACTTTTCAAACTTGCCACCTGACCTCGTACCTTACGGTTTAGAATGTTTTCTAACCCACGGACTTAACCCAACTCACATTTTATGAATTAGGTTGAGTCAAAACCCGTAAACTTATGTGTTGACCTAATCCATTGAACACTCATAATCATATATTCTTCATGATATCTGTACTATACGAGGTAAGTTGTCAAACAAGTATAGATGGGTAAATATGTACTAGAATTTTAAATATTTATTGTGAAATTAATCACTAATAAATATTTGATAAGTTACCTTAAGGCATTAGGTATATAAGTCTTTTTTATTTATATTGGCCTTTAACTTGTTCATTTCTTTGATCTGCCTCTAATGAGCGAAGAATCACATAAGTGAGTTTAACATCACATGTTGACTCAAAACCTATAAAGTATATGAATTTTTTTTTTACTTATATAACTTTTAACTTATCAATTCATTTTCAATGTGAAACTTCTTCACCTACATCTCACTCACATTTGAATTCCTAACACAACATATTATAACAACTCCCTAACTAAAAAAATTAGAGAATTGGGTCAAGTTTCTTCTTCTTCGAAACTCAAATCAAAGGTCAGAAGCAAGGAAGACTTGTTCCTCTTTATTTCTCTAATTCACTCTATTTTAACTAGTTAAAATGATTAAATGTTAAATACGATTATATCTTCTTATGTGAACTTTTCATATGACCATGTTATGTTAAAAAAAGAACACAAAAGCAATTATAGTAAGACCTATCACTATTCATGTAGGGTCTTTTGATTTTGTATATTTCTCTTTCTTAACATGATATAATCATGTAAAAAGTTAACATGAAATTATCTAAACCACATTCTTTTCTCGATCTCCCATTAAACTAGATTTTAGAACATTAATTGAGGTCTTATATTCCAATGCCAAGCCAAATAAACTATGGGCAAAATACCAATGCGAAGCGAAAAATAAGAAACTATTATATTCCAAATCAGCTGAAAAGACAAATCACTACACTAGAGAATTAATTCAACACAGGCAATTTATGCTTAGGTCTTACATTTATTAGAAAACAATCATTTACACGGCGCATGATGTTGCAAAAATTTCCAAGATGGCTGTTTATTACCTGACAAGGGCACCCCAAATCCAATACACCCCTTAACCATCTAATCCTATTTACAAGTTCCTCCAAGTTCAAAATTGCGGCATCTACCGTATTGGAAGACATGGAATTCAGACAAAGGCTTCTGTTGCTTCTCATATTCTTTGAGAGATATTCGTCATTTTATCCAGCATTTATAGCACTCCTTTCAAAATTCTCAATTGAAGCATCCATAATACGTGAACTTGAAACACTAAAATGAAAAACAAGTTTTTCCAGTTCTAGTGTCAGACTCGTCAATCACCATACCATTTCTGACAGTGTTACAGTGCTTTCTCATCGCCATGGATCCATCTGGAGAGTCTAAGAGACCCTCAGAATGTTGCGAAGAATGTGAAGAATATGTCCTTACTGTAGGCTAACCAACGATCACTGCTCCATCTGTAGCATGGATGTTTACAACACACCCCTGCAATAGCAAACGGGTTAAGGTGAAAGCAGAAAATTACTAAAATAAGATTACATTTCAAAAAAATGCAACCAGCAGAATAAACTGCAAAGAGAATGACTAAAGTCTATTTATTTCCTCAAAACTTCGACCATCAAATACAATATCCCCAGCAATTTTGTCTCACAAAAGTAAAGTAATTTAGTAAAAACATGATTACTACAAGACGAGACATGTTCCTAAAAAGACACTGAAACACTACTAAGCACAGTCATTTTTTAGGTGTGTTCATGTGTCGAACACGTGTCTGTATCAGATATATGAGAATACATATACGATACATGTGTTTTGCGTGTTTAAATGTGTCCGATTAAAAATATTATTTTTTAAACTTGGACACGTCTTGAATACAACTCGGACACACTTAGTTACGTTTAAGATACGACTTAGATATAACTCATTAATATTTTTTAAAAAAAATTAGTTTTCATGACTAACGTTTAATGTAACTCACCAAAGATCAATCACATGACTGACCTTCCAAGACTTTTTGACTAATATGCTCTTAGTGGCAAAAATATTTATCAAATTACCATCATTTCCAAACTATTTATCAAAATACTTCTGTTTTAGTCACGCCGAAATTTTTTATTATTTTTCATTCTACGTAGGATGCGTCAGAGGAGATGGTACACGTTTAGCGTATCCCACATGGATACGCTAACACCTGTAGCGTTTTCCACGTCATGACACCACACGTGATGGTGTATCAATGTAGGATGCACCAAACATGTTGGCGTATCCACGTGGGATGCGTCAAACGTGTTGGTGTATCCACGTGGGATGCGTCAAATGTATTGACGTTTTCAAGTGAAAAAAAATAAAAAAAATATTACGTTGCATGTACAGGACACTTAACTCATTCCATGTAAATCTATTGAGAAATAGCGTCTAGAGACATAAAATTTATATGTCTATTAAAGAGTGCACCACAATATTAAGAGACATTAGTATCAATTAATTTATTTATAGGCTAAATATTTGCTTCTGATCTGTAAAATAGTCGATGTGAGACTTTAATATTAGTAAGACAAAGCACTAAGTAAAACAATAATGTACTTTTATTCGATGTATGACTTTATTTATTAGGTTATGCTAATATATATATTATTGAATAACTTCTTATTTGATGTAAAAACATTATTTCTATGCATTTGAAAACATGAAAATGCAGCAATATTATAATTATTTTTATGATTTAAACTGCTCAATAAAGACCGGCTCAAAAAGGGCCAAATTTTAGCATAATGTATGTGGTGGGAATACTGGGCATTTACTCAAAAAGTTGAGTAGAAAAAAAAAGTAAATAAAGAATTGAAAAGCAAATGCCTGCTCCAGTAGCACGTTAAGATTGCCCTTGGAAACATGGTGGGTCTCTCCAAGAATGGGATTATAGGGAGCAACCCCAAAAGATGTTGGGCGTGTGGTAGATATGCTCCATGCTACCACAGATGTGAACCTATCCAGTGGACTCTGCTCACTGTTGCACCTTCTCAACAAATATGAAGCTGTGCAGTACACTGATTCACCATAGCACTGAAGTTGAAAATTTGGGAAATTAAACAGAAGTGGCAGCTGCACACAAGGCAAAAGACTTTAATCACTCTGTGTAATATATGTGACACAAATCATACTGTGATACTACTACCATAGTTCTCCAATGCCTATTATTATACAGTTTATATTTGCAATTAGAAATCTATACAACTAAGTACATGATTATATTCATTAGTTTAAGTGGCCATACATAAAAAAGCATGCTTTAGATATTATTGTATTTAAAACTTAAATACATATTATTTCTTATCTTTTAGTTTTCCTCTGCATATATTTACTGCAACCAAGCATAACTTTTGGGTTGCAAATTGAAAAATCTTTGTGTAAGCACGATATACAACACAATTTGTTCAATAGACTAAATAAAACCAATAGTTAATTTGACATTTCTAAGTTTAGCTTTCAGTATGCATGATTTAAGTAATTTGCTTTTAGTAGTGTATTGTATTTGTATGGATTTGAATCCCCTAGGTGTTGGAGGTCACAAAAATTGCCCATTTACAGTCACCAGGTTCTATGTTTGGCTTGACCTTGTGATGATTTTTAATTTGATTTGCAGAATTAATGTGTGAACATTGAACCAAAGAAAAATATAGAAAAGAATATAAAATTAAATACATAAGAATAATGTTCTTACATCAAATAAGAAGTTATTTAGTAGTGCATATATTAGTACAACTCAACAAATAAAGTCTCACCTTAAATAAAGGTACCTTGTTGTCTTACTTAGTTATTTTGTCTTGTCAATATCAAAGTCTCACATTAACTACTTTATAGATCAGAAGCAAATACTTGGATTATAAATAAACAAATTGATACTGATGTCTCTCAATATTATGGTGCACTCTTTAGTAGGCATGTAAATTTTATGTCTCTAGCCTCTATTTCTCAATAGATTCAAGTGAAATGAGTTAAGTGCCCTGCACATGCAACATGACATTTTTTATTTTTTATTTTAAAATGTCAACACATTTTGCGCATCTTACGTGGACACACTAACACGTTTGGCGCATCCCACGTGGATACGCTAACACGTTTGGCGCATCCTACGTGGATATGTCATCACGTGTGGCGCTACGACGTGGAAAACGCCACAGGTGTTGGCGTTTCCTAGTTAGATGTGCCATATCTTCTGACGCATCCTACGTGAAACGAAAAATAATAAAAAATTTCAGCGTGGTCAAAATATAGACATTTTGATAGATAGTTTGGGAATGATGACAATTTGGTAAATATTTTTGCCACTAAGAGCATATTGGTAAAAAAAACTGACGTCCCAAACCATTATTTTCATATAGTAGTATTTTAAGTTTTATCTTTTCACACACCACTATTAAACTTTTAAGTTTTATATTTTCACAAACCACTATTAGGCTTTTAAGTTTTATCTATTCACATACCATTATTTTTATCTACTCCTTCTACCTCTACTTGTATCAAGTCGTTCACTTCGTCGTCACTAAAACTTGTCTCACACCGTTATTCTCTCTAGTTTATTTTTTTGGATACACATGTACTTGTACATAATTAGTTTTATTAAGAGAAATTGATTTAAAAGAATTTTTTAAAAATGTCAATAGAAATTATGTTCTATATTTTTTGGGAAGAGTTTACTTAAATAATAAATATTTACACATATGATATATATTAAAATATTATAAATCTTTAAGTTTATAGAAATGATATTAAATGAATTATGAATCTTTTTTTATATGATTTATATTAAGATATTGTAAATCTTCAAATTTATAAAAATGATATTAATAAATTATGAATCTTATTTTTTAAATTTTACAATATATATATATATAAGTCAAATTCTTTAATTTATTTTGATATTATTTTATATATATATATATATATGTTTATGTTCTATAATTTTTTAAATTTAATGTATTTTTATATTTATGTTCATGTCATGTCTCATAGTTGTACATGTGGCCGAACTTGAGAAGTACTAGACCTCCAATTTCTCTGAATAATAACTTGAAAAAATAGCTCCCAACTTGAATATTGATTATTGATTAATGATTATCTCAGCATTTTTTTAAGTTATGGTTTCAGTATTTTTATTATTGATTGATTATCTCACAACTTGAGTACAAAAAAATATTATTTTATACTCTAACAAATAATATTTTAAACCATTTCACTTATTTTAATAATTTATTAGGTAAAAGTAATTTTTTATACAATTTAAATAAAATACATTACCTTAAAGTCATTTTTCAATTCACATGAAACTAATTTCATCACGACGTCTGCGACTCAACCACTGTCTTCAGTTTCAGTTTCAGTTTCAGTTTCAGTTTCAGGTACGCCCTTCTTCCCTTTGCCTCTGGGTTTCACATTGATTGGTTGGTCTGTCTCGGTGTTCTTGGGTCCAAACTCCAAACTCCAAAATGTGACTCTGTTTTGGGCGGTGATAACTGATGATTTGGACATGACATGTGAACTCAAATAAACCCAACCTAACCTAATACACACATACACACACACACACAGAGTCAGTTATATATTCATGTTTGTGAAGACTTTAGCTCCAGTTTATTATTACAAGGATATAATCAAATTAAATTTAGATAAATAACTGTCCCTAAATTTTATACACAAAAAAAAAATGAACTTTCCCTAAATTTTGTCCAGATTAAAGATGGCAAAGGCAAAAGGCAAAAGGGGTCAAGATGATGGACGGTGACTGCGATGCGAACGCAATGGCACACTTCATCCATATTCAATGTTAAAAAATCACAATCAATTGACTTGTTTCTTCCTTCTTATATAAATTGAAATCGAATTACATCTTACCTTATTAGTTATTCTTCACTACCAGTACACCAGGGCACAAAACACAACACAACTTGCATCACACCAATGGCTGCTCCAGATCTCGTTAATCCTCTTCTTACTCCTTACAAGATGGGCAACTTCAATCTATCCCACAGGTATTCAATTCGTATTCATTCATTTATTGCTCATCTTTTTCTCTACAACCATTTTTAGTTTTCCAATTTCAAATTGTTTTACCTTGTTTAAATTTTTTATTTCAGAGTTGTTTTGGCACCACTCACCAGACAGAGATCTTACAACAATGTTCCTCAACCCCATGCTATCTTGTATTACTCTCAAAGAGCTTCGAAGGGAGGTCTTCTCATAGCTGAAGCTACTGGTGTCTCTGACACTGCTCAAGGGTAATTAAGTCTAATTTCATTCATTTCTACTCTACACCTTCATCATTCTTCATCTTTACTCGCTTAATTTTGCTTCATAAATAAATAATTAAAAAAACAACTTTTTTATTATATTATATATAATTATATACCTCATGTGAAGGTATCCGGACACACCGGGCATATGGACAAAAGAACAAGTCGAAGCATGGAAACCCATTGTGGAGGCTGTTCATGCCAAAGGCGGTATATTCTTCTGTCAGATTTGGCATGTTGGAAGGGTTTCAAATTCAGGTATTTCCTGCCTTGGTTTATTCCTCATCAAATGAAAATAGCTTTTAAATGAATTTTCATTACATTTTGGTCAAGTTTAAACATCTTTGGATAATCGATAGATAAAAACACAAATCGGGGAATTTTGTTGAACTGAACATATTCCTTTGATTTGCCTGCCTCTGTTTAAACTCCGTGTCCTGCCCTGTCCACCACCTTTTGTCAAAATGTAAATTTGGAAGGAATTACTGCAAGAAATTGGTTATCAAAATATGACATGCTAGGACATGTTAAGTGAGGAAACTTGATTGATCAAGTTATTATGTTTAACTAACTCAAGCTATATCATTGGTAGATAATGTATCATATTGCCTTTGCTGTCAAGTGTCAACCTGTCACTGACATATTTCTTTGACATAAATCAATTTACTTGGTCTAACATCACTGACAGTAAAGTGGAAATGATTGGAGATTGTTGTTATTGAGTATTATCAGGGAATAACTACATTCTGATCTTCAAGTAATATACATCTTTGTATGTACATGTTCAATGTATGCCCATTTTCCATATTATTTTGAACAGGTTATCAGCCAAATGGGCAAGCCCCAATATCTTCTACGGACAAGCCACTCGCACCACAAATTCGAAGTAACGGCATTGATATAGCACAATTCACACCACCAAGACGGCTAAGGACAGATGAAATTCCTCATGTTGTCAATGACTTCAGACTTGCTGCAAGGAATGCTATCGAAGCTGGTAACTTCACTGACATTTTCGTGTACAAATGTTTCCAAAATTCAAATTGCTTCAATCATAATACAATTTGGTTTCAGAAAGTAGACTGTTTGTTGCTTTAAGGGGCACTCGGACGTTTTACAAATCATTTAACCCTTGGTGATGCAAATTGTAGGTTTTGATGGGGTTGAGATCCATGGGGCTCATGGTTACCTACTTGAGCAATTTATGAAAGATAAAGTGAATGACCGGACAGATGAATATGGTGGATCCCTTGAGAACCGGTGTCGATTTACTTTGGAAGTTGTTGAAGCTGTTGTGAATGAGATAGGGGCAGAAAGAGTTGGAATTAGATTATCACCTTTTGCAGAATATTCAGAATGTGGAGACTCCAATCCCGAAGCGTTGGGGCTTTATATGGTTAATGCCCTCAATAAATATGGTATTGTATACTGTCACATGGTGGAACCTAGAATGAAAACTGTTGGAGAAAAAGTTGACTGCCCTCACAGCCTGGTGCCAATGAGAAAGGCCTTCCATGGCACTTTTATAGTTGCAGGAGGTTATGACCGAAAAGATGGGATCAACGCGGCAGCTGAAAACAGGGCAGATCTTGTTGCTTATGGTCGTTTGTTCTTAGCTAATCCAGATTTGCCAAAGAGATTTGCGCTTGATGCTTCTCTCAACAGGTACAACCGGGAGACATTTTACATTCCTGATCCGGTTCTTGGTTATACCGACTATCCATTTCTTGAATGAAGAAACCAATGCTTTAGGATCCAAGGGTAGAACCTCCTTATTTAATAAGCTTGTCTTCCCTTGCAATTTGGTTGGTTAATGCAATAAGAATAACGATGCTTACTCATATTTTTATCTACATATTCTTCACATACTTCTTTGTTAACGCTTTGAATCCAATTGATACTTTTTATGAATGGTTCACGGTTGTGCACATAGTATGTAAAACTATTATTTTTTGTGTACTAATGTCAATATATGCCAACAAGAAGTGTTGAAGCTGTGTACCTCATTTTGCAATGCCATATGAGCTTTGTGCTAATATTATGCCCACGTGATGTATGATGGTTTATTTATAATATACACCCCCTCCCTTCCACAAGTATGCGCGACAATCGTATGGGATATTTGTGATATGTTGTCTAAGGACTGGGAAGTTGTTCTCTTGCACATTTTTCGTCAAGGAAATACATGTGCTGACTATATTGCTAAACTCAGCGCCAGTGGTAATGAGCATCTTCAGACTTCATATTATGAACTCCCCTCGGGCTAGTCTGTCTCCTTTGCTGTTGGCTGACTGGCATCTCATTTTTGAGACCTTAGTTTTCTGTCTTTCCTACTGTACCCAAAAAACAAGATAAACATAAATTACAATTTTGTTTACTCAACATACAACTCTAATTATAACTATACCGATATTAAATTTAATTTTAATTAATTTTTATTTTTTACCGCTTTTTTTTTCTCCTTGCAACAATTCTTAAGAGAAGAATACAAGCACCGATGAATGGTTCGCAGCTTTATAGGTCACTGAAGGAGGGGAAGAAATCTCTACTGAAAAACTCTAGCATTACAATACAACCCTGCATAAAAAGCACACTTCCAAAGAATCTTAAAATCCTTCTACTACAAAAAACTTCAATAATCAGTTATTAAAAAAATGTTACAAAGAAGATGTGTAAACCAAACCCACTGCTTATGAAAATTATATAATTTCCAGGAAAACTCACAAAAGGCAATCACTATAATCTTATATTTTTTCAAAAAATATTTTGTATGAAACGGCTTGGTTTTGGTTTTTTAAGAAAAATTTAATATAAAGGATGTTGCTTTGATAGATTTTTGTTTTTTGAAGAAAAAAGATGTCAACCCATTCACCTGACTAAAGTTGATTGGTTCAGTTTTTATTTTTCTTGAAACCCAACCCAACCTAATTAACTAAAGTTAAAGGCTTTTCTTCTCCTATACTTTATTTTATAGGACACAGTAATTGTGAAATGATATGGTTTCATATTTACTTTTATTTTTCCCTATTATTTGGTAGTGTAAAAATTTATTAAATAATGCTAAGGTGCACAAGTAAAATAGAGACATACAAAGAGAAGTACATGAAACAAGAAAAATAATCCTCTAAAGCTGATTATGTGCCTCAATAATTGGTTTATTAACTTGTTTGAACTTTGAAGGTTACGATATTTGGCGTGCCTCATACACTATTAGTTACACAAAACGTTATGGTCCAGAAATCAAGCTGGTGTTGAAGAATGGAAATGAGGATTTATAGGCAACCTTGGAACTTTTTTTTTTTGGGGGGAGAGGATGGAACCTTATATATATATATATATGAAGAAAGTTAAAAGTGCATAGCTGCCAACGAGATCCACTGGACCGATATTGATAACTCGTCTCCTGTCCAATAGACTATGCCCAGCCCAAAAAGGATTTTGTCCAGTTTTAGCTGAAGAATAATTAGACGACCAATATTAAAATAACTTTATCTAATTCCATCTCAAAAATTTACTCGTCGGTCAAATTATTATAAATAGTACTTTAATCATATATTTAATCGATTTGAGATAACACACTCTCATTACACTCAGGAAACATTTGAAGCATAAAGTTTATAAGATTAGACATCTATAAGTGATTTAATTGAGATAATCTCTAATACTATATTTGAATAAATAGATCTAACTCTATCTTAAAAAGTAATAATATAAAAAAACGAAAAATAATTAAAACAGGAAAAAATAAGTATACACATTAATCAACTTAAAAATAAATAAATATGCACATTAATTTTTACGGTATTAACTTAAAAATTATACACCATTAACGGATATAAAACGGGTAAAGGAATTTGATTGCGAAAACATCATTTTCCATTACCATTTATGGCCCAATTCTCTTTAGTCTTTGCTACAATTCTCCCGTTTAAGAGATTATCTAGACTATTCAATGCCCACCTTTTTCTTCCTTATTGCCTCAAATCATTCTGAAGACCCACATTTAACAAACAACGCATAAACGTAATCATGCTCTTAAATTCCTACAAAAAAAGAAAAGTAGATCACATCATCACATACACTATTTCGTGAAGGAAAAAATAGAGTCATGTTAGGCACAGATCATAAGAAGTTATAATAATTGGGTTTAGATTCTCGTATATTATTTTTTTTAAGTGACTAAATAGAAGAAATAAATAGATACAAGACTTATAATAAAAATTTTATAAATTATAATTGAGTTCTATTAATAAATACATTTATATTTATCTTTCTCTTCTATTTAATCATTTAAAAAAATAATATAAGAAAATCTAAATATATAATAATTCTACGTCACATGATTTTTAAGTGAGTTTATTCATAGTCATAAGATATGATAAAAATAAATGGTTAGGATTGGGAATAACTCTTTATGATTAGTCTTAGAGTAAGTTGAGTCCAACTCTGCTCTTGGCAGCAATCATTCTTCTGTTAAATGGTTGTTTGGACTTTCATTTCTGTGCATCTCAGCTTAGAGGTTTAGGTATCTGTTGGGTGGGCTTAATAAGTTTAGTGGTATTTTTGAACTCGATTTACTCATTAGAGTAGTAGATTGGATTAGATTGAATTGAGTTGAAGAGATTTTTTTGTTCAATTTGACCTGTTTAAAAGTGAATTAAATTGTGTTGAACTCATGAGTCTGACATATTTAAAAAAAAAAATTTTAAAAAAAGTTAAAATACAAAATTTAACAAATTCAGATCATAAGTTTCAATTTCAAACATAATAGGTCTTAATCTAACAAATTAATATTATAAGTCTCAATTTTAAATATAATAAGTCTCAATCTAACAAATTAATATCATAAATCTCAACTGACCTTACTCAAACATAATAGGTCTCAATCTCAAATAAACTAAACATCATAAATCAATAAATACATAATAAATTAATAATTAATAAATCTTACTAAGTTTGAAATAAATTATATAAAACTAGTCATAATTAAAATAACAAATTAATCTAACTAATTAAAATCAATATCATTACGCATGTCATATGTATTAACATAATCACTAACTTCACTTCTATTTTTTTTTATATACTTTTTATCATCTAAATACATTTTATCTAAAAAAATAAAAAAATATGAATGAATTGAATTTGTATAAATTAAACATGTTTTAACTTATTACTCGATTCATATATTACAAATTAAAATATTTTTTAATCTAATTTAACTCACAAACCTAACTTAACTCATATTTTATAAATTAAACTTATCAAAACTTATGAATCTACGAGTTAACTCAACTAACTAAAACCCTACTTAAAGGCAATCAATGATGTGAGAAACAAAGATTGGAGGTTCATATTTATCATTTTCTTCGTGAAGGTAACAGGGTTACTGACTTCTTAGCCAACTTGACTCATTCCTTTCCTATAGGGTTGCATATCTTGGAGAGTCCACCTATTGATTGTGGTTAGATTTTGTTGGGCGATCTTGTCTGGATTTCTTTTCATTGTAGTGTAGTGACTTAATTAAAGCCTTGCCCCTCCTCATAATTGTTTTTAAAGAAAAAAGTGAGCGAGGCCTTATCTTTTCAAGAGAGAAACAAAAGTTGAAGCACTCTCAATATTTATTGAGAAATGTTTTATCTATCAACTTAATTTTTTTAATTATTAAATAAAAAATATTAAATATTTTTTATATTCTCCAAAATATTAAATATATTTATTTTTTATTTAATATTAAAAAAATTATATAATATTATTCATATTTCTTTGTCTTGTTCTACTTTAAAAAAAAAAAAAAATACTTTTTTACATCCTGATTGGACACTTGTTTTTCTGTGGGTGGGATTATATATTATTTTATATTATATAAATATATTACATATATATATGAGTTAAATGTCATTTAAATATCATATTTTGAATATTAAAATAACAAAAATTTTTAAAAAACCTTTTAAAGCTAAGCTCGAGTGCTCTCGTCTCTCGAGCACTTGCAGCCTTGTTCATTTTTTTATTTGTTAATTAATTTAAATTAATCTAAATGTAAATTCATGCATCTGATGTGTAGAAACCTAGGTTTCCTAGCAAGTCCCTTAAAGTGTTGCGTTTTTTTAATCCTAGTGTTGGAAAAAGTTGTTTCCTCGAGCTGTGCATGAACTATTGGACTTATAGGTATAATAATCACATGATTCACATAACTAATTCAGAATTTCAAAGTTAATAGGACCCACGTAAAAGAAATATGCACATTCTTAAACTTTAGGCACACTCTTAAAATTAAGAAAAATGTTTTATACACATTTTTAAAACATACATCACCTCATAATTAGAATATAAGATACAATTAAAATATAAATATATAAAAAAGAGCATTTATAATTAAATGATAGAAATTATACAAATATAAAATAATATATAAGTAGATATAAGTTAAAATTAATCATGAGAGAAAATGAAATAAAAAAATATGTAATAAATAATGTCTACAATAAATATTTTGTTTAATATTAAATATGTATAAAATTGTATAAGTCACATTAAAAATATATTAATCTCTAAAAACCAATGGAGTATCTACAAAATAATATGATATACAATGCCTCTGCATGAAAATCCTGCTGGAGTAAAAATATGATATAAGTATTTCTACCCTTGTATAGCCGGAGCGCTGCTTTTCACAGCAAAACGCTAACGCTTCTTTTAGGTTTCTTTTTTTCATATTTAAAGGATTAAATATCTTATGTGATGAGCATATAATTTGTTTTATTAATTTAATATATAATTAAATTAATTTAATAAATTAAATTTTTATTAAATAAAAATAAAAGAGTAATTTTATAATTATAATAATTATAAATTTGATAAAATTTAATATTATTAAAAAAAATTTTTATATAAAAATTTAAAGTCTTATTTTTAACATTAAAATATTTATTCTTTTCTCATTATTACTAAGTAGAAGAAGAAAATAATATAAATTGAGTTTTAAAATTTTTTAATACTCAAAATTCAGTTCACTTTTATTCATAAATAAATATTAATATTTTATATTTTTTTATTTATTAAAATCATAAATTTTAAAATTTCTATATTTTAATAATAATTTTTATATTATTAAAAAAATTATAAATTAACATGTAATATTAAAATAAAATTATAAAAGTTATATTTTTTAATTAATAATAGTTAATTTTCTCAATTTATGTTTAATTGTGAAAATAAGAGATTTTTTTATTATGCTATTATGTTGTAAGGGAAATGTTTTACGTGAGAAATATTTTGCGTATAATTTGAGAAATATTTTATGTATATTAAAATATATATATTATATTTATATTATATATTAATATAAAAGAGATGTCAAATAATTTTATATGTGATTGTAATATTTTTATGATATATATTATAATTTTATAAATAAATTAAATAAAATTAGACATATTTTTATTAAATAAATAATAAAATTAATAAAACTTTTATATATACATTATATTTATATTATATATTATAAATTAATATAATAAAAATATTAAATTAATTTATATGTAATTAAAATATTTTTATAAAATATAAAATAAATTTATAAATAATTTAAAAAAATTAAATATATAAAAATTAGATAAATAACATACTAACATGTGTAAATTAATTTTACTATTGTATACTATTTTCCGTTGCGTTGCGTGATTTGACAAAGTGAAGGAAAGAATTAAAAAAAAAAAGTGGATCACGTTCAATGTGTTTATGCGTGGACACAGAGCTCCACGCGTGTTTTTCTTTTCGTTTCCGAGGCTCCATCTCTGCACCTCGTTCAATGTGTTTTTTGGCGTGATGATAAAGTCGATTTTCGCACATTCGCACATCACAACGAAAGTATTTGTAATATTATATTTGTAATATTGTCCGTAAATTTCACGGGTTGATTAAAGAACATCTAGTATTTAATTTTTATGCATAATATTAAGTAAGATTTATTAATTATTAAAATGATCAAATATTTAAGTTAATTTAATTTTAAATTATATAAAATTATATTTTTAATTATTTAAAGAATATATATTGTAAAATATATGATGATTCTTTGTATATAAATAAATTAAATTTTATTGTTATAAAATATTTATAAATTATTTAAAGGTTAATTTGTTGTTCTTATAATAAATAGATATTATTGTTGGTAGTATAATTGTATTATTAATTTTATTTATATATATAAAGATAATAATTTTTTTAATTAATGCATATATTATTATTAAATAATGTTAAATTTATTAATATCATTATATTTATTATTATATGTTGATATATCACTTAAAAGTAAATATTAATATACATTAAATTAGTATTTTAAATTCGTACAATGGACGGAAAAATAATAAAAATTTATAAATATCGTTATTTTAAAACTAAGATTAAATATAGAACTAATTCTAAATTTGTTAACAATACCATATAAAACTAATAATGTGAATGATAATTATAACAATAACTATTTAATATAAATAAAAGAAAACAAAATAGATGATCACATAATATATTTCAAGATCAACTTATACTACTTCATTTACTTACAAAAACCACCAACTACGATTTTGAAACAAATAAACACAAAGGATAAATAACTATAAAAAAAAATTCAAATGTAATGTTCATGACTCTAATAAAAAACATCAAAATGCAATCTTCATGTGTGATTCTTGCTAAACGTATTAACATTCAAGCTGATAGTATAATAGAGAATAGAGATTTTGAGAAAAACGTGATGAACTGAATTGATTACTGAATGTGATGTACAACTTCATATATATATATATATATATATATATATATATATATATATATATATATATATATATATATATATATATAGAGAGAGAGAGAGAGAGAGAGAGAGAGAGAGAGAGAGAGAGAGAGAGAGTAACTATTTTAGCTTTGCTATAACAAAATGGAAACTTAACAATCTAACAAACCAACTAATTGTCAGTGTAATTAACTTGCTGACTTGTTATCCTTTACATTTCCTTTGCAAACTCAACGAGTTGATGTGTTCAACTCAGAGTTTGTTTCGCATGAAGGGAAACTAAGAGCTAGACGGTGGTTTGGTGAGTACATCTGCTACTTGCTCTGCTGATGGTATGTGAACTGCCCATATGATTTGTTGAGCTGCTTTTTCTCTTACAAAATACAAATCCAATTCAAAATGTTTAGTTTTAGAGTGAAGAACATGATTAGCAGTAAGCATCACTGTGCTGAGATTGTCACAATAAATTACTGGTGCTTCCTTTATTGAGATATGCAATTCACTTAATAGAGACTTCAACCATGAGATTTCTGTCACCATAGAAGCCAAGCTTCGATATTCTGCTTTTGTGGTTGATCGAGATACAACTCCTTGTTTCTTGGAGGACCAACTTACTAAGTTTGATCCCAATAATACACATGTTCTTGAAGTGCTTCTCCTGTCATCAAGATCTGAGCCCCAATCATAATCTGAGTATGTTGTGATGTCTAAATGAGGTGACTTGTTTAGGTGCAATTCATATCCAAGAGTTCCTGCTAGATACCGTAGAATTCTCTTTATAGGTTTCCAATGAGGTTCTAGTGGATTGTGCATAAACTGACATACCTTATTTACACTAAATGCTATTTCTGGCCTAGAGATAGTGGCATATTGTAGACCTCCAACAATAGATCTATACAATGAAGCATCTGCCACAGTTTCTATTCCAGTAGCAGTGAGTTTGAGACTAGTTGCCATAGGAGTTCGCATGGGTTTGACATGTAGCATATTGGCTTTGATCAATAAGTTTGTAATGTATTTATCTTGGCACAACAAAATACCACCACTGGAAGTGGGTTTGGCCTCTATTCCTAAAAAATCATGTAGCTTGCCTAAGTCTTTTAAGGCAAAAACTGAATTAAACTTTGAGATGAGAGAAGATACAACATGTTGACAATTGCTAGTGATGATAATATCATCTACATAGACAAGCACAAAGATGGTAATGTGTTCTGTAATCTAAACAAACAAAGAAGTGTCACATTTGGTGGCGTGAAAACCAAGTTGACAAAGGGTTTGGCCTAATTTCTCAAACCATGCTCTTGGGGCCTGCTTAAGGTCATATAATGCTTTATGAAGCTTGCACACTAGATTACCACTGTCCTGTGCATACCCTTCTGGCTGGTGCATGAAAACTTCTTCTTTGAGGTCCCCATTTAGAAAAGCATTATTCACATCCACTTGATGAATTGGCTAGCCGAAAGACAGTGCAATGGTGAGGACCACCCTGATAGTAACAGGTTTAACTACCGGACTAAAAGTCTCAGTAAAATCAAAACCTTCTCTTTTGTGAAAGCCTTTAGCAACTAATTGTGCTTTGTATTTTTTAACATAAGTTGCTGTGGAAAATGCTTCAACCTAGTATTTGTGAGGAACACCAGACTCAGTCAACAAAGTGAGACCAAGTTCAGAAATGTGTCTATGTTTCCTCTCAGCTACCTTATTCTATTCATGTGTGTGTGGGCAGCTGAATCTGTGAACAATGCCCCAATTGTTGAGTTGTTTAGAGAATGCACAATACTCTTTAGCATTATCAGTTTGTAGCATCTTTAGTTTAGTTTCCAATTGCAATTCAGCAAGAGCTTTGAATTTAAGAAATGCAGAGAATGCCTCAGATTTGTGTGTTAAGAAATAGATCCAGCTAAATTTTGAGTAAGCATCAATAAACACAATGTAGTATTTATGACCAAATGCAGACAGTAATGGGGATGGTCCCCAAATATCAGAATATACCAATTGTAATGGTGATGTGTAAACAAAATCAGAAATAGGAAAAGGCAACTTGTGGGATTTGCCAATACAACAGGCTGAACAAAACATTGAATCTAGTTTATTATCAGTAATATGTATTTTACAAGAAGCCAGAACATGCTGTACAATTTTCATAAAAGCATGTCCTAGTCTAGAATATCAGTGTGAAAAGGAAACTTTACCAAAAAGAGTAACTACACTATGATCAATACCAAGTGTGTCTTTTACAGAAACAGAAGGCACACATGCTAGAGACAATGGAGGTGATGTGAGCTTCAAATTGTCAAACACATATAGACCATTGCTAAGTGTTCCTTGCAAAAGGATATGTTTGGACACCTGAGATTTAACCAAACAACAATTAGCATGAAACTAAAAAAACACATTGTTATCCTTGGCAAACTGAGATACACTAATCAAATTTTTAGTGAAATGAGGGACATGTAATAAATTGGATAAAGCCAGTTTCGAATGAGAATGAACAGAATTAAAGGAGTTACTAGCAATATTAGTATGTCCAATGTGATGAATAGCCAAACTTGCGCCATTACCAAGGTGTACCATGTCCTGTCAAATGGCTGTTTCACTCCAAGATTAGTGATATCTGGTGTGAGATGTGCAATGGCTCCATAATCAACATACCAGGAGGAATCAAAAGATGATGGTACAATAGATTGGACAGTAGGTTCAGAGGTTCCTGGTGTGGCAAAATATGGTCTAACTTGTCCTGAAGATTGACCAGAGGAAGAAGAATGAAAACCTGAACTTGAATTCCCTGAACTTGGATTTAGCAGGTTCTGATCAAACCTATGCCAATAAGACCATGCATCATGCTCAAACTTGCCACACAGTTAACACTTGGGACGATCAGCATTGGAATGTGAATAATTGCTATTACCAGAATTTGTATAAGATCTGCCACCTGACCAAAATTTCTTCCACCACGACCATGACCTCTGAAGAACCCTCTTCCTCTTCCTTGACTAAATTGTGAGGGAACTTGTGCCACATTTGCTTGCAAGATTCCATAACCACTACTTGAAAAATCAGTTGTCCTTTTGTGCCTCTCTAAACGTTCATCTTGAGCCATCAACAAAGCTTCAACATCCATGATTGTATACAGATCAGTTCTAGACAAAATTGAAGTAACAAAGTCATCATATTCCTCGGGTAGGCCATCAAAAATGACATCAAGATGATCAGCAGTATCAATCGGAGCTCCAACTGCTGTAAGAATATCTACAATTTTCTTGATTTGTAGAAGATACTCAGATATTGAAGACCCTCCTTTTCTCACGGTTCTCAACTGAACCTTAAGTTGTTTCACCTTTGCTCTGCTTTGAGCAGCAAAGAACGTTTCAAGATGTTGCCAAATTTGATAAGAATTTTCACATCCTACCATACGAACAGTGAGAGATTCAAACATTGATGCAAGAAGCCATGACATGAAGATCTAATCTTGTTGTTCCCAATTGAGAAACTCTTCACTTTGAATACCTCGTCGAGCACTATCTTCTGAATTAAATTCTTGTGGAGCTGATTTAGCATCTTGGATAAATTTCTGAAGCTTGAATCCCTTGATGGTTGCAAGAATCTGCTGCTTCCATGGAAGAAAATTATTTTCATCTAATTTGAATGAAACTGTATTTAAAAAGGTATGTAAAATGAACCTTGATGATGGAACATGAGAAGGATCAGAAGCCATGAGTGAACCTTGAGCTCTAATACCATAAAGGTATCAGCATTCAAACTGATAGTATAACAAAGAATAGAGACTTTGAGAGAAAACGTGATGAACTAAATTGATTACTGAATGTGATGTACAACTTCACATATATATATAGTTAAGCTTAACTATTTAGCTTTGTTATAACAGAATGGAAACTTAACAATCTGACAAACCAACTAACTGTCAATATAACTAACTTGCTGACTTGTTATCTTTTACACCTACATTTAAAATAATAATAATAATATTAAGAATAATATAACTAAAAGGGAATAATTAAGAAAAAAAACACAACATACTAAAATCTTTTTATTTTATATTATTTTTATTTTGAATTCTAGATGCAAAATGAAAAAACTATTAATTGAATATGCCCTGCAACGCACGGTAAACATTCCTGCATCTATCATGCCATTGATATCATTTAGGCATTTCCACAAATAACAACTGCCTATGCTTTACTATTATATGCAATCAAACATTTACTTATCAATGCAAGCTGAGTTCTCAACCAAGTCAAGAGAAATACACACAAACTAAATGACCCATAACAATCTATCTTCTTTACTATCCCCCAAACTCACTTTTACAACACAAACAAAATCCAACAGAATTCACTTAGGCTCTACAGCTCATATCCTTGAGAAAACATATAGTCTTTTCTTTCCATGGATCAATGACCCATAACATCTTATTTTTTATTGATAGTCAAACTTAGAAGTGATAATAAACAACTCAGCATTGGCAAACGTCACATTAAAGTTAAAGAAAATATAACTTCTACATATTTCACTACAAAATTTGTTCAAAAAAGGAACATAAACATGTTTGTACAACCCATTCAATAAGAGTAAGATGTTGATAAATAAAGAACTTTATAGGCATTACCTTTTTCTTTACGAGTTATAGGCATTACTTTGCCTTCTTGCCAAGAATGTCAAAATTAAGATATTTATTAAAATTAATACCTTACCTGAAATAGAATTACTTAGGAAGGTAGAGGTAATTGATAAATCAAATTTACAAACAAAAAATAATAAAAGTTTCAAGCTTTACAAAAAATAGATCAATAGCATCATTACAACCAAATAATTGAGTCTTAAGAATCAAGAAGTCCAACATAATAATAATTAGAGATAAGTTACACGCATTCTACAAACTAATGATAAGTCATGTCAATTTAAAGGATCAACTATTAAGGTTACAAAGCAAAAACTCAACTTTGAACAAATGGAACTAAACTTCATTATGTTCTTGACTATGAACTTCATATTTATATTTTCAATGTTTAAAAAATAAAGTTCTATTTTCCACAATAGAAGTCATCCTCAATTTAAAAAAAAAACGTAAGAAACAAAAAGCATTGGACATTGCACCTACTCATTTATATTGATTATTTCTCACATAACCAACAATAAGAATCTCATCATAAACTCAAAAACGTTAACTGAGGTCCTCTTTATTCCATCTTTACAGGGGAGCTCTTTTTTTCATTTTTACTTAGTTCTCCTTCCATTATTCTCGCTTATTTTATCATAATAGCAAAAATTCATTTTCATAAATGAAGATTAATAATAAATGAAAGCATTCAATTTCGCAAATGAAGATAAATAATAAATGAAAGCATCTCAAAAGACCAGCTCTAACATGATAAATTTTAACCATCATCTGATTTAAATTTACACAATTAAAGGATGATAATAATAGACAAGGGCATTATTCTTTTGAAACAATGAAATACAGTTCCAATTTAAAGACTTTGAATAATTTAAGAAAATATACTTACATGGTTTAAGGATCCCAATTTCAAAGTTGGAGAATGTAGATGTTACTCATATGCATTATTTTTAAACCACTCAAACCATCCTATTTGCTACATTCCTTTTAATTCAAACACACACATGTCAAAACAAAATGGACTCACTTTTCAGGCCATATATAATACTCTAATTACAAAATCAATTGCTTGAAATTATTTAAAGTATCATATTATTGATACTATTTAATAGAATGTAACCTAACTTCAAATTCATCAAACAATCAAATCACTCTCTTGGAAATAACAAAATGCAAAACACTAAGGTTGAGAATTACATCACTGAGAACAAAGCTATATTTATATACCTTCTATATGTATACAGTGAAGAGAACTACCCGGACAAAAGAAAGCTGGATGCAGAAGCCATAAACAGTAGTTTGAGATTCCTCAAGGGCATCTTATAAGACTCTTTGCCACCCCTGTGGATAGCAATAACATGGATTCTTTACATCAGAAACTAAAAGTGGAACTGTTCTCCAGCTATAGAAATTATAGCTTGTTTACAACAAAAGTAAATGACCATTATTGCAATTCTTAACAAATGAGTAATGACTAAATGACAAATTATCCATAAAGTCATATTTAGTAGGAAAAGAAGAAAAAAGAACAGAAAAAATAGGAATAAGAGTACATGAGTCAATAAAAGTACATGAGTTAAAAATAAAAGTTATATCATATTTTGATGGCAAAAGCACTTACCAAATAAAGAATATGATTTGGTATAACATAAAACTACTTTCAACTCTCTATTAGTATGACCAATGATCTGCAGAAACCACAAAACCAAATCCATGAAAATAAAGCAAATTGAATTTCAATGCCAAGAAATCAATGAAAGATTATGATTTATGCAATACCGAAGAGGGAAAAAAAGCAAATTTGAACATGTTGGAAACATTGCTTAATTACAAAATACAAAAGTATAAGAGACAAAGAAATTTAACAATCTAATATTTCACATTATTTTCACTCATTGACTTGAACAAAGAGGTTTGGACCATAATTTGCAGTTGGCCAATGTAGTTATCTAATCTCAATTTGCTCAATCTAACAACTCAAAACTTTACCAAACAACAAGATAATAAGTACAAAGTTTGTGTCAATGAAGATCATGTAAAGCATATACCAAAAAGAACATAATGTTAGTTTATAAAAGAGAACAAAACCAATACCTTTAAAGCCATATTAGGATGAAGATCCTAATGTTCTCCTCCCGTTTCTTATTAGCATGCCTAGAAAATCAATAATAGAAATAATTTTTGAAAATAATAAACTATTAACAAACGCAAAGATTCAATAAACTTTCTGCTTGTTTCATGGAAAAGAAAATAATGTGAGAAAATCTGTAAGAGAAAAGAAAAAAGTAGTTTATATTATCATATATCTAAATCATATTCTTTAGTCCGAGACAGTTTTATTGTTCATAATCTATTATATAGTTATCAATGTTCCTATGTCAATATAATCACACCCCTAATGTGAATCTCCCCTCCCTCAATCCATTGATGATGTCAAACAGGATTAGTTATATTGGTTTCAATGTCTTGGATATTATCTAGATGTGGCTTAGGCTTTTATTTATGTTTTGGAGTTTCAATAGCATGCATATTCCACGTACACTATTGTTACATAATCTCACAGTTAATCTAGAAGCTTTTTATATTAAAAAAATAAGAGAAAATCTAGTAGTTGGAAAGTATAAGAATAAATGGCTCTTAGAAAAACATATAACTCAATATTAGGAGAGTGAAGTTAGACAATAAGTTACTTAGGATTAGAAATCGCTAGGATGTTTGAGCCTATAAAAGCCAAAATAGAATCAGAGATATACCACTTGTAAAAATGGTGACAATAAAACCCAATGACCCACTTACATGTTCTCTTTGCTGTTCTCTAAGCCTGTAAAAACCAAAACAGAATGAGAGATATACCAACAGACTGTCACAGGTCACAAAAGCAATGCACAAGTCACTTCATTATCACATGTTAGCAATTTGAGTTAGGAAAAGAGCACTTGAGTTACCACTAGCCTATCATAGGTCACAAAGGCAATGCACAAGTCATTTCATTATCACATGATAACAATTCACAAATAAATAATAGAACATCCAACTATGACAGTAGCATCCATTTTTTTTGTAACCCATATGATTTTAGGATGCAGTTTTAAAAAGGAGCAAAAAGTCCTTGCATAGATTTCACCCAAAAAAACAAAAAAGTCCTTGTATAGAAGGTCTCTGTCACCCTCTCTCGAAATCTGATGCATTCAGTGATAAGAGAGGCAGATAAATTATAGATGTTCTACCTCTACATTGAAGATGTAATCATTAAATAATTATCACATGTATGAACTACAGAGAGCGAGGCAAGAGAAGACATGATGTGACAAGTAACTCATATCATTGTTGAACACTTAACAAAAAGATCCATTCTAAAAAGAACACCAGCAAAACACCAACACTCCAAAGACACGTTCCTGGCTACATAAGCATGCGAAAAAATGAAGATCACATCCCTGTGCTATGGCAAGACATTCAACATAAACACATAAGACAAACATAAAATTCAGGTCATCATAAGCATAAATTGATCATGCAGTGATCCATGAGATAAAACAAATCCACTTGATTTAATGACAATAATAGTATAAAAATCATATTGCTATAATAGGTATACCTGCAAAAGAAACCAATTTAGATGAAGATTCAAGTAGCATTCTAATGAAAGGGAATTTATACAAAGAAAATAGGCAAATATAATAGGAAACGTTGATCTGTAATTGATTCATAATATGGAATCAATATTAATGTTATATTATTCTCCATCCACATTGATCTTTGATTGATTCATAATAGGGAATCAATATTATTACTATATTGTTGACTCATGCCACTTTAAAATTAATCATTTAGAAGCACACCAATCGTGTGAAGTATAAATGCATAATTTGATTGATAATTTTCCACTCCAACTGTAGAGTTAATCAAGGATAGGCTTTGACACATGCTAGTTGAAAGTTAATCAATTAGAACCACTAATCAAGCATAGAATAAATGCATAATTTGATATTAACAATTAAAAAAAAGTTACCATATTGGTGAAGATTTCCCAAGCGAAACATCAAACTTTGCCAAAGCCACGCTACCTCCCTAATGGAATAAGATGGTAGAAGGTTGCAACTGTATTATAAAGTCATTAGGAAGAGTATTTTGGGAAAGGTTGGAAGGAATTGGGTAATTTATGTTGGTACATAGATAAAGAAGAATTGACGTTGACAAATCATAATTAAAAGCCAGACAAATTTTACCATTAATTATGCAGAATTGTCTACTTAAATTTTTGGAAAATAAAATTACAGGGAAGTATAAATTCAAATTTGATTATTAGCAATTGTCGGACAATAAATGAAATATGTGCACCATAACCATATTAGTAATAAAATATTGGAAAGAAAATATTGGTAGGAAAACTAGCAAGAATACCATATTCGTGAACTTGCCAGAAAAACAATTGCATAAACTTACAATATTCGTGAAGATCTCGACATCCATTAGGAGCCTTAACAGGATTTCATTGTCCTCTTTCCTTGATGAAAAAGTCAAATATCCTTAAATTGTTGATGAAAACTTTTGCCAAAAACACACATAGGAAAAAAAGCCATATACTTCAGATCGAACAAATGGGAAACATATATGTGCATACCGAGTCAACCCACATAACCTCACCCGGAGAAGGATTCACACGACCACACATCCCTCTTGGCACCATCGTAGCCCTTGCTTCCGAGAATCTAAGGCGCCACGCTCCCCGTCATACATACAAGAAAATTGTGGCAGATTTTGTGGTGGATTAAAATCCATCTCAATTTGTGGTGGATCAATTTGCAGTGAATTTTTGCGACGAATTTTTTCCCACAAATTTCTTTCAGTACCATTTCCACCGTGAATTTTTTTTTTGGTTAAAAAAAAGTTTACAACGGATTTATTAGGCGCAAAATTGATGAAAGTAAAAAAAAATTGGTAAAAAATATTAAAAATTTATTTGCGGCGGCAAAATTTGTCGCAAAAATTGCCACAAAGTAAAAATAAATTTGCAACAAATATTTTTGCCGCAAAATTGATTAATATAATAAAAAATTCAAAAAATATAATTAAAAAAATTTGGGACAAAAAAATCTATTGCAAAAAATTGTTGTAATTTAAAATATTAATTTGTGGTGAAAAAATTCGCCGCAAAATTGATAACATAATAAAAAATTCTGTAAAAAATATTAAAAATATTTTTAGGGCGAAAAAAATCCACCGCAAAAAATTCACCGCAATTTAAAAAATAATTTGCAACAAAAAAATCCATCGCAAAAAATTTACCGCAAACCAGATCTAAAACATCTTCCTTCCTTCTGTCATCCTCATTTCTCTTATTCTCCATTCTCAACATCTTCTCCCTTCTCCCCTCTCTCCCTTGCAACCAACCACTGCCACCGACCCTGGCCCAGTGTCCCCAGCCCAGCGACTCCGCACCCCGCGACCTCGACGTGGCGACTCTGTCACTCTGCGACCCCAACGCCACCGTGCCGACGACCCACTGTGAGCTCGAGCCTGAGCTGTCGTCCACCACGTCGTCCCTTCTCTGTCCACGCACCATCACTTGTTTGTTGAGGTATTTTAGAATGTGTTTAATTTTGAGTTTTCTTAAGTCTTCATTAATGTCTAAAACGTGATTTTAAGGAAGATTATATGTTTCAAATGTTCTTCCTTTTTCATTAATTCTTGAATGGAAAATTGTAATGTTTGATCATGAGATTCTTAGTGTATTTGGATTAGAATAGACATAGCTGATATAGGGTCAAGTGGAGCTTGTGCTTAGCCATGATACTGTTATGTTATTTTTATAATTTTGAAAAATTGGTGCAGTGGTCCATTATGTAATGGAAGAAGTATGCTTAGTTTTTGGTCTTGTGTGGTTCATGATTAAGAGTAATTATGAGTGAATGATATTTGCACTCTCTTGATACATATCTTAGTTAACTGTTTAGAGCCTAAGAATAAATTAAAATAACTATTGTATTTGACTGTATAATGTTATATTTGCAACAATTCCTAAAATATTGATGATTGCCTACTTGTATTGTTGGATAAAGGATATTAGTAGCATTCTTTGTCACATATTTGATCCATGTGGTAAATTGTATTAGCGAGCGAAGCCTTAGTTTCCCGTTTAAGATTCAATATTAGTGAGCACACGTATTTTTTGAAGGTACTGCTCATTATATTGAATCTTGAATTGTCCAAGTTAGACAGTTTGGGAAGAAACTTTTCCTTCACTTGATTATAGTTACTCCTTAAATCCCATATCATATACTTGATAAAATTTTGTTATGCAACATTTTCTTTTGTTCTCTGAGTGCACACTTGATCGTGTTAGATGTCAACACTTTCTAGTCATGCACTTGGAGACCAATGGGATATGTTGTCGAAATTTTATCAAGTATACGATGTGTAATTTTTGTAAGTACTATCAATCAAGTGCTGAAAAAGTGTCTTCTTGAATGAGATAGGGTCATACCATATTAAGATAGATGAAGATTTTAGAAATAATAGTTGTTTGGATTGAAATATTTATATAAGTATAATTTTAAAATATATTAATTATGCAATATATGTTGTGCATTTTGCATTTTTGTATTTTGATTTAAGTGTAAAATTATCATTGTAGAAAATGGTAGTTCCTAAAAATCGTAGATAGATGTATAATAGGACTCATTCGGGTCGTAGTGGACTTACACAAGAATTTGTATGTGGAGTTGAAGAGTTTGTGAATTATGCATGTCGATCTTCCCATTACTTAAGTGAATGAACAATTAGGTGTCCCTGTTTGATGTGTTATAGTGGGAAATTGTTGAAACCTGAGATTGTGAAAGTTCATTTGTATAAAAAAGGATTCAAACTTAGGTATTGGTTATTGGACAGATCATGGAGGGGAAAAGCCTGATCTAATTAGTGTAGATATAAACTCTGATATGAACACTGCTAATTGCCCTATATTAAAGGAGGAAGATGTGGTTGATAGGTATCAAAATATGGTTTGTGATGCAGCTAGAACAAACTTTAGGAATTTTAAGAGTCATTTTCAATAGAGTGTTGAGGAGCCTCCACATCCAGAGGCCAAAGAGTTTTATGATCTATTAAATGCTATAAGTCAGCTATTATGGCCTGGCTGCGAAACTCATTCTGAGTTATCCTTGGCAGTTCAAATGTTAAGCCTCAAATCTGATTATAATGTAACACATGCATGCTTTGATTTATTTATAGAGATATTAAGAGAGGTTACTTCACTAGGATCACGAATTCCTCTGAATTACTATAGAACAAAAAAATTGGTTGGTAAACTTGAGCTTGCTTCAAGAAAAATAGATTGTTGTATAAATAGTTGCATGTTATACTATGATAATGCCAGACAAAGTAGGTTTTGTGGTGCTGAAAGATACGAACTTCATAAAACCAATAATGGAAATAACAGTGAAGTTTCGGTGAAAAGAATGCATTATTTACCTCTTATTCCTAGGCTCAAGAGGTTGTATTCCTCTATGAGCTCATCTACACACATGAGATGGCATGCTGAAAATAATAAGAAAGAGGAAGAGATGTCTTACTCATCCGATGGTGAAGCATGGAAGCATTTTAATAGGACATATCCTGAATTTGCATTTGATCCTAGAAATGTTAGGCTTAGTTTGTGTGCCGATGGTTTCACTCCCTACAATCAATCTGTTTCTCTTTATTCTTGTTGGCCTGTGATAGTCACTCCATATAATTTGCCCCAGAAATGTGTATGACTGCCCCATACATGTTCCTAACATGTATTATTCCTGGTCCTCATATTCCCAAGAGCAAGATTGATGTTTATTTACAACCATTAATCGATGAACTGAAAATTTTATGGCGGGTGTTTTAACTTCTGACGTGTCAAGCAAACAAAATTTTATGATGAAGGCTGCATTGATGTGGACAATAAATAACTTTCCTGAATATGGAATGTTGTCTGGATGGATGACTGTTGGTAAATTAGCATGTCCATATTGTATGGATCAAACAAAGGTGTTCATTTTGAAGCACTAAGGAAAAAAATCGTGGTTTGACTGCCATCGTCAATTCTTGCTCGTTGATCACATGTTTAGAAAAAATAAAAATGCATTTAAGAAGAAAACTGTTGTGTCTGATTTGCTTCCACCAAGATTATCTGGACATGAATTAAGTGAGATTGTTAGTGCCTATAGTAAAATAACTGAAATGCAGCCGTGCAAACAACATGTGTATGGTGTTTATCATAATTGGACTAAGCAGAGCATTTTTTGGGAGTTATCATACTGGAAGGACAATTTAATTAGGCATAATTTAGATGTCATGCATATTGAGAAAAATGTCTTTGATAACATATTCAATACTGTTATGTATGTTAAGGGCAAAACTAAGGATAATGTGAAGGCAAGAATGAACATAAAAGAATATTGTCAATGACAAGAATTAGTGCTTATTGATTTGCCAAATGGTAAGATCATGAAACCAAAGACTAACTATACTTTTACAAAAGAGCAGAAGAAGGTTATTTGTGAATGAGTGCAAGATTTAAAAATGTCAGATGGTTATGCATCGAACTTGGCCAGATGCATGGACATGAATCAATTACAATTGTTTGGGATGAAGAGTCATGATTGTCACGTGTTTATGGAGAGCTTGCTTTCAGTTGCTTTTTCTTTGTTGCTAGATTAAATTTGGAAGCCATTGACTAAATTAAGTCAATTTTTTCGAGACTTGTGCTCAACAACTTTGACAAGAACAAAACATTCTGGTGATTTTGTGTAAATTGAAAATGATATTTCCATTAGGTTTCTTTGGTTTCATAGAACATTTACCAGTCCATTTACCTTATGAAGCAAGAGTAGGGAGCCAGTTCAATATAAATGGATATATCCATTTGAGAGGTACTTAGACAAGATAAAGAAAACAGTCAAGAACAAAGCTCAGGTTGAAGGATCTATTTGTGAAGCTTATTTGATTCAAGAGATATCTCATTTCTGTTCATTTTACTTTGAGCCTCATGTTAGGTAAATGAGAACTAAAGTTAGACGAAATGATGATACAAATGAAAATATGTCAATGGAATCGACTTTGTCAATTTTTAATCAACCCGACCAAGGTTATGGAACATCAAAAAAATAGTGGCTAAATGATATCGAGATGAAATCTGCACCATTGCACATCTTGCTAAATTATGAGGAAGTTGAATCATACCTCAAGTAAGTAGTACTATTAATTTAATTTAAATTTCAAATGTATTGTTTACTAACAATCAAATGATAAACTTTTAATTTTTCAGTGTTTTTTTTACAATATTTCAACATTCCTGAGGAACATTCAAATGAAAGAATTAATGCTTATTTTATAGAGTGGTTCAGAAGTTATATAAGTACTTAAACCTTACTAAATTGGCTTTCCTAATCATTATATATGATTTAGATCATTAAGTTTAGTTATATTTTTTTCTAGGTTCATAATCCACAAAATATAGTGAATAATTCTTACTTGCATGATTTGGCATGGGGGCCTAGTAGATGTGTGACATCTTGGCCAATGTATTTTGTCAATGGATATAAATTTCACACAGATGTTTGGTCAGATGGGAACAAAATAATCAATAGTGGCGTGTGTGTTAAAGACTCAACTAATGGTGAAGATAAAAATGATTATTATGGAATACTAAAAGATGTGGTTGAATTAGAATATCCTAGAGAACAAAAAAAAAAAGGTTGTTATTTTTAAATATGAATGGTTTGATCCTATGATTAATAGAGGTACAAGAGTTTACAAAGATTATAATATTATTGAAGTTTGACACACTAGAAGATATGAGAGATTTTATCCTTTTATCCTTGCTTCCTCTGTGAGACAAGTATATTACGTTCCTTATCCTAGAAAGAAAAAGGATAAGGTCCAATGGTGGGTGGTAATAAAGACTAAGGCAAGAGGCCGAGTTAAAATTGAAAGTGCCCAAGAAATTACATTCCAAGATGATACTATGACTCTTGTAGATCCAATTGTTGATGTGGATCTCATTGACCACTTGCAAGACACTAATGAGGTTTTTAATGTAGTTCAAGATGTTGGTTCTAGTAAACATAATGAAAATGATGAAGAAGAAAAAAGTTTTAATGACGACGATGATGAAACATCATCCAATAATGAATATGAAACAAATAGTGATGACGACAATGTTTTCTCATAATTGTGAGTATAGAATTATTTTAATATGTTGTAGTTACTAGTTATACATTATTGTGTTGTGATTAGAATTATATTTACACTGTATCTTTATTATTTGTGTAGATGTCATTGTCACGAGGAGATAAGGGGAAAGGACAGGAGAGGGAGAAGCAACTCACTCGGCGTCTTAGAATCAATTTAGGGAGGCCACCTAGGGTGCAATCATCAGGATCATCTCTACCCCTAGTTACAATATCACCCACTGCAGGTTCTCATCAGGCACCATCTTTTGAGTACGTTATAATACTCACACCTAGATCCCAGTGTCCGTTATATACTTCTCATACACCGCATGGTACAATATATGATTCTGGATCACCTACTATTAGTCTGTCACCGAATACTCGTGAGTCACCGGTTTCCTGTGGTTCTAATGTTCAAATTTATGAGGAAGCAACAAATTAAAACAACAAGACGTTTATTGAGCCAGATGGTGATTTTGGGTATATGTATAACTATTTGTTATTCATAGTTATACGTATTCAAATTTTTTTATTAGAATATTTACATTACTTTTTTTAAATTGTATCATAGGTTTCTGTCATCTAAACCTGCTACTCATGCCATTACCAAAGTTATACGATCTAGGTATAATCAACCTTGGACATCTTGGGGAGAAATACCCAAGGAGACTAGAGAAATGTGGTTTCGAGAGTTTCAAATATGTATAATTTTTTATTTGTTTAATTATGTTTTTTTTTTGTTTTGTAATATTGCAATTGTTTTAACTTTTACGTTATTTACATAATATTTTTGAAGGGTTATGTTTGGTGGATGCTTCAGCATCATAACCATTTGTGAAAGGCATATAATAGTCGTAGTTCGAAGAGACTATCAGATTTGTTAGGGCAGGCACGCAACTTAAATGAAAGACTTTTTTGGATTGGAGAAGGCATATGGGAAGACCTATGCAGTTACTGGGCTAGTAGTGTGCATAAAGAGAAATGTCAAGAAGTAAAAATGAATCGTGCTTCTGACACTGGTGGATGCTTGCACACTAGTTGTTGCATTTTTACAGGCACCCATGCTCAGAAATTGGAAACTATCATTGTCAATTGTTTAGTAATATGTTTTATTATTTTGTTATTAACTTATTTTCTCATTATTACAGGCTAAGACTTTAGGTAGATAGCCTACAATTGATGAGACCTTTCGTCACGTCCATTTGAAGAAAGTAGACCATACTAAATGAGTTTTTACAAAAGCTAAGAATTTATATGTTAGTATTTCTTTTGAATTTATAAAATATAATATTAACTTATTTTATAACAACAACTATAAGATATTTTTTATTTTCATCTTTAGGAGGAATTCAAAGTTAAGGAATTTGAACAATCTTCTTAGTACTTAAATGAAGAAGGAGCATCTGGTACACAAACAACCAATCAAGAACTTTGGATTCAAACTATTAGCAAAATAAAGAAGGGTCGTGTTTATGGCTTTGATTCTCAAACATCTATCTATGACCATGGAGCGTCATCCTCCTCAAGGCCTGGATCGAGTTAAGTTCCTGAGCACGTTATTAATCAAGTTAAGTAATAGTTGCAATATTTTTTATTAATTGATTTTCGTATTTTGATTAATCAATTTGCTGGACGCAGTCAAACTTTTCATTTTTCGTATTTTTATAGGTTTGGAAATAAGTTATGAAATGAATTGATGAATTTGTGTTTACATATATTAATCATGTTAAGGAGCAGTTGTAGTAGGAGATGGAGGATCGGGTTCAGGAGATTCAATAGCGAATGAAGCAGTAGAGCCAACAACGAGAACAACAACATGAGACAAAGTAGAAAATACGATTTCAACAATACCAGTGGCAACAGAATAAATGAATTAGTAATATGTTGAAATCATATTTAAAAGTCATTGGCACTCAGCCAAGCCAGCAACAACCATTATTAGAAGAAGACAATGAGGATACTGAAGATGATCATGAATATGACAGTGATAATGAAGATATGGATTGAAATTGATGTTTGAATGTTGTATGAATTCTGATATTTCTTTTAAACTTTTCTATGGATCAGGTTGTATTTGTAAAACTTTGTTTAAGTAGTATAATTTGTTATGTTTGTTTTATGAATCATTGACAGGTTGAAATTGATGTTTGAGTGATGTATGTATTGATTGTAATATATTGTGGATTTTGAACATTTTTTTAATTTTTTTTAATCCAAAAAATTTGCGGTGGATAATCCACCGCAAATCGATGAAACATAATTTGTCAAAAAATTCATCGCAAATTGATGAAAATAATCCATTGCAAAATTTGCCGCAAATTAATTTGCCATAAAATCTGCCACAAATCGACAAAATTAATCCACCGCAAAATCTTCTGCAAATTAACGACAAACAAAATCAGCCGCAAAAAGCGCAACTCCGACACCGAAATGTAGCAGATCACCGGAGATATTTGTAGCGGCTTTGTGGCAGATAATTTGCAGCGGATACTAAAGTCCACCACAAACTACATTACAATGACTGTTTTTGTGGCAGTGACGAATCAGCTGCAAATTATTAATTTACAGCAGAGTTTTGCTTATTTGCGGTGGATTTATCCTTCGCAAATCATAAAATTTTTTGTAGTGATACTAGAAAACATGTGTAACAACCGTTAAGTCAGATTTGATCCATCCCGGTGCGACATAGGGGACATCCTTGTTGTGGCTGACAAAGCGGTGGTCGGAGGTCCCAGAGGTAGAGCTTGCCATCTTAGGAGCCGGAGAAGTCGAACTGTTCATCTCCAATCAATAAGATGTTTTGTATCAAGGATTCTAGGTTTTGTGATTTTGTAAAAACCCATAATCAAAACCCAGAAGGACGATCTTTACGTCTTTTTTCTCAAAACCCACAATCAATAAGAGATCCATTGATCTCATGTTGGTGCAGAGAAAGGTGAGGGAGGTTGATTTACGGTGGTGTTGATGGTCTGATGGATTTGAGAGAGAGATGTAAAGAACATCCATTCATGCCATGATAATTCTATTGTGAATATGAATGGAAGTAGATTTTTTATTAATTAAAAATATTTTGATTTAATTTTTTTTACTTATTTAACTATTTGTGTAATGTTTTATTTTTTTTTAATTTTTGTTTTTAATTTTGTTCTTTGTTGATTGAAAAAAAAATCTTATTTGTTTTCATTTCATTTTTGTGCATTGCATGAACGAAGCCAGAAATGATGGAGCTTTGGGTTAAGGGGTAATAACAACGAATTGCTTATGTTTATACGAATGAACATAACAAATAACATTAAGTCGACTTTTCTTAAAACTGAAAGTGCTAAAGAATTCATGAGTTTTGTGGAAGAGCGCTCCCAAACTATTGATAAGCCTCTTCCTGAGACATTAATAGGTACTTTAACCATCATGAAATTAGATGATTTTCATACTATGCATGAGCACATCATTAAAATAACAAATATTGCAGCAAGACTTACGTCATTAAGAATAAAAGTGGATGAGAATTTCCTTGTGCAGTTTATTCTAAACTCATTATCGCTTGACTGTGATTCATTCCAAATAAACTTTAATACCATGAAAGATAAATAGAATGTGCATGAATTACACATTAATTTAGTTTATGAGAAAACTAGACTTAAGAATCAAGGAAGTCACTCTATCCATTATGTGAACCATAAGTAGCTGGAAAGAAAGTTGAAAAGAAACATGGAAAATGAAAATGACCATTAAAGATTGATGAGACCTCTGTCAAAATCTAAAAGAAAGAGTCAAACAATAATAGATGTCATTTATGTGAGAAATCTAGACACTTTTAGAAGAATTGCCCAAGGTGTAAGGTTTGGTTCGAAAATAAAGATAAACTTAATGCTTATGTATATTTCGAATCAAATTTAACTAAAGTTTCCAATAATATTTGGTGGATTGATTTTGAATGTACAATTCATGTTTCTAATACGATGCACGAATTCCTTACAATTCAAACCATAAGCCCAAATGAGAAGTTCGTCTTTATAGGGAATAAAGTGAATGTTCTAATGGAATGTGTCGGGACTTACCGTTTAATCCTAGATACTATACATAATTTAGATTTTTTTAAAACTTTTTATGTACCTAGTATTTATAATAATTTAGTGTATTTGTTTAAACTTGATGTTGTTGGATAATTTTTTAGGTTTGGTAATAGATGTTTTAGTTTGTATAAACATACCTATATGATTGATTTAGACATACTTTGTGATTATTTATATAAAATTGAATCTTGATAATTTATATGCTGAAACTTTTATAACCTTGCATCATAATGTTGACACTAAATGTAGTTTAGTGAATGAACATTCTATTTACTTATAGCATAAATGTTTGGGTTATATTTCTAAATAAAGAATAATAAGGTTAGCAAAGAATAACATCATTCTAAATTTGAATATCACTGACTTTAATATTTGTGTGGATTTCATTAAGAGAAAACAAATAAAACACACAAATAAAGGTGTCATGAGAAGTACTCAACTTCTTAAAATTGTACACACAAAGGAACAATAGTATTTCATTGCTACAAATATGGATTATTTAAAAGAATAAGACATGTATTTGGATATTTCCCTTCAACTTAACAAAATTGGATTTTTTATTTTATTTGACATACACGAATAGTTGAAGGGAATTCTCCGAAGAAAAAATGGAATATGAGAGTGTGTGATTTGAACTATTGATTAGACTGCGCAGATATATGATTTGGTTCACTTGAAGAGGATAGGTTGGTTCACTTGAAGAGAATATTTTTTATGATTAGACTCAATCATGTCTTGCATGAACAGGCTCTGTAAGATCAAGTAAAATAAGTGATCTGATATAATCTAAATTATGTCTTATCTATTTATATAGACCTTTTGATGTAAATTCTTTTGGTAAATAAAAGTACTAATCACATTTATTGATGATTATTCACGTTACAGATATGTCAATTTACTGCATGAGAAATTTCAAGCAGTGAATGCATTGAAAATTTATGTAAATGAAGTTGAAAGGCAATTGTACAGAAATGTGAAAATCGTAAGGTCCGATAGAGGTGATGAGTATTATAGAAGATTTGAAGAAACTGGACAACAATCAAGTCCATTTACTAAGTTCCTAAAAAAATATGACATATGTGCTCAATACGCAATGCCAGGTATACCACAATAAAATGTTGTATTGGAAATGTGTAACCGAACCTTAATGGATATGGTCAGGAGGAAATGTGTAACCGAACCTTAATGGATATGGTCAGGAGCATGTTAAGTAACACATCATTACCGTTGTCATTATGAATGTATGCTTTAAAAATTGCCATATGTTTGTTGAATAGAGTTCTTAGTAAGGTAGTTCCAAAGACACCTTTTGAACTGTGGACATGTAAGAAACCCAGTTTAAGGCACCTGCATATTTGGGGATGCTAGACAGAAATAAGAATCTATAATTTATATGAAACGAAATTGGATGCAAGGACAATCAGTGAATATTTCATTGGATATCTAGAAAAGTCTAAAGGGTATAAATTTTATTGTCATACTCATAGTACAAGAATTATTGAAACTGGAAATACTCAGTTCATTGAGAATGGTAAGAGCAGTGAGAGTGAAGCTTCACGAAATATGGAGATTAAGGAAGTTAGGGTACAAGTTCCTTTGACTTGTGCTCATACTTATAAAATTATTGTTCCTCATGTTATTGAACCGAATAACAATCAAGAAGAACAACAAATTAATGATCCCGAGGTTAACAATGAACCCATAGTAAAACAACTACAAGAAATAACATTAAGAAAATCTCAAAGAGAAAGGAGATATGCTATTCCAAATAACTATATGGTGTATCTACAAGAGTCATAAAATGAATTGAGAATTAATGACAATGATCCAGTTTTGTTTTCACAAGCCATTAATATTGATAATGCTGATAAATAGTTAGATGTCATGAAAGATGAACTTGAATCAATAGAACATAATGATGTATTGGATTTTGTGGAATTACTTGAATGATGCAAGAGAGTTGAGTGTAAATGGATCTTTAAGACTAAGTGTGACTCTCATGGGAACCTTGAATGTTACAAGGCCCATCTTATTGCCAAATGTTTTACTAAAAATGATGGCATTGACTATAAGGAAACATTCTCACCAGTTTCTATGAAAGATTCTTTCAGAATTATCATGACATTAGTAGCTCATGATGATTTAGAACTGCATCAAATAAATATGAAAACTATATTTTTAAATGAAAATTTAGAGGAAAATGTTTATATGAATCAACTAATGTGGTTTTTAGTTGAAGGGAAAGAACACATGGTGTGTAAATTTAAGAAATTAATATACGGACTTAAGCAAGCTTCCCAACAATGGTATTTTAAGTTCAATGATACTATTGTATCCTTTGGATTTAATGAAAATACTATTGATCGGTGTATGTATCTGAAGGTCAGCTGTAGTAAGTTTATATTTCTGATTCTGTATGTTGATGATATCTTGTTTGTAACTAATAATCTTGATCTGTTTAGTGAGACTAAGAAATTTATCTCTAATACCTTTGAAATTAAAGATATGGGTGGTGTATATTATGTGATTGGAATAGAAATATTTCATGACAGATCACATGGATTGTTAGGCTTGTCTTATAAAGCATATATCAATAAAGTTTTAGAGAGATTTAGAATAGAAAAATGTTTAACATCTCCCGTTCCAATTCAAAGAAAGTCTTAAGAAACTTACAAGGAACGAATGATGACATGCTTACTTATAGAAGATCCGATCATCTTGAGGTGGTTAGATATTTAGATTCATATTTTGCTGGTTTTGTATATACAAAAAAAAAGTCCACATTTGGCTATTTGTATCATTTAGCCAGAGAAGCGATATCATGGAAGAGTGTGAAGCAATCAGTCATTGCTACATCTATCTTGGAAGCTAAATTTATGGCATGTTTTGAGGCTATGGTTCAGGCTAAGTGATTGTTGAACTTTATTTTAGGACTTAGAATAGTCAACGGTATTGTCAGGCCACTGAAAATTTATTGTGATAATTTCACAGTTGTCTTCTTTTCTAAAAATAACAAGTATTCTAAAGGTGCTAAACATATGGAATTGAAATACTTTTTCGTTAAAGTTCAAAAGTATAGAGTGTCAATCGAGCACATTAGCACCAAAACATTTAGTGATCATGTTGAAAGTATGAGCATTTTTTCCAAGTAGACATTATTGTATATTATGTTAATGTTTATGTTTTATGTACTTTGACACTCTGAGCTCATGAATGAATATGTTTCTGTCTTTCCTATTTTTTGAGTTTGTGCACATGATATGAATGATGATAACATATTCTGTATTAAATAAATACACTATTGTTGGACCAATTATATGTTTCCCATTTATAGGTCATGTCAATGAGAAGAATAACTAAGTAATTACATGGAAGAGACTATGTCGATTAAATAATATACGACGACCATAACTCATGTTAATTTTTATTTTTGATCACGATGAATGATATATCCAATGTAAAAAAGAGTTTGGCTATATATATGAATTCATATTATGTTTTGATAGATTTATCAAATTATAAAGAAGGTAACGTCACATGAATCAAGTGGGGAATGTTGAATTAAATGTCTTATGTGATGAACATGTGACTTATCTTATTAGTTTAATAAGTAATTAAATTAGGTAAATGAGCTAAACTCTTATTTGATAAAAGGAAAATGATAGTTTTATACTTATAGTAACTGCTAAACTTGATAGAAGTTAACAGTATTTAAGAAACAATTTATAAGTAAAAATTCAAGGTCATGTTTTTTACCGTAAAAGGTAGGGGTGTAAATTAGTTTAGATAACCCGACCAATCCGACCAACCTGAACTGAACCAATTAGATTGGTTTGATTTGGTTATGGTATATTGATTGGTTCGGGTAAAATCCGAACGAAATAAAGCTTATTTTGGTTTGGTTCTCATATTAGTTCGGGTAAAATTCGAACCAAACCAAATCATATATATATATATATATATATATATATATATATATATATATATATATATATATATACACACATACACTTCACAAGTAAGTTTTAGTAATATATATATCTATCTAACATCTGTTCAACGCTTCATGAGTAAGTTTTAATAAGTTCACTAATTTATACCTTTACTCTCTTGCAGCCATCACGAACAAGTCATCGTTGCCAACTAGAGACCCTAGCCATCATGACCCACAACCAAAGACCTCCAAGAAGAAGCCTCTAGCCACCATGACCCATAGCCCCTAAGAACCCCCACCCTCACCTTGATGGTCGCAGGATGAGACACTGAGGTGCTGAGGCTGGAATTGCAAATTCGCGGGGGAGAGCTCATCGCTTGCACAGTCATCACCGTTAGCATAGTTGTCACCACTCAGTCGCTCACATAGTCACACGATCTGCAGTCATGGGCTCAAGTCTCACACAATACGCACTAAAGGAAGAGCGTAACAAGAACAAAGATGGAGGATCGAAGATGACACGATTTGAAGTCATTGTTCTTTAGTGTGGTTGGATAGTGATAGATGATTAAAGATGGTATCTTGGCTCGAGAAAAGCTTTTGATTAAATATATAGATATCTTGACAAAAACTAGCCTACTGCTTTGCCATTTCATTTTGACAAAAACCCTTCACCATCACGGGCTCACGACATCACAACTCACCGCAGATCTGCTCTGCTCAGGCTCTCACTATCACAACACCACCGCTTTGTTGCTCAGGCCCTCATCGAGTCTAGAAATATCTTGTGAGTGCCGATGTTCATCTGTGTTCTCTCACTGTCCTCAACCACGATTTCATAATAAAATATAGTTAATTAAGAAAAAAATTAAATATGTCCCTTAATTGATAATTTTTTGTGTTAATAGTTAATAATATTTTATTAATAGAATTAGGGATATATAAGGAAGAATAATGATGATTTGAGTCAATTTTTTACATGTTATAAAAAGAATCGAACTAAGAATATTTGAAGTTTTGAACTCTAGTGTTAGACGTGAGTGCAATCGAACTAAGAATATTTTTTTTTGTTATGAAAAGCTAATTATTTAACTTATTTTTGTGTAAAAAAATGGTCAACCAAATCACCCGAACCAAATAAATTCATAGAATTTCGGTTTAGTTTGGTTCAGATTTGACTATCAAAAAATACGAAAATCGAACAAAACTGAACCAATTGATTTTTAATTGATTCAGATTTATTTTTCTCCAAAAATCGAACCAAATCACCCGATTATACTCCTAATAAAAAGTTTCTTCTTCCTTCACTATTATTAAAGTAAAAAAAATAAAGAAAAACAAATGAATAAAAAACAAGTTTTAAAATCTTTCTAACATTTTTAAAATACAATTTACTCTTATTCATAAATAAAAATTAATATTTTTATATTTTTTATTTAAAAAAATTATAAATTTTAAGATTCTTATATTTTAACGATAATTTTTTATATTAAATTTTTTAAAAAAAAACTTACAAATTAACAGTTTCTTCCTTCCTTGTTAATTGTTAGGACCCACCTGAATTTAAAAAAAAAAAAAAAGCTATTGTATGGCATTATGGCTGGAGAACAGCTTTCCACCATAGTCCTACGTTTCTTTCTTCCTTTCATATTTAGGGGGGAGTTTGGTTCCTTGTTCTAACAGTATGCTGAGTTTTGGTTCCTTTCATACATAGTGTGGCCGGCGCACATAGCATCACAATTCACAAGAGCAAACAATGGAAAACCCATGCGCCATATTGCTGTCTCTCCTTGAGTTTCCTGTGCTAATTTGATTTTTTATTGTGGTGGGGAGCTCTGGAGTTGAGAAGCAGAGCACCAGATGAGCTTGTTCTCGTAGCTGAGAACTTTGGGTAACCTCTCTAATATCCAAAAGAAGCATTTCATTGCATGGCATTTTAAATACCCTTAAAAATTTACGTTACTCTCTTAAAATGCTTTATCCAAACACATAGAAATAGCAAAAGCATACTTGAGGAGCTGTATGAAATAAAAGTTTAACAATGAGAGATGGGAATTCCAAGAAAAGCAAGGTTTTTCCACTCTCCTCTGCTGGAAAGATGATTTTTTTTTTCTCCTGAAAAATAAATTAAATTCAACATTTTGATTGTGTCGTCAATTTATGGCAAGTTGTTAACTGTTTTGACTATTTGGCGCTTGTTAAAGCTCTCATGGTCGAAAAGAACGGTCAGAACATTCTTCAATATCTAAAGCAAAACTGAGGGCTCCCAAGCAGATGGTGTTGCTTTCGGAGGTGGGTATCTTCGTTCTCCACACCTTTTATTTGCTAATTCATTATCCCCTTTAAACCCTGAACCCTATCATAACGTGAGTTAAACATGAGAAACTCAAATAAATTGTTAGAACCTATCCAAAAGATAATAGATCTAAAAGATCTGAATAAATTTATTGGAGAAATTACTATAAAAACAAGAAAAAAACAAAGAAGGCAACTGGCAAAGGTGAGGGGCGACAAGCCCATTAGAGAAACATCCAAAAGAATGTATCAAAGCACCACAAAGGAGAGAAGAAAACACCACACAACGGGATTCAAATGATTTTTGTTTTTGACTCGCCTATTGTGTTATGTGGCTCAGTTCAACTTTTTAATTTGTTTTGATTGGTAAGCATTCTTATTTATTATTGTTTAGTGTTGTTGGAGAAACTACTAATTGTAGTTACAGGTCTGTATGAACTAGAGTAGCCGAATCCACTATGTTTGTATAAGTGCATTATGTTATTCATTGGTTTTGGGTATCTTTTATTGCTCATAAATATGCTTATTAGATTTTTTTTTTTCCAATTAGTCTGAAAAAGTATTTATTCAGTTATAGACATACAATCAGGATTCTGCCCTTTATGTAAAGTTGTATGTAAATTTCTACAGGGAATTTGTCCACGCAGTGGAAACTGATGAAGTATATTTGAAGTTTGATCCTGAATTTCACTTGTGCCATAGAGATGGAAATCTCTATGAAGTAAATGTTCACTTCACGTATAACAAGTTCAAAATGAGAATGTTATATCAAGCAGTTAAGGTGGCAAAAAACTTAGGAACAGAGTTCCTTTTTCCATCTGCTGGTGTATTAAAACCACTGCTGTTGCTGGTGGAAGACTCACAAGAAGATGGTGTTGCTTATGGAGGTGGTCCAGGTGAGTATCTTTGTTTTCTTTAAAGTTCACTTTTTACGAGTGATTGTTTTCAACAAAAGTAACAAAAGTAGGGTACCGACATGCATAGGCTTCAAACTCAGAAGAGATTGTGATATTATCACTGTCCAGTGCAAGGGCATTGTATAATTTATGAGGTTGTTCTAGTTGAGTAGTGGAGAAACCGAGGGAAGTAGTCAAATAACATCATCTAGAAACAGAATTGAAGCCTGTCATTCGTTGAGTGCTGGCTGATTTTGTTTTTATGATATGATCTAATATCAACAACTAAGTTAAGCCATGCTTAACACTCAATTAGTTTTCCCATATGCCGGGAAAATAGCCTTCGCGTGAATTTTTATATTCACCGACCCTGTTTCTTACTGCATTTCTTGGCAGCCAAACAAAGTGCAACCATATTTTAAACACTGATAATGTTTTGTTCAACAGGAGGTGACGTCCAATACAAAAGGAGGAGCAGCTTATCTGAGAGAAAGCCATGCACAATCAAAAAGAGCAAAACAAGTACAGAATTACCCAATTCCATTCTTTGAATCATTACCCATATGAAAATCCTATATATATATATATACAGAGAAGTTTAGCTGGAACTCAGTGCAACTGGTGAGGCGAAGAAGAATGAATATTGACCATCATTTCCAGAACTATAGGTATGCTGCTTCTCTGATTTTGCTCTTTTTAACCCCAACCAATAAAAAAAATTGTTTGGAAGTGTTCAATTTCTCATGAGTGCTTCTCTTTTCTCTTTTCTCCTGAATCAGGCCTTTACATATCAATGCCAATGGTGTCAAAGCTGTCCACTGGGCTGGGCAAAGCACCAGATGAAGTGTGGAATCTATCTGAATATTGTAGATGTAGTGTGGAATCTATCTGAATAAGTCATCCTCAATTGCTTCCTTCTGGATGTTGTAATCAGCGACTGCTTGTCTGCCAAGCTGACTCGCTGTTGGCCAGGGAAGTTCACTTCCTTGTCCTGGATCATTGTCGATGGTATCGCTCCCGACAGTGATAGTTTTTTATAGACAACAGTTCACAGGTTCCATCACACCCATCCGTACTATCTTCTATCAAAAGACATTTTTGTTTTTGTTGAAGAGGAAACCATGGTTTTCTATTTTCTGTCATATTTTCTTTAGTTCAAGAGGGTTTGTGGAGGCCATACACATGAGATGACGTCCAATACAAGAGGGTTGGCATTTAATTTACTCCCTTGTCTTAAATTTTCTTGCATCTTATTTTCTTTTTAGGTTTATCTTATCGAGAACTGCTATTTGGCACGATGCATTACTGCGAAAGTCATTCACGTATCCAACTAACCAATCATGGTAGGAGAGAGAAATTAACATGATAAAATAATAAACAAAACACAATTTAATTGTCTTATCTTTATCAATTCATAGGTTGCTCTATGAAATTATATTCGTAAGATTTAACATTTTTCTTATCTTTTACCGTTTAGTTCGATTGTCAATTTATATTACTGTACTTCATATTTCGTCATTTACATTTTGTACATTTGACTTTTAAGTTTATATCTCTACACTTTACATTTTATACATTCATGGAAACTTGTCAAAATCCTATAATTATAACAACCTTGTGGTCCAGAACCACGGATCCTTAACCTTACATGTATGCGGAATGGATCATCTGTAGTTAGAAAAATAACTGCATGAGCTACAATCATGTATAGGGATAGCAAAATTATGTAAAGATATGTGAGAATTACTCGTATTAAAATGGGAAGTGGGAGCCTGATTATGAAATGGGGATAGAGATTATAATATTCATTTTGCGAGTATTTCTAAATTTGTAAACCTTATATTTTTTATTTAATAAATATTATATATAATGATTTTATTTTTAAATTTTGAGATGAGATAAAAATATATATATTTTATTATTTTATAATAATTTTTTTATTAAATGAATTTATAATGATAAATTTTGTTTAAATATATATATTATTTATGTAATAATTATTTATGTAGATTGATTATTATAAAATATTATTAAATTTAATTTGTTATTTGTAATGTTTTTTAATTTTGTAAAAATTTTATATTGTTGAATAAAATTATAATATGTAATGTTAAAATTAATTTTATTTATGTTATTTTTTTATAATTTTTTAGATTTTATTTTAGATTATTAATATTTATAAATACTCATAATACTTATAAAGATAACAAATAAGTATTTGTGATGAGGGCGGAGGCCATTGACATACCTAGTCATGCATCCAAGGGTACACTTTTTATAATTTATATTTTGTAACAAAATGAGCAATTTTTGTGGTTGAGATTTGCTGCAGTTTTTTTAAAACTATAGACAATCCAAATCCACATATATGATGAAAAGAAAGTTAAAGGTATGTAAAAAATAAATAAATAAATAAAGGTACATCCACTGGATCTTTATTGATAACTGAGCTTGTGTCCAATAGAGTTCGCCAAGCACATAAAGCGTTTACCCAGTTTCAGCCAAGATAGAATTAGAATTTGTTAAGATTTGGGCTGTTGATTTTGGCCCAATATACAGTCCAATTATTTATAGGGCCTGTCTGAAATTTAGTCATTTTTATTTTAGGCCAACCAATCTAAACCCAACAAAAGAATGTTGGTTACCGTTAAAAAAAATGTCGATTCACCGGATGATCAAACATAATGTTAATACACATCCAATTTAAGGGAATTGCTTCGCTACCCTTATTTTTAAAATAGTATTGGTATCCTGATAACTGGATATAATATTATTAGTTGATTTTATAAAACACTTTGTTAATAATAACCTATAACTTAATAAATTAATTCATGCATATACTTTTGATCATGTAACTTGTTCTTGTTTCTTTTTGTAAGTTAGATAACACAATGAAAGAGAATGTCCAAGAATAAAAAAATGTAGAATAGAAAAATAAAATTTTCTATATTAAAAATTCGAAGTTAAAATTAAAATTTTAAAAAAATTCAATTGGAATAAAACTTATCTGATAAATAAATACAAAAAGCATATTTTATTAGAAGATTACCTATATTTTTTAAAAAATAAGGTACGGGAGAAAGGCCCCCAATTTAATATTTATTTATAAAAATAACTTATTTTGACTCAATCTGTAAAGTATAGCCCGGAACAAAATTTGAATTGGGCTAAATCTTTATCCTTTCAATTAAAATTGACCCGTCCCAATGTCGGCCGGCCTATTTATGAGGCTAACAATTTTTGTTGATAATAATAATGACGTAAATACTGCATGTAATATTGTAGCACAGCTGCACAGGTGGACGAAGAAGATGAATGCTTGTTGGGAACTTGATGGAGGACATCATCTTGGAACATGAGATACTCTACAATTTTGAGGATGCAATAGGCATGGATGGAAGAGGAAATGGATGACTGATAACCATTACCACAACTACAAACGTCAGCGAAACGATTTGCCAATGGTTCTTGTAGTACTCACTTGTAATGTGAATTAATTAAGCATCTTGTCATGTCACAATCTCAAATCATATTTGTGTTCACCATTCATAATTTTGGCCAAGAACCATAAGATTATTATTTCTTATTCTTTATAATTTTAGGTGGTTTTGTTCTCTTTACAAGTCTATTGTATCATTTATGGGAGTATTTGACATACTACCGCTTTACCAATTGACATAGGAATGTTAAATACTTATCTAGAGAGAAGTTAGTGCTACAATATTATCACTAAATTATTTTAATATTAAATCTTCTTTAGTTTCTACACTGTTTTTTTCTTTCCCTCATCTAAATTGAAATTTGAAATCCCGTCCAATCCAATAGACACTTGACTTGAGAGTTACGGCCCAACAAGCCGAATAACCAACTATAAATTTAGAAACGGGACCACAGCAGTCAGTAGATGACCAAAATAATAAACAGAGCAGAAAGAAAAATATCATTCTATACACTAGGTGTAAAAATTATTAACACTCTTTTTTAAAAGTGTTAATTAAATGATAAAAAAATAAAAAAAATATGTATAATAAATAATATTAAGAGAAGTATAAAAATAAATATATGTACTATTTGTACTAAGAATATAAAATTTGTAACAGAAATGTTGTGAATTTTATGGCGAATTTTTTGAACGGTTTTTAAAATTGATTTTTTTTTCTTCACTGAATTAAAGTTATGAATCTAAGATTAACCAATCATCAACATTTTGTTCTTACACCTGTAAAATATCCAAATTCCGGTAACTGCATATCATGGAACCAATAGCCTAGGCGAGAAGATAGTCTAGGTGAATTTTTGTGTTGTTGTACTTGTACACCTAGAATTCATCCTGTGGTCCAATAATGCATTTAAGATTTTACCCACAAGCAATAAATTTTTACCTCATTTTGGAAGAGAAGCACTTCATCCACAAATGAAACAAAGATATGGAGCCGGAAAAATACATACATTTGAGCTCCTGTGGGAACAAGAAACTTAAAGACAGCACAAACTGGTCAAGCAGAATCATTATATAATTATGATGAATGACTTATTAGCATTGGCACAATAGGAAATGCGGTTGAACTACTCAATTAAAATGGTTACCAAAAAACTGCACCAATTGGTCCAACCATGTTTTCCTAATTATGACAACCTTTTCACCTTGTATATTTGTAATTGAAATTTTCTATGGCAGCTAGGAACTATATACATTTTCATCACACTAGCACTCTTATTTTTGTGATTAAAATAAGTTGGGCATTTCTACAGTGAGCCATCTATAATTTTTTTAAAACATTGCCCACAATTTTTTTTTAAAAAAAAAGGTAATTAAAGGGTAAAAAAAAGATGAGAGGTTGATTGTTCCTTTAACCTTGGATAAAAACATGAATATGTCAAATGTGTTTATACATGTAAAGAGAGGTCTACATCCAAGGTATACTCCTGTACAATTTGCTTGTTGCTTGTGTATGTGTACCTCTTTAATGCAAAAGATAGTGACGGATGAGGAAGGCTTTGTCACATTTTGAAAACTGAAGTACCCAAAACCCAAAATCCATTCCATGGTACAGATAAAAACTTCAAACCAGGAAAAGAAGAAAAGGATGCACAGTGGTCTCTCTCTCAAAGCAGGAAAAGCAAGAAAGATACAAACTGAAAGGCAGGAAAAAAAAAGAAAAGAAAGAAACATCAAATGCTGCTCCCTTTGACCGCCTCGATAATTTTACGCCGGATTTTACAAGGTAGGTGATTCAGGAAAACAAAAAGCAAAAGCAAGAAGCAGATCTTCTTGCAGTTCTTCTTGGTTTTTTGTACTATTTTGTATGTTCATGTATCAATTAATATGGGAAAGATAATCTAGTTTAAGATTTGTGCGACTAACAACTCCGTGTTACTGGGTAATCAGGTTATGAACTGGGATTATGTAGAGCACGCTGCAATTTGTTAAATAAGAATGTAGCTTATGTGTACAGAATACAATTCTAGATTCTGCAATGGCAATCCATAGGAAAAATTTACAATGTTCTTAAAAATTTTTAGAATATCAATATTCTATTGACTTTATTTATTATAACAAATAAAAAATTTTGATTCTTTGTCTCTTTTTTTTTTCTACAAATGTCTACTCGTCATTCAATTTATAGGTGTAACTTGTTAAATATATTGTAAATAATACATCTCAGACATAGATATAAAATTCTTATAAATCAATAGTAAAAAAACATAAAACATTCATGCTTAAAAATATTTTAAGAACATTTTAAACTTTTTCCAATCCAATACCCTGAAGAGGAAACAGCTTTTTTTCTCTTTTTTTTTTTCCCGATCCATGAGCTTGAACATTTGGTTTCACCTTTAACTGTCTTTTACTGAATTACATTGGGCTAAATGATAGAGCGAAATATTACCACTGGGATTAGAGTCATAAAATACCAACTTTGTGTTAGTCCGTTATGTTGAATACCTGAATGAGAGTACAACAAATTGAATACATATGGTCCCAAGTTCCAACCATTCAATGATCTCCAATTGTTTGTTAAATTGTGGCCAATGGTTTCCGAGCATAAAATTAAAGACTCGATTCTCTTCATCATCAAGATATCTAATAACAGTTACACTCCCATTTTCTTATTCCTTTCTTCTTGTTGAATAATGAGTATCGTTTTGTTTCAAATTCAACATATAAGAAAGTGTCGGTGCAATATACCGTGTGCTCGTTTCAATCTTTACGTGAAAAATATTGCAGGGATTCATAATATTCATCATCTCTGCGTTGAATACACTAACACAGTGTTCCCCTTGATACCACTTGATGACACTACGAATTGAATTGCCTTGTGTAGAGAAAAAAAAGTGTCATAGTTTCTTTTTGGTGTGCTTAGTAATGCTCGTCAAAGTCATTTCGCATATACCTATTTCCATTTAGACTTGTAAGGATCATATAATAGTTTGAATTCTCTTAAACATTTAGTTAAGCACTATAGGTTATACTCTCTTGAGCATATTCGTATAAAATCACTCATTTCTGTTTCTTAAAATATTGTGATTATTTGGTATATTAAAAAAACTACTATGTACCCAAAAAAAAAACTTTTATTATGATTTGAACACTTAATATTTTCTTTTTAAAATACATCAATATTGATTTTTATCTAATTTTTTTTACCCTAGCCTAAGTAAAATATTTTAATAGTTGAGTATTAAATACTTTAACATAGAAGATTTTTCATTTAAATGTCTCGCCAAAAAGAAAAAAAAAGTAGAAAACTAAATTAAAATCAAATCAAAATAATGGGAGAGAAAAATTTCACAAATTTTGTCTCTATTCCTTAGAATGACACATCAAAGAAAATGCGCATCCAAATTTCCTTTTTCATCATATCCTTGTTGAATCCAAAGACGTTGGTTCCGCTTAGATACCACTGATGAAGATGCTGCTTCTTGTAGGTTGTCAATACTCAAAGATGGAAGACAATTAGATGAAGACCTTGCACATCCGAAATTGTGGGCCCACTTTTTTTTCACTTTAGATATATTTTTAGATATATACAATTACCATATATGGCCCAATTCTCTTTAGGAAAATTATGTTTGTACACATTTTTCTCACATCATTTACATATTAATGATTTATGTATAAATAATTAATGGTTAATGTATATTATGTAATAATTAGGAACATTAATTAATATGTAAATAACTAATAATTGATATGTAAATAATTAATAATCAACATGTATTATATAATAATTTTTCCTAATTATGTTAAATTATATAATACATGACAATCACCAATTATTTACAAATTAATTAATATTTTTAATCTTCACATTATATATATCAATCATTAATTATTTAATAAATCATTGATGTATAAATGATGTGGGAAAATCTGCGCAAATAAGATAACTGAGTCTCTTTAGTCTTTGCTACAATTCTTCCCTTTACGAATTTATTTTGGGCTATTCAATGCCCACCTTTTTCTTCCCTATTACCTCAAATCATTCTGAAGACCCACATTTAAACGACACATAAACGTAATCATGTTCTTAAATTCCTACAAAAAGGAAAAGTAGATCACATAATCACTTGCACTATTCCGTGAAGGTAAGAATAGAGTCATGTTAAAAACACTGTTTATAAAAAGATAATATATTTTATATGAAGGAGGATCAATTTATACTAGTGTAATTTTTTTTATCTTATATTCATTTTTAACCGTTAGTTCTACTTTCATTTAATGATTATTTTTAATGAAATAATCTCAATCATTAAATGAAAATAAATTAACGATTAAAAATAAATATAAGAAAAAAAAGATTTATCTTGATATAAGTTGATCCACCCATTTTACATAATTTAATCTATTTTAAATTTTATGAGATTATATTAATGTTTTAATATGAGTTTATACAATTTAGTAATTTTTTTATACAACATTTTTCTATTAGTTTATTTTTGATAAATTAATATTGTAAATTTTTTTATACTATTAACTAATTATATATTATTAAATATATAACTTTTATAATAATTATTATAAAAATTAAATATTTTTAATAATGTAATAATATATAATTAAATGATAATATAAAAAATTATTTTAACAGTTGATTCAAATTAAATCTTTTTTCTATAAGGAGAACATTGAATTACGCAGACTAGATAACCTTGATTTGATCACTATGGAAGTCCACTCATTACTCATGTCTTTGAGAAATTCACAAGGCAGAAAGGGGCTCCAATTGGCCCTCCGCATTTTGTGCTTTAATCCTACTTGCTTCAGAACGCATCTATTACATTCTCCACGATTTCTTCCCCAGGATTTGATTAGACCCATTTTGTTTCATTGTTTGTCTTTTCCCCCACCACACTATCATTGTTCTTGCATCAGTTCCTGAAATTCTGAAATTCAAACTCAATGGTGGTTAACCTCGTTAAACCTTTGACCTGTATTAGGTTTGTCATATTGTTGCAGGCTGCGGCTGGCGGTTTTTTTGGCTTATTTATTTTGGCATAAGGTGTCAGAAAAGCCCCAATATTCTCTACTTGGTTTATGACCTGCCCGGTAATTAATACAAGCAGACATTGCTTAGTGGAGGCTTATGAAGCTGTTTAAGTATTTTTTTTTTTGGACGGTGGAATTGTCTGATGGAATGCCTTTCTTTTTTCCTTTTTTTTTTTCAATAATAATATGCTTCAAATTGCAGTATTGCGCCGTCAGCACATATATTTAGTCATTCAATCATATTAAAAATAATTTTGATAATCAAATAGCTAATGCCCAACAATCATGAGCATTAGCAGATCAAAAAAGAAAAAAAGAAAACAACAATCGTGAGGATTAGACAAAACCCAAGTTTAATAAACCAAAAAAAAAAAAACCCCATGAAGGGTAATGAGTGTTAATTAAGGTTAGGCAGGGTCATTTGGTCAATAGGGGAGTTCAAACTAGGGAACCAAAGCCAAAAGTTCATTTTGTTTTGGCATAGTTCATTATTAGATATGCATGGATTGTTGAACGCTAGAGGAATTCAAAGGCAGCAGCATGGGCGGCGCATGAGACTCCAAATAAAAAAAACTCACAAAAAATGAAAAAAAAAAAAAAATCAAGTGATGGAATGGAACCTCCCTCCTAATACATAAAATTAACTCTAAAGACTAACCCCATACAAAATTACAAATATACAGAGCGCATTGTGCCACTGCACAAAGTTGGCGGTAGCTTCCAAGAGTTAAAAGCAGTGAACACAGTGAGTGAAGCCCCAACACCACAAAATTGGGTCAGCTGCCCCTGTTTCCAAAGACAATGAGACTAGGTAAGTGCCAGAAAGGCCTTGAAGTAGATTGGCAAAACACCCTACATTCCATGGCATGCATCATACGTATCACCAATCTATGAAAGCAAAGATCACATTGCTCCATAAAATGTAAAGTCATGAGATGGCAAATATAAGAAAGACAAAAATCAGTTTTTGGAGGGATTCATTCACATACCCCAAAATGGGACATTAAATTTTTTTATTTATTTTTTTGTTTCCTTTGTTATTATAGAGGTGTATAACAAATATACTTCTGTTCCAAGCATTCCTTGTCCAACAAAAGAAGAAACAAAATAAATATAGACATATGGATATATAGTACAAGAACATTATATATGCATAATACAATACAACCCCCCGCTTTATCTTTTTCCTTGTTATCAACTGCTTTTGCTTTGACTGGAAGACCAAAACTGGAAGAAGAACACAGCTATAGGATACTGCTAGATCTCACTCACTTTGCTGACTAGGGTCAGGCTTTGTTCATCTGACAGGGACGTTTTATGTTCAGAAACGTTAAAGCTAAACAACCTGCCCGTTCCCCCCCCCCCCCCCTAATGTTTGAACTGAGGTTACCATTAAAAAATAAAAATAAAAATTAATAGCAATAAAGCTTTTCTCTTCTCTCTCATTTACTTCGCTTTATTCTGTTCAAATTTGATATTTTGCTGTTGTGTTGCAGAGAACGAGGCTCTATGTTCCCAAGAGAGAGAAACACAAGTTGAAGGAAGCTCTCTCTTTCCTTGCCTGTCGCATTGTCTTGTTCTGCTTCAGAATCTCATCTCACTTCCACGCATTAAAGACTTAAAGTGTTACCTCTCTTTCGTATTTAGGGGGAGTTTGCTTCCTTTCCTTGTTTTTACACTTCAAAATTAAAGAGTGTGGCTGGCAGGGAAAGAAAGGAACACCAAGACGCCATTTTGCTGTCTCTCCATTTGATTTTTCATTGGAGTTGAGAAGCACAGCATCAGATGAGCTTGTTCTAGTTTCACAAGCAAAGAAAATTTTGTTACTTGAATTGTTGACAACTTTGGGTAACTCTAAGTGACACACAGAAACAGCAGAGCATAGTTGAGGAGCTGTATGAAGTAGAAGTTGAACAATGAGAGATGGGAATTCCAAGAAGAGCAAGGTTTTTCTACTCTCCTCTGCTGGAAAGATGAATCCTTTCTATTTTTTTCTTTATTTTATTTTTCTCATGGGAAAATAAATTAAATTCAACATTTTTTATTGTGTTGTCATTTGCATCTTTCAATTTTTGGCAAGTTGTTAACTAAATGTGTTGTATATTTGAAGCTCTCATGGTCGAAGAGAATGGTCAGAAAGTTCTTCAATATCAAAAGCAAAACTGAGGACTCCCACCAAGCAGAGGGAGTTGCTTATAGGGGTGGGTATCTTTCATTTTCTATGATTGATTCTTTTCAACAAAAAAAAAAAAATAGGGCACCAGCATGCATAGGCTTCAATCCCATAAGAGATTGTGATATTTATCACACTCTCACTGGCAAGGGCATTGTTGTATAATTTCATTTCTGTGGTTCTAGTTGGGCAGCGGAGAAACCGAGGGAATTAGATTTAGACAAATAATATCATCTAGAAACAGAAATGAAGCCTAGCCTAGTGTCACTCATCAAGTTCTGGCTTATTTTGTTTTTATCTAATATCAACAACTATTATGCCAAACCAACACTCAATTAGCTTTCCCATGCGGGGAAAATTGCATCCGTCTGAATTTTTATATTAATCAATTCTGTTTCTTATTAGTTAATTAAATGAAATCCGTTTTTGGTTATCAAAACAAGGCATTCCCCCCCCCCCCCCTTTTTTTTTTTTTTTTTTAACCTCTTATGAATTGGAATTTGATGCATTGAAACTTGTTTCCTTCTTCAGGAGGTGACGTAGAATACAGAAGCAGGAACAGCTTCTCTGAGAGAGAGCCATCCACAATCAAAAAGAGCAAAACAGGTACAGAACAGAATTAACCAATTCCATTCTTTGAATCATTACCCATTTCAAAATCCTTATATATATATATATATATTTGAATGCTGACATTTTTATCTTTATAACCCTTCATTGTAATGTACAGAGAAGTTTAGCAGGAACTCGGAGCAGGTCAGGCGAGGAAGAATGAATCTTGACCATCCTCGAATTATAGATGTCCAGAACTATAGGTATGCTGCTTCTCTGATTTTACTCTTTACCAGAACCAACCAAAAAAAATAAAAAAATCTTGCTTGGCTGTTTTCAATTTCTCATGAGTGCTTCTCTTTTATCTTTGAGCAGCATTTTTGTTGCTACATGGAATGTGGCTGGAAGATCCCCACCAAGTAATTTGAGTATAGATGATTGGCTTCATGCCTCACCGCCTGCAGATATTTATGTTCTTGGGTAGGAATTGGTACTAGTTAACTAACATCTTTTCCAAGCAAACTTAGTACTAGTTGTTACTGATGACACATTTCTACCCGTCTGTTGTTGCAGATTTCAAGAGATAGTTCCCTTGAATGCTGGTAATATCTTAGGGGCAGAGGACAATGGCCCTGCCAAAAAATGGCTGGCTCTCATTCGAAATACTTTAAACAATCTTGCTGGTACTAGTGGAGGTAGTGGTTATTATACACCATCTCCCATTCCTCAGCCAGTTGTAGAATTAAATGCAGATTTTGAGGGATCAGCTAGGCAGAAAAATTCGTCTTTCTTTCATCGGCGATCATTCCAGACAACTTCTAGCAGCTGGGGATTGGACAATGATCCTTCAACTGTGCAACCACGACTAGATCGAAGATTCAGTGTCTGTGATCGTGTAATTTTTGGTCACAGGCCAAGTGACTTTGATCCCAGTTTTAGATGGGGTTATAGGCCTAGTGACTATTCCAGGGCAAGTGACTACTCCAGACCAAGTGACTATTCAAGATGGGGTTCATCTGATGATGATAATGGCCTTGGGGATTCGCCAAGTACAGTCTTATTTTCACCAATATCTTCTGGTGGACCCGCCTCTAATGAAGATGGATATGGCATGCCTGGGCGTTCAAGGTACTGCCTTGTTGCAAGTAAGCAAATGGTGGGAATATTTCTTACCATATGGGTGAGAAGTGAATTGAAAGATCATGTTCAGAACATGAAAGTATCATGTGTTGGCAGAGGATTGATGGGATATCTAGGAAATAAGGTAAATTTTAAATCACTCATGATAGTCCTAATTTTTATTTTTCCTTAGATATACTCATGGCAAAAATGCTGATGACTTGAAATTGGCTTAAATGAGAGAGTTATTCTGCTTGTATTTGCAGGGATCCATCTCAATTAGCATGTCTTTGCATGAGACAAGCTTTTGCTTCATTTGTAGCCACTTAACCTCAGGACAGAAAGAGGGCGATGAACTAAGAAGAAATTCTGATGTGATGGAGATTCTTAAAAAGACCAGGTTTCCTCGTGTTCATGGTGCGGACAATGAGAAGTCTCCAGAGACAATCCTCGAGCATGAGTGAGAATCTGCTCGCATACCTAATTAGTATAACTAATATTTATAACATGTGTATGTAATTTGAGCCCCCCCCCCCCCCCTTGCAATTGCTAATATATCACCTTGTCTAGATTTCTTATGCTGAATGAACACTAACACTTCTGTTTGCCTACAATTCCCAAACCCATTATGATTTTGTTATCTTTTCATTTAACAACAGTTTTGCATTAACTGTTCTAATTTTGAATTCATTTATGTAGTCGAATTATATGGCTTGGAGATTTGAATTATCGGATTGCCCTCTCCTACCGTTCTGCTAAGGCACTTGTTGAGATGCAAAACTGGAGAGCATTGTTAGAGAATGACCAGGTATGCCTGTATTACCTCACAAATACTTCCATTTTCTCTTTTACCTTCAAAGCTTCAACTGTATTGTTGTATAACAAAAACAATCAGTCTTAATATGTATTGACATTCCTGGCAGTTGAGAATAGAGCAGAAAAGAGGCCGTGCATTTGTGGGATGGAATGAAGGGAAGATTTATTTCCCTCCAACATACAAGTATTCAACTAATTCGGATAGATATGCAGGAGATGATATGCACCCAAAGGAGAAAAGGCGAACACCTGCTTGGTAAGATCATCAGTCACCTAACCAAAGTAATAGGAATTTAGCAGAAATACCTCAACCCCATAAATGCTAAAAAGAGGCAATTATGGTATAATTTTGTTAAATTATTGCAACTTGTGCCAATATAAATATTTTTATTCGTATAGGTGTGACCGTATTTTGTGGTATGGAGATGGTCTCCATCAATTATCTTATGTCCGTGGGGAATCAAGGTTTTCAGACCACAGACCTGTTTATGGCATATTTTGGGCTGAGGTTGAGTCAAGTCATGGAAGATTGAAGAAAAGTATGAGCTGTTCTCGGTCCAGAATTGAGGTGGAGGAACTTCTGCCATATTCCTGTGGATATACTGAACTAAGCTTTTTCTAAAGGAAGGAGGGCTAGATATGAGATATGTTCATCCATATTCAAGTATACTCTCTTTCCCTTATGCATATGCTCACAATTACAAAAATACAATATTCTTGCTTGTAAGGCAGTATAAACTTAGGTGCCTGAAATGATTTTTTATTTATTTATTTTTTGTTTTAAGTTCATGCACATAGATACAAATAGAAAAATGAAAACCTACGTGGAGCTCTAAGCAAACCTGCCCCGGCCCCAACGGGTGTCCTAGGGCCTTTTTCTTATTTTCTTGTTGGCTGGACTGAAAGTACAAGGTTCAGAAGCTGTAATTGAGTTATATGGGGCTGGCTCAGCATAATAGAGTGGATCCTGCAATCTAAGCCTAAAGAATATGCTAAGATGTTATTTGCCACTAGTTGTATCTTTCTTTTCTAGATATACAAATTGATTTCATGAATCCGTTTGCCAATATAATCAGAATATGTGCACAGCATAGTCTGAATAGTCTATATCTCAATATTTTCTGCTTTGAAGTCCTCTTGTTTTTTTCCTCATTGTCATTACAATTATTTTTTCCCCCTGAAGTAGAAATCTTACATGCACCTGTTACTGTTCAGCAACTGGTCTTCAAGCGGGAGTCACTTTGAAGAAATTCATCCATGGAGGTAGATAGAGACAACCCATTTCCCACATACCGAAAAAGGTTAGTTTTTTTTGTCTCTTTCATGCTTTTCTTGGCTCTGCTTTTGGTCTTAACTTGTTTGTCTTATTTAAACTTTACTTTGTCATTGTCAGGTGCTAATATGTAATTTTGCTCTACAGTCATGCCTTGCCTAACACATCATCATCATGATCATCATCTTGTTAGCTGCTCACGCCAGCTTCAATGCATAATTTGATAGCCAATTAACAAACACTCAACTTTCCAATGTCTCAAAGCTCCGTACCACCATTTGCACAATCATTAGGTACTACATTATTCTTTTGTTATTAATGTTAGTTTCTGTTTATATAAATTAATAGTGATAAGCACGCTGCACGCATGCTCATGATCAAAGCTTTCTGTTATGCAGGAAGTGGAAGAAGATGATTTTTTTATTCATGATTCTTTCATTGTTTTTGGAGAATATTCATGATGACTGAATGAAGGTGAAAAAGATCGTCAAAATAATCATTTGGGTACTAACTTTTTTTTTTTTTGTGTGTTTCTAATGCAAACAAAATGAGAGTTTTGATGTATAGTGATTGCTACAGTGATGAAAAAGAAACTGTACAAAGAAAAAAGAAAAGAGAAAATTGTATTTAATTAATGATAGAATTCCAGAGCCTCCCCTGCTCGGTTGTCTGTCTGTCTCCGTCTGCATGATTAATGATTTTACTGATAAAAGTGGCTTTGATATCAAATACAAATAGTCTTCCACCACCCCCGCTGCGTGCTCTTCTTTTTATTGTTAAGTTAATTAACAAAAACAAACAAACTGGAAAGGCTCAAGACAGGTTTCCAAGGTATATATATATTGGAGGTTCTGTTCCAGATGCCTCCTCTTTCCGTGATGCTATTTACATGCTTGTCAAGTCAATTGCTGTTTGCTTTTGACTAATTGAACTTTAGTCACTGTAGTTTATTCTCTCTTTTTTTTTTCCTAATTTTTTTGTGTGTATTAAAGATTGCCAAGAAAAGATGAAACAGTAACAATCCCAGCCATAGATCTGGATCACCATGAAAATTTTGGTTTCAGAATCATATACTAATTACTAATAATATTCTAAACGGTTCAATCTCTTTACAATGTGGCTGTCATTGAGCGCCACTTCATGTTACTAAATATAAATTGGGACCACCCCAAGCGAAAATTAGTCTGGGAAAATCTCGCAAGAAAAAAAAAAAAAAGAAAGAAAACCCTCAATGAGGATATGCTTTGGAAAATTTTGGAATAGTAGCTACTTCATGTCATTGCAAAACATATATGAGGATATACCTTGGAAAATTGGGAATAATAGCTACAACTGTGTCCAAGGCCTTGCCATTGTTGCCAACACAAGTTACAAATGTCTAGGACCAGGCTCACTAATGGTCCAAAATAATTGAATGTCAAAAATGAAACACCAGTTTTGCAAAGAAAGATGATTATACTGTAAAAACATGTGAAGAGGTTATACAGAGTTTCAGTCGTTTAAAAATGTTAAATTTAGACATGTCCGTTGGGTGGGTTTTGCATTTTTGGATCTGATCGTTCATCAAATTAATGAATTGAGTTGGATTTAAAGAATTTTTTCTTTCAAAACAATTTAATTCGTTTAAAAGTGAGTTAGGTTGAGTTGAGTTCGGATAGAATTTGTGAGTACGATATACATTAAAAAAATTATACTAATATAAATATCGAAATATAAAATAAAAAATTTGTTATACATAACATATCTTAATTGAGTTAAGGGAATTTTTTCTTTAAACTCAACTTAACCTATTTAAGAGCAAGTTGGGTTGGGATAGAATTCATGAGTTTAACATACATTAAAAAATTCTACTAATATAAATATTGAAATATAAAATAAAAAACTTGTTGCACATAATACGTCTTAATTAAAAAAATATAATGTTTTAAATAAATTAAAAAGTCACATAATCAGATCTTACAAAAATATAATAAGTCTCAAACAAGTTAAATAAATATAACAAGTTTTATTAAGTTAACATTAGTATGAAATAAATTAAAGTAAGCTAATAAGACTTAAAAATTATAAATAACATACTACATTAATTAATTAAAATTAATATCATCACATATAACGTATGGATTGACATAATCATTTATTTTATTCATAATTTTTTTAAAATAGTATTTGTCATCAAAGCGCTTTGTTAAATTTTCGTTGTAATGGTTCGATAGATATTTTGAGTTTCTTATCTTTATTTTCTTGGTCACAATGAGAATATGACTATAATATTTACATCCAAACTTAATTGGCACAACAAAAATATCACCATTGCTAAATGAATTTTTTTTCAAAAAAAAAAAAACTTACTTTAGTGAGTTCAAGTTGTGTAGATTGACACTTTTCAAACTTATTATCCGACCCGTATCAATTGTGAGTTAAAGCGTTTTTCAATCCGACCTAACTCATGAACTCAATCTAATTAATATTTTATGAATCAGATTAGGTCAAAATCTACGAATTCGTAAGTTGACATGACTCGCTGGATACGCCAATTAAATCCGTTGCAGTTTTTTTATTTTTTTAATGACTTATAGAGGATATCGTGAAACGTGTGTAAAGAATCAGTTTATGCGCGTGTTATAACTCCGGCAAACGAATTAAGGGCTCGTTTGGTGGTCAGGATAGGATAAGAGCAGATAGGATAAGAGAGCAGGATAGGAGTAGGATATGATATTAGCGAGGATAAATTTCATTATCTTATCGGCGTTTGGTGTCATAAAACAGGGATAACATTATAATTTTAATGATTTTAAAATTTTTATTTTTTATTAGGAATGTTTTCAATTTTATTTGATTTTATTTTTTTATAATTTTAATTTTTTTAAAATTATATAAAAATACAAATTTATCCTTATGATAAAATTACATATAATTTTTAAAATTTTGAAAATATTGTTTAACTTAAATTAATTTTTTATAATTTTAAATATGACATTTTTAGTTTTTACTTTACATATAGTTAAATTATTAGAATAATTTTATATTTTTCAGTTTTTAAAATAATATAAATAACAAAATTAACCTTGAGACAAAATAAAAATAATTTTTAAAATTAATTATTAGTATTTTATTATTTTAAATATTTTATATTTATTATATATTTTTTGCAGTTTTTTTATTATTTTAATTATTTTAATGACTTATCACTATCATCCATTGAGGATATCGTGAAACGTAGTGTATAAGAATCAGTTTAATTTATCATATCCTGCGTGTTTCATAATAGTTTATCGGCAAAATAGAATTAAATACTTATATAGTCATATCATGTGTATGAATTTATATAGAATCATTTGTATGAATTATTAGAATTGTAAGTAACAATAGGAACTGTGTATAAAAGTTTTTTTTATTTTTTAAAAAAACAGCATTTTATTAACATTAAATTTAATGGGATTTACGAAACGAAAAAGAGAAAGATAAGTTTAATGAAGTTTTTAATTATAATTCTTATATCAAATAATATATATAATATAATATATATATATATATATTTTATATTTTATTTAATATCATTTATTATAAATATTTTTTTATTATTTTATTTTACTCAATCATATCTTATAAAAAAATATAAATAATATATACATTATTAAAAATGATAAATGAATATCTTTTTTTTTTTTAATCATAGCGCTCAATTTTCACCTTTTCGTCAAATTTGTTGTTTGTTCCTGTTGAAGAAGCAATCGGCATAATGATAGAAACTTGCGTGTATTTTATGACATTGTTCCTTGTGTTGTTTGTAATTGGTCCCTGATTTTGTGTATTGCGAGTGCGGAGAAAAGTGTTTGATTTAATTGTGAAAATTTAATTATTTTAATAATTAAATATTATATAAAAATTTATTGTTATAATTAATTATAATAAAATTAATTTTATATTTGAATATATTAATTAAAAAATAATTTAAGTTAATATATTTTATTTAAATTGTATAAAAAAATTATTTTTATACATTAAATTATCAAATGAGATGTAAAATGATTAGAAAAATTATATAATTAAAGACACAATGATATTTATATTTTAAAGTAAATAGAATAATTTATATAATTTAAACTAATTTATAATTATAAAACATTTTTTAATCTTTAATATTATGAAAAAAAAATTATAATAGATTCATTAAATTTTATGTAAAAAATTAAAAAATGAATGTAGATTTTGTCAAATATATTATAATATTATTTAAACAACTTACTTTTTTAAAAAAAAAAAGCTAATTGAAAAAAAAAATCGTGCCCAATCACGCAATACTTCAACGAAAGTAATCTTTGGAGTTATGATAGAGACGTCGCATGGTGCAAGGACTGGAAAAGGTTCATATGTTGTATGACTTTCCTTAGTGCTGTAGTTCTTCAGCCAGCGCCATTTTGTTAGGCTTTTGCTCTGTATGTCTGATCCCTCCAGTCCTTTATGCTTAGTCTCTTTTCATCTATTGTATATGATTCATATTACTTGTTGAGGACCATACCTTTTTCTGAATTTCTTCCCGGGGCTGCAGTTTATAGCATAGTTAAGCAAGCTGGTGTGCCAGCATTTACAATGACTGGGATTCATTCCTCTGAATTGTGATGCAATTATTTGTAGAAATGATTGTTTCTAATTTCTAAATTGTAACGCAACTCAGAAATGTTTCCATGATGGAATTTGTCAACCGTAGGAACTCTATCAGCAGGTTGTTTGCTTTTCTTCCAAATGAATTGGAAGTTGATTTCAAGCTTGTTATTGATAAATTAATATCAAGGAGGATAGATAGCTTTTGCCCTCGCGTCTTCATTTAGTGGTAACACTGAAAAATTAAATTATTTAACTTGAATGTATGAGTTTGAGTTGAAGAACATACAAAAAACAGGAATATTTCATGGATATGAAAGATTGACAGAGACGTTTAATATGCACATGAAAAATAAAAATTATGGAGCATGGATGTTTGAGTCTTGTTAATCGTTGATTAATCAAAAAAAAAAAAAAAATCAAAGGTGGGGATGCTCCAAGCAAAAAACCTATTATTGCAAATGCCATTGGTTTCTCCTTCTTTTTTTTTTTTTTCTTTTCTTTAATATCTAGTTATTTATTATTTAAACGTTATAATTTATTCACCTCGACGATTGAAGCAACGGTGGTGGATCGAAGCCGACGAGTCGACGGCCTCCCTCGTCCACCACCAGCATCGAACCACCTCCATAATCGCCGTTGGACCTCTGAATAGAACCACTGCTGTAACAATATTCTTCGGGCAGACCCAAACATGTACCACGCCAATCTCTCTGTTCACCCTTTAAGCAACGGCGCGATGCCCTCTAATTTGTTCCGTTACACTGCTACAAAATTAGTGAACAAAATTCACAGCAGAATTAACCCTAAAATAAAAAACAAAAAGACAATGGATGATTTTATAATGCTTATTATATTCAACGACCGAAGTCGTGAGCGTCAGTTTGTGAGTGGCGTCGTCGTCGGATGGAGAAGTTGCAGGGATGCTTGAGGACAGCAGAGAAGGAAAGGGTGCAAATTACAAATTTCAATTTTTATAGCATTACCTCTTCTATCAGTAACCCTTCTTAATTCTCCACCTTTGATTTTCTTTTTCTGATTAATTAACGATTACCAAGGTTAGAGCATCCATGCTCCATAATTTTTCAGGTGCATATTAAATGTCTCCAATTAAGATTGGCACTTGTGTTTGCTTCAAGACTACGTTGAAATTCTAACGAGAAGGAGAAAAACAAATCTTATTTGTAACCAAGGCGTTTTGCTATATACAGCTACACATTCGCCATGAAAATGCCAAATGCTGCTAGTTCTCGTTTACTCAACAAGCAAGGCAATATCACAGGAAGTCAGGGGCAGGATATTTGAACATGTAAGGACTCCTTGCTTTTTGTCACAAAATTTGATTAATTGAAAGAATTGGTGTTTGACGGAATTATAGTGAAAAACAAAAGCATTAAAAGATTTTAAAAACTTTCCAAGTCAGAGTGAAAATCTGACCCTAAATGGGCAAATGTGATATAAAACTGAGTAGAATTCTAATCAGGGCCAACATAATGTTCCCTTCACTATATACCTATTGCCATTTGAAGCTATGAAAAAAGAAATAATGAAAGTAACAGCCCGAAAAAACAAATGCTGCTGAGCAGTGAGCACCTCTGAAATTACAGTATGAACTTGCACTGAACTAATCAGCTGTTCACAACATCGGTTTCTCTAAAAGGCTAAATCACTACATTGGATCATCCTTTCTCTTGACACGTCCCGTTCCCTTGTCAGCCAAACCTGATTTGGAATAATGTTTTTCATTAAACTTATCTAAGTTAATCTTATTTTCTCGGCATTCGGGTTTGCAAAATGCACCAAGGTTACTGCATCATTAAAATTTAATGTGTCAGTTGACATGTATATATGACTAATTTTTTTTATACAACTATATATGGCTAATTTAAGATAAGTAGAACATAAAATGTATGGTTAATATATATATATATATATATATATATAACATAAATGTACACCTCATTCCCCAGTAGACCAACTGGCTGGTTGGATTTCCGGTTTCAATCATGATATCTTTTCAGCAATTAAACCGGGCCCTTTAAAAAGTTGACAAAATTAAGGTCTGGGCTGAGCCCTATGATCAGGCCTGCTCCCCCACCCAAATGACTATACTTTGGATCCGAATAATGAAACTATAGTTGGAAGTTTTAAAGAGATTGAAGGGACTTTAATGGACTTAATCATTGTCCCATTGAAAGCAGGACTTTAATGGACTTAATCAGTGTCCCATTATAATAACTGTTGAAATAGATCGAGTGTTCGAGAGAAATTGTCTGTACCGGCTGCACTATTATATCCTTCACTTATCGTTTGATTATCAATGGAGTAATCAAGGAAAAAATTAGGAGCTGATGAGTACATAACTTGCAGCCTAATCACTAATTAACAATATCAGCGATCATCATAGTTACAGTTGATTATATATTCTAAACTAAATGCTAATATTTTAACAATAGCAACTAAAATGGAGCTATATATGTTTGTTTAGATTGGTGGGCAGAAAAAGGATAGAGTGGAAAGCAATAGGGGCTTGGGTAGCATTATTTAGTTTTTTAAAATTAAGATGGAATGTAATCAAACAGAGTAACATAAGAACGAAATACCTATAATTCATTGAAATATTATTTTTTTATTTCATCATTAAATATCCAAATAATAATATAAAAATTTTATGACATTCTATTTTATTTTATTATATTTCACTCACTATAAATTATCCAAACATAGTCTAACCAAGTGCAATTACAATTACAATCTAAATAAATATAAAATACTGCTAAGATATTAAACAGAAGGTTGAACTTGTTGCCATCAGGCTTGGATTGGATTTGGATTTATATGCTGGTGAAGGATTAAGCTGTGTCTTTTGGGAAACGGATTCATAGGAAGCCATTTTGATTGTCAACAGTGGGAGCGCGTTAACTCATATTTTTGGAGCAATCATGATGAACATGAAGGGAGGGAGGGAAGGGGCTAGGGTTTCACGATCTACAAACTTCAAAAACATTGCTTTAATATAAGTGTAACTTTTTATTTGGCACTGCAAAAGAAATTAAAGATTTTACATATAACTCAAAAAGGATATAGACTGTTATACTAAAATATGACTTTATATAAATAATGATAATTTCATATTTGTTTATGTAAGCATTGATTCAGTATTCAAATTCTTGATCTGAGAATTCATGCTCAGCTATAATTCAATTTTGGATAAATAATATATACAGGGATAGAATACAAACAGTAACTATGATTCAAGTTGGAAATGTGAAAATTAATAAAAGTGTGGGGAAGAAGAAAGAAGCAAGACTGACTTACCCATACATGTATATATCTTCATTGGGACCGATCTCCCTGCTGCACCAACGACAAGCTTTTAGGAATTCCCCAACCACCGGCGGTGGTAAGTTCCTTTTAGCTGGGTCTGAGGTGGCCAAACCCAACGACATTAAGCTCTTAGGATTAGGAGCTTGTTTTTCGGGTTGCACTTGCACGTGCCCAATGCAGTCTGGTGCCATTTCCATTGGCATTGGCATTGGCATTGCCAAGGTCGGATTTTGAGACAGTTTCTGAGCACCCACCGACACCGTGGGTTTCTGTGTATCCCACATGCCTGTAGCTGGAAACTCCGGCCGAGTGGGTGACACTGAAATGCGACTGCGCTTGGACCTTGAAGCCATTGATTAATTGGATAGATAAAGAGGGGGGATGCAAATTTGGGTTTGGGTTTTGAGGGAGAGAAAAACTGGGATTTGGGTACAAGCTTGCTTAGTGTGACATTTGATTTGATTAGGGTTGTAGAGTGAAATTGAAAGAATGAAGTAGAGTTCTTGGTGTAGAGAAGTAAACGCGTGCTGAGGACTGAACGATGCGTTTTTCTTGTTGGCGCCTAAATCCGTTTGAGTTGGATTCCTTTTCTGTTAAGAACATTTTATACCTGTTGAGTTGACCTGTGGCACTAAAACAAATCACATTAAATAATAGAATCCCTAGGTTTGCGACGAAATTAAATGCTGGCTCACTTCCACCTCCACCTCCAACTCACTCATGACTCACCACTTGTTCTTTTTATTTCTTTTTACAAATATGTATTTCCTTGATTTGTTATTTCCAAAAAAAAATCATATTTTAACAAATAAATTTTTCTTTTCTCTTTCTTATTTTCATTTCCTTTCTTGTGTGTTTTCTTCTTTCATAAACTAGATATCAAGTTTGCATTACATCTAATTTTCATTAGACTTTGTATAATTCATCCTAATAAAAAATGTTCTTGTTTATATGTACCCAAAAAATGTTTTTGATTTAGTATTTAACTCATCAAAAGAAAAAAGAAATATACATGGGTTGAAATTATTTTATATATATAAATTATTTTTAAAGTCTCAATTAAACTCATATTTAAAATATGGGCATGGTAGAATTTATAAAAGAGAATGAGCCACTTTTTTTAAAAAAAATAAATAATTAGAACACCAGTTCATTGGTCGAGTGACCTGAGCCTAACTTTTGGGTTGATCAAGGGTTTATGATCAAGCCCAAGTACGCCTCGAATTTGCAAACATTTCCGCCCCCATGAGTCATGACCAACATCTCAAGTTTGCTTTCATTAGGTTAGGTAGTTACTAGCACGTCACAACACAATCGTTGCAATCCAACGTAAACCTTCTCTTTCTTCTTCATCTTTTCAAGAGAAATTCCATGATATCTATTTTTTTTTTTCAAATTACTGTGCGAAGGTGAGTTTCAAATATTTTGTTAGTTATTAATTTTTTTAAATATTTATTATAAAATTAATATTCGATGAATATTTTAATAATTCATCCTAAATACTAGTTACAGAAATTCCCTCTTTTTAACCTCCAACTGCAACAATTTGTTGCTTGTCAGTAATGACATCATGGTGCATGCATTCCTACGAGAATTAACAGAAGAGGTTCAATCCACTCAATAAAGCTACAACGATCTACAGTCTATCACAGTTGCCCTATTTCTAGGTTGTTTGGAGTCTTAGAAGAGCGATGAAAGCACAAGCACAAACATGAGGATGAAGAATTATTTAAATAGATTTTATCTATTTAATTGTGCAGTCCAAATTAATTAATACTTAAATAATCTTATATGGAAATTTTTGTGTTATATATTATTTTATATTAAAAATGATAATATTTTACTTATTAATTAATTTAATTTAAACAACTTGTGTAATAATAAGATTTACAAGTATTTCTCAGTGCTGACCATAGGAAGAACCCATTTGCTACTAAAAAATTCAACAGCTATTGCGTTGATTTTGTGTAACGTCTCCAATCGAGACCCCCTATCATGTCTACCCTTAGAGTGAGAAATGGAGAAAATCCAAATTTACCATGCTCGAAGAAAATGAAAACGAGTGGTTATAGATTTAGTGTTCAAACATATAACAATCTCATATTTTGGTCACATGACCTAGCTCCTCTCTTCTATTTGGATGGACATCTAACAGAAGTACGTGTGAATTGCTTAAAATGTCAAGGAGTTTAAATAATGGAGCTTTTTGAAAGAATATTTTGGATTTTCTGACATAATATCTATTCAGTTAGTCTTTTAACTAGTTTGGTTTATCAGATTATTTGGATAGTAATCCACTAATCCTAGATTCCTAGTTTAAATTTTAGTTTTTCATTTGTACGTATTTTGAAATTCCTTTGTCCTTATATATGCTTATAACATACATGAATAATAAGATTATCAATAGAAGTGACCACCTTTCTATGCAAATCAGCATACTCCTTTTTATACTTTTGATGAAATCTCAACGGATTAATATGCGCACAAAGCAAAGTTAAAAGGGGTAAAATTCCCTATCAACCTCATCTGGTCCATATATTTGTTTTTCATGGCATTAAAGTGATCTCACATGGAAACATCAAAGTTGTTTTGGTGAGCCAACTAATTACACATATGTGATTAATTGCCTGTGTTGTTTAACTAGTTCACTTAATTAGTTGTTTGGACAACAAAATCAATGTTGTTAATAAAGGTAGAAATTTGCCTATAAACTGTGAGTTTATGAAAAGATGACTTGCTATGAATGTCGATCACATGCCAAATGCAAGTTTTGCTTGTACCATGAGTGTTGTAAATTAAGAAGAGAAAAGAAAGAGAGAGAAGAAAAAAAGATTTAACTTCCTAAATAAGTTCTATTTCTCACAAATTACTCACAAGTTTGTACATGCAAACATAAAATTTCACGAAATTTTCTTTAAATAATATCATTACATATATTTACATTCATAAATTTCCAGTATACATCTTAATTTGTTAGTCAGTGAACAATTAATTGTATAAGAAATTGTATCGTTTTTTGTAATTGTGAAAGATTTCGTTCGAATTCTTCACACGAGAGAGCATATAAAAAAGAGTAAAGATCCAGCGAGGTTTGGTAAAACTTGGAATATCTATTAATGTCAAAGAAGATGTGATGTCCTACAGCTAGCTAGGGTTGATGATGCATGTAAAAATAAACCTATACATATACATCATTCAAGAAGATTTCCGCTGAATATGATATTCGAGTTGCTGTACGTAGATGTTCTCATCTCTCTCTCTCTCTATCTCTGAAACTCGAAATCCTCTGCCCAAATCATGAAGATCTGGCATTCTCACAAAGTAGTTTATTTTAGGCTGAAGAACCTAAGGAATAGCTTAAGCACTTTATGCAGAGAACTCAGCATATTGCGGTGATCGTACACTACAATAACTGCTATCTGTTATGTTAAACTATCTTTCTCTCAAGGTATGATTGCTGCGCTTCTCCAGCGTTCTTTGAAGCAGATATTCTCTCTTTCTCTCTCTAGATCTCTCGCTCTGCGTCTCTTACTCTCTCAGGGTTATTATCAGTATCACTGTGCTTGTCTCAATCGGTCAAGGTTATTATCACCCTGCTTGTCTCATTCGCTCAAGGTTATTATTACTGTGCTTCTCTTTCAATCAGTTTCTTGATAAATAAATGAGTATTTGCATCTCTCTCTCTCTTTCTCTCTCTCTCTCTCTCTCTGAGCCATGTATGAATCACTATCCCATTGTTGCTCAAGAAGGGCTTCTTTCATATAATAACTAGAAGTTCTTTGCGCATTTGTCAACTTCAGCTTCCTTCTGTTTATTGTAAATTCTTAATTGCTGGAGGGTGCACTATTTTAATGTTTGGTGCATGAACATTTCCTTAACATTTTATCCGGGTATGTGTCTCTCCTGGTATTTAATGTTTCTATTTTTCCATTTGCAAGCAATTTTGTTTTCTCTAAGTCAGTTGTCTCACTATCTTCACTAACTGAAATCCTTTGGAACTTTACAGCACATGATTAAGGAGGAAAGGAAAACAACCAAATAGAAGAGATAAAAGAAAGTCCCTTTAGATTCATTTTGAAACTAAGCAAAGTATAAGCCAAAGATTTTATTTTTGACGTTAAAATTAATATAATCAGAGAAAGGAAAAAATGAGAGAAATACTGAAAAAAAAGGGTGATAAATAGATATATGAATATATCTCTGTTTATCCGTTATTAATATTAATATGACTTTTGCGTTACTTCCCACCACAGCAACTGCATATCTTCCCTTTGGTTGCTTTTCAGTGCGATGAAAATGAATGAACAAGCAATATGGAAGCGAGCCATGCAATAATTAAGGTGATCAATGATTATCTTCAGATTTCGTTTTTCGATTCTCTCAATTTTCTGTCGGGAATTTTGTTTTCTGATCGCTGTGTGATAGAACTTCTTTATTTTTCTAATTTACAGTTTCTTATTCCCAATGGTACAATCTGGACTTGGGATCGGAGAATTTGCAACTACAAATCGTTGTTAACTACATTGTGATGGCAATACATTTGTATGTTTTCTTTTCACCTATATCCTAGAGATTAATCTCTCTTTCTCACTTTAACTCTATGATTTATACGAAATTAAGATCTAAGATTTATATCTTAATCTCACATTTCTTTTTTATAATCACTCGAGTTTCTTGAAACCTTAAACATCTAAAACCTTAATGATAAAATCATTTTGAATTTTGTCTTTCGTCTTGTTTAACTAGATTTTTGTTAAACACAAATTAGATTTTTGTTAACAATTTGGGAAAGAAATCTCTTTAATTAGAATTATCAAATATTTAGTGGTTTGCAAAGATGTTGATGTTAATGTTAAATCAAGAATATGCAGATAAGCAAAGAATGATGAATGCAATAATCAAATTCGAATGTAAAATGAATAATTAAAATAAAAGAAGCACAATACATATTCGAATGGAATGAGAGTGCAAATGTAAAGCAAAGTAAATTGTGTAAAGTAAAGAACAAGCTATAAAAGCAAAGTAAAATAGAAATCAAATTACCAATTTATCATTTGATCCAGAGATGAAAATAAATTTAATAGAAAATTGAGATTAACTTTGCATTGATATGTAAGAGTACTTGAAATAAAAATAGTAGAACGTATATTTGATTAATCTTTGCTCGTCCGTAGGCATCAAAGTGAATTATAGAACTTGTGAGAGATGTGTGTAAGCATTTCTAATTATCCTAATGCCTTCACTCCCTTGAATATTTGTAGATAAAGAAAATAATTGTCATTCTTATAATATTAAGACAAGTGTTTTTGTCTAAATAACTTTCTAATTCTAACACTAACTCATGTCTTAGTCTTAATCTTAAACCTTCTCACATTTTAAGAGTTAAAAAATTTTAATATAAGGGTATTAAACTAAGCCAATATCATCCATTTTTGAAATGAGAACATATACTAATTTTATTTACTGGACACAAAATATAATAAAAAAATTTATGAATCTAAAACTAAAAATTGATATATTTAAAGAACTAAAAACATATTTAACTTTTTAAAATATTATGGTGAGAATCTAAGGAGAAAGTATAATAAAAGTTCAGGTGAAGTTAAATCTGAAGTGTACCGTTTCTAGCCATGCTATAATGCAACTATATATTAGTATTATTCTCTAGTTTAAATTAAATAAATAATTATAATTAATGATTATAGTCATATTTTGTATACGCATCATGAAATCGCACGAGTTTACTATGTACTTCATTAATAATTAAGAAAAGTCATATTTACTAATTTTTTATAACATGTTCGCACATAAAAATAGGCAAAATATGTAATTTGATCTTTATCTTTATTTTTTTTTAATTTGATCCCATATTTTTTTATTTTTGTCAATTTGATTTCTTATCTTATAAATTGTTATTTAATGTGGTCTTTTATCACATTTTCATTACAAACTCTAATGAGAATGATGATGTGTAATGGTGATGATGAGTCATTAATAATGATGAAGTAGTTATAATATAGTGATGATGTGGATATGACATAGCGATGATATGACTATCATCGATTAGTGACATATTATTATTTCTGTTAAAGAGTAACGGAAACGTGACAATTAAATGAATGATCACATTGAATGGCGATTTATAAGATAAAGAATCAAATAGATAAAAATAAAAGATAAACAACTAAATTAAAAAAGAAAATAAAAGATAAGAGAATAAAATATCTATTTTACTTAAAAAATAATTTTATAATATGTAAATGATATATTTGATGAGAAGAGTAAATTCTAAACCCATAACCAATATGTGAATGTTATTTCAAAAAATAATTGTATGTTAAAATAAGGTTTTATAATAAGTAAAAGTATCTTAGATATATAAAAAATAAAAATATAAAAGTGTTCATATTACATTATTAAAATATTACATATATAATAAAAAATATAATAAATAAAAAATAAAGAAACAAAAGTATTTGTGAATTTCAAAAAGGCATAAACTAGATAAATTAAATTAAAATTATAAATTAATTATAACTAGTTTAGAGTATGGATAAAAGTAACTAAAAAAAATAAACTTTTGTTGAAAGTAAAATTTACATAAGGATAAATTTGAAAAGTACAAATAAAATTAAAAAATAAGGAGTATAGATGGGTATGTTAGAGCACCAATAGCCCACCCAAGGTTGAGATAGGACTCATATATAATGAGGATTTGCTTAAGTTATCATACTTAACTAGGCTTGGTTCTTATGGTTGCTAGAAACATTGGACCCATGAGTATCAGTAGGTGCTTTCGCTTCTATATGCATTGGATAGTGTTGGTAAGTTTGACCCACCCGTCCTTGCCTGTCTTGTTTGGGTGAGTTATTCAATGATTGACTGAGTTATGAAGTCGTTTCATGAAATGGGGAGGTAAAAGTTCTGCATATATATCTAGTCCCATACCCCACCTCGACCCACCTCAATTTCAAATAAATGAATAAATATATAATTAAAAAATTATTATATTTGCATCAAAATATTTTTATGAAAATCAAGATCTATATCATGGTTCTCAAAATCAGACTGAAAAAAAAATCGAACTGATCTTTTGGCTGGTACAATTAATCTTTAAAATCAAATTTTCAAAAATCAGATAAAAAATCTTAAATCAATCTTGAACCAATCAACTTATTTAAACTAATCACAGTTCATAAAATTGAATTGATTTTTTTAAAATAAAAATTAAATTTTTAAATCTATTTTTTAAAAAAAATATTTAAAACTTTTTAAGATATTAATTATTTGATTATCAATTTATAATCAAAACTCATCATTTAAAATTCTTAATTTATTTAACGTGAGAAAAATAAAAAATTGTAAAGCAATAACTATTTGACTTTAACTTATAATAAAAATATTTATCTTTTATTATTTTACTTATTCAATTTAAAATTAATATATGTTAAAAAATTATGTTAATATTAATATAATACTTTTAATTTAATATTTATTTATGTTATAAATTAATTTAATTATATTAAAAATATATTTCAATATTTTGATTTAATATTATTTATACAATTAACATATGTATATTATGTTTTTTTATATGTTGCTATATATTTGTATATTATATATGTATATACATAAAACCAGGTTTAACCCCGGTTTAACTAAGATTGAACATCAAAACTTAACTTTGACTTTCTTTCTTTTTCGGTTCAATCTTCAGTTTGTTTCTAAAGACATTGATCTATACTCAATTAAATGCTAGTACCAAATTAAAATATAAATATTTTTTTGAACACACAAAATATAATACTCATTTATATATTCTATCATATGTGACTCACTATGCTCATATCACTGTTCTATATTATATCTCAATACGAGTGAAGTGTCATTTAAATATTATATTTTAATTGTTCAAATAATATAACTCAAATTAAAACCTGCCCCAATTTTTTAGCATAATGTATTTTGTCCATTAAACTTGTTGCCTTGCTAATATTGTTTTCTTGGTATATACACTACTCGTTTGCGCCCAAAGTGGGATTGCCTTGTTAATATATACTTTTTTTTTTCTGGGGTGCCTCCTGTCGGTTCCGGGATGATAGAGGATGGGAAGGTGCAAGAAAGAGTGATTCATGTTTAGGAAAGAAGCCAGTTAATTATTAATTAGTTAAAAGAGGACACAGCCAAACTTTTATCAGCAGAGGACGAGTTGGTCTCTGTCCTAATATATAGAGAACTCACAATGCTAAAGCGTTTTAGGCTTTCTTCTACTCCAGATAAAAATCAATATACGCACTTCAGTCAATTCTAATGCTAGGCTTGCATCTTTAATAATATTGGTTATTTTCACATGTAAAACTAAAAGTGCGTATATGATTTCTCTTTCGTTTTTTAATATCATTTCTAACAGCGGTATGTTTTTTTTGTTATAATTTATTAAAATAATTTATTATAATCTTATTCTTTATTTACCTTTTCATGTGACTCTTCGTTTATTTTTTTTCTTTATAAGTTAATACAATTCTTTTATAAAGCTTGTTAACTATTATTTATTTTTACATTGAAATTTAACTAAAACTAAGCCCATATTATGCAATTCATTAAAATGAATGCTAAATAGACTAATCCCATACCGACAATTATGAAATTATTTGTTCAGATTTCGAAATTCAGCTTAAACAAAAGTCTGCCTATTCCTTCACTTATTATTCATCCTCATGATATATATCCATAGAAAAATTATAAACTTGGTGAGTGTTCTGATTAAACTTAAGACACATCCAAAAACTCAACCGAGAGAGAAGACAAATAGTAGAAATAATTGAATCCAGAAATTTAGGCTAATAGAAGAAAATCATTTGGACAAACTTTTCCATATCAATCCATGTCCCACTAAGCAACAATTGCACTTGTAAATTCGAATAATGACTAGCCAAGACTCCCATAACAATTTATAACAGCAGCAACCAAACCAGATGTTTTTTTTTTATTAAAAAAGATATTCATTCATTCAAATTGGTAAAATACATCGAGAATAACACAAATTCAACATAGCTAAAAACTGAAAATGATGAATCTGTGAATAAACTCACAGCATCCAGGTTAATAGCATAACACGGCAAAATATCTACAAATGTGACAAAATCAAAGTGACCGAAATATCCATGCTTTTGGATCTGTAACGTTGACGCTCAATTCTTGATTGAATCTGTAATGGATCGAAGCTGATCTACCAATCTGAACCAAACGAACACCGCAACAAGACGGAAAACCCCCGCAACAAGACGGAAAATCAAACGACACCGCATCAAAACGACGAACAAAACCACCACCGCACGCAGACGACGAATACACGAAAAAACACGAAAGAAAAATCAGATCTATGTGGAAATTGTTGAACTTCTTGTAGCCTTGAGTGGATGCCAAGACAATATGCACAGACTACACACCACGTATCAGAGTAATGATCATTTATATTAGGTAATTAAGATAGATTTTGAATAATTGACTAATTATGTAAGTGGTTATTGATATGTTAGGGTTAAGTTCAAATCGAATAATGGGTTTATTGAAGTTTATTTTGGTTGATTGCAAATACCACTTGAAGTACAAGTGGCATTGCAGACTTGGCCAAATAATTCATCGTAATCCAGCATCACACACTTCATCCACATCCTTATGAAGTAAGATTATCTGCTTCTTCCACTCTCTCTCTCTCTCTTTTGTGCAAACCTACCAGCTCTCATGTGTGAACCTTCACTAGGAATTCTAGAACAACGACTATGAGAAATGCTAGAAACTGTAGGTATCCCTTTGAATCATGAGCAAGCTGTAGTTTCAGCTTTAAAGTGTGGTTTTGTATGTTAGAATTGAATTACATCCATGTGCAGGGTCAATAAGAACGCTAAGCCTACTACTTTTGTATATGCAATTTTAATTTCCTAGTCAGTCTCGATCATCTTCTAGAGTTGATTGTCATAGTTTATATTGGTGCTACCCTTGATATATTTTCATTTTCAATCCTCAGATATTTAATTAGGGCCTCTGAGATTCTGATGCCCTTGATGAAGATCATGTCATCTAAATTTGTAAAATCCCAAATAGCTATATATCATCTTAAAAAGTAGGACATTGTGGTTTCTAGTGACAATGCTACCAACCGGGGGAGAACACAGTTAAGAGATTAGGCATTTGATAAATTACGGTTTCATAATAAATTCAGTACTTTTTTTCTAAAAGATGCCGATGAAATATTATCTCTATATCCGGAAGAAGCTCAAATTAAACATTGGTTTCCAAAATTCTGTTGTGCTTGTTGATGATCATGAATTACATATCACATCTGTTTTTGTTTCCTTGAAATCAATTATTATATAGCTATAGGTCCAATAAAACACTATTCCATTCAATCAATATTTCAGTTACTTACATCTGCGTCAAACTCTAGGTACAGTTTAGTTTGTAAACCCTATAGATTTTCATTTCACAATGGAAGCCTTGGAATGTAGTCCAGATTCAAAACATAAAAAGGATATAATATACGTCTAAACAAAATTATACACATACATTACGACTTTGATTTATACAAGAAGGTATAGAATCAAAATCATAAAGGATGTCAAAGTTAAGTAAACTGTAGATCAGTTTGGCAAGTAGTACTCCCATCAGGCTACTCAAAAGTTATGTTTGCAATGATATTAACCAGAAATATGCTCAAACCAGAAGATCAATAATCTGCTGATCAGAGTTCCTTTTTTTGTAGAATAAAACCTAATATATAACCAGGGCATAAAAAGGAAAAGGAAAATAGAAACTGAAGAAAATAGCATTGAACTGCTGTTGCAATAGATTGTACAGGAATACTTTGCCCATCACTTGAAATCGCTCTAGAAGGATCTTGATTCTCTTCAAAGCAAAGTCATTAATTGTCAAGTCTTGAGTGCTTGAATTCCTATGTCCTAATCATTATCCCTATTCTTCTTGTTCAGAAATGTACACATGTACAAATAATCAGGCTATGTAGATACATAGACAGATGAGATAAGCTTCAAAGATGGAAAAAGTGCAAGCTTAAATCACAAAATTCCAATAACACAGATGTAACTGCCCCTTTCCTTTCACAATAGGAAAACATCTTGGTGGTCCAATGGACGGTACGTAGTTATAAATCTATGAGCTCAGAAAAAAGAAGATGAATCTTCCCTTTGAGTAAAAGAACTGATAAGGAAATAATGTGGTAGATCATTCATATTGATTAGGAAGCTAAAATTTTCAGACAAGGATATTACTTCACACAGGCTCAATTAAATAAGTATAAGAATTTAACCCAAAAAACAAGAGTATAAAAATGAATTAATGCTTGGCATGCTAACGTTGGTGTACATATGAATATAAAAAGTCATGTGCGTTTCCCTATATTCGAGTTGAAATTTTCGCTAATTAGTGTTCTTTCAATCTCTCTATGCTTATAGAAAATTTGCTTACACTCCACTAAACAATGAGATTATAATTTATAATATTAAGATTAACAAGTTTACTTCGTACGGAAACTACAAGAATCAGAAGCTTGTAAAACTGCTACTATAAAACAAAGAGCACTGTTTGAGTAAAAGAAACCACACTGTGATATTCTTGTATGATTTTATCCCAGAGTTTTTTGAAATATGTGGTTAACAATATTATATTCTTCCATGTTTGAGTTTAATGCATACATAGTCTTTTTTATACCAGAAGTTAGTAGTTTTATCTGAATGTCATGTTTATTTTCATAATAGGATAAGTCTTAGAGCTGAAGCAAATCCCCAACATCTCTAGCATAACAGCAAACAAAAGCTGAAAGTTGAGTTTTTCTTCTGAACCTTCTTCTTCTCCTCTCCGGCACCCAATAGGGCATGACTGCTTGAAATGTTTCCTACCATATGGAATATATTCACCATTGAAGTCTAGCCAATTATATAATATAAAATAGAAAAAGCTGGCTCCAGTACTTGATACTAGTTCATTCACACTTTAACAATCGGTCAGAAATATTACACGCAGCAACCTTTATGCCAACTGTCATACACCATTGGCTGATTATCAGCAAGAATCAATGTAAACATTGTAAAGTGGGAATATAGGGCAGAAAAGTTACTGGTAGAGAACGCAAGAAAGATGTCTTCATGACTCCTTGGCAAAGCACTTGAGAATTCATTCTGATCAGATATTACAGAACCGAAAACTAACATATTAGTGTCGACGCTGATCGGTGCACTCCTCCCAAGACTTTCCCAAGATTTGAAGCTCTACAGATCAGGACTCAAATTTCTAAGCATCATTAAAAGTGTAAAATCGCAGCTTATTGAGAAGAACACTATATTAGTACACCACTTGTTCATGAAACACACACACACACACACACACACACACACACATATATATATATACATACACCACCTGTAGATAGATTCATGCTGGATATTCCACAAAGTTGGAGTGCCCATTAATGGCCCCATTAGCATCCCAATTTGTAGACGAACTGGGGCATGAGTGGTAGTCACTGTTGTAGAAACTTGCTTCCTTAGGGATCCCAAGGTTTTGGTGATGAAATGACAGCAAAGAGGGCTTCAAGTTCCTTTTTAATACAATAGATTCTTCAATAACGTCAAAGCCGTCTAGATGAGGGTAGTGAACCAGCTTAGGCCATCTTGCACAAGCCTCATCATGAGACTGAATGGATGGCATCAATTGGTGCAGGATTTGAGGATTTGCAATTGCAGGGAGTCTTTCCTCCATGTCTTGCACCCTCCCACTCCCAGTGCTGCAAATCTTGGAACTAGTCCTTTGTCTTGCTCTCGCTCTTGCCTTTTCCCTTGACTCCTTTTTGGCCTGAACCTGAACACTAACATCTTCCTTCTCCACCCATTTCAACTTCCTCTCTTTGGCAGCAGCACCACCACCCACCAATGATTTGTCATTTGAATCTACTACCCCTTGTAGTTGTACCTCAGAAGAGAAGCAGAAGCACTTGGCATCCCCATCCCCACCACTGCCACTGCACCTGTGCTTACTTCGAACTAGTTCTTTAATTGCATTTTCAGATTTGGTGAAGAGCCACTCAAGGGTATTGCTGGGTTTGTTATACTCTAGCATGTCCTGAAGATCAAAGAACTTGCGGGCGATTTCGCTGGACAATCTCACCCTACGATCCCTCAAACCCTGAGATGTGTGAATCTTGCTGTTCCTATCTCTCTTTGCTGGTTTCTTGATGATAAAACTAGAAATAGTACTACCATAATGGGCACCATTGACATTGATAGCATCTTTTTGGAGCATAGCACCATAGTCTGCAACTGTCAAATTGGTTACAGTTTCTGGGATTGGAGCTTGAGTGGGCATGAAGGGAACAACAGCAAGTGGGTCATGAAGGAAGGTGTTACTTGGAAAAGCATTTTCAGGATCAATAAAGAAAGGAAGAGGAGGGTAAGATGATGATGAGGGGAAGCTTGGGAAAGGGTTGGAGGTGTAAGTGGAAGAGAACATCTGCAGATTGGAATCAATTAATTTCAGTGGATGAAAACTAACCCTAGCTTTGTGGGATGAGGAGAAAACCACAATTACATTACAATATAGAGAGGTAGCTTCTCAGCTCAAACTTAACGGTCCAAGTACAGTCCATCCAAGTCCCTTACAGAAATCTATTTCTAGAATTCAAATCTCTACCTTTGAAGGGTACAACTATCACCCATTTCAAAAATTAAAAAGTTAACAAAAAAAAAAGAAAGTGAGAAACAGAAAGGGGAATTTAGTTTAGGCCAGTGAAGTACTTCAATCTTAGTTTCCATTATTTAGGCTAGGGAGAGAGAGAATTGAAGAACACGGTATAAGAAACATGACAACATCAAGGACAAAAATAATTTGTGGGTTTGCAGCACATTATGTGGAAATAGCGTAAGCAAAGAACTGCATATAAAAAAGGAGTTCTGATACTTGAACACTTAAATACAATATTAAGAGATATTTTTATACACAATACATTTATTATAACTTTATACATAATATATGACAATATTAAATATATGACACAATTAAATTTTACTCACGTACATATATATATATATATAATACATTTATTCTAACTTTACACGTAATATATAATAATACTAAGTCGCACTTACATCGGTACCATATCAAGCATAGATATTGTACCGGGGTATACAAGAACATTTTCTATAAAAAAAACACATCAATCAACTTTTATCATTGTAGTAAATATTCAGTTGAGACTTTCTTGCATACTCCAAGATTAAATATTCATTTGACTCTCTTAATGATATATGTCATACATTTCATCTTTCAAATAAACTTAAATCAATTTACTCCATCAATTGATCATTAAAAATGAAAGCAATTTAGTGTCTCAATCGAAGTCTTCATTACCAATGTTCTCTTGATCAGTAGAAAAAAAATGATTTTAATATCAGTTTTTATGATTGAATGACCAAATCAATATCAACTATCTTTACATGACCAAATTAATGTTATATATATATTTTTTTACACAATTTTTTTTACATTAAAAATGACAATGTATCACTATTAATTAGTTTAATCCATCAACTTATGTAAATAAAGTCTATATAAATATATTTTTTTAAGAAGTACTCTAATGGTTAAGTCAATATATAAAAAATAAGAGTAGGTTTGTGTTTAGACTTGCAAGAGAACATAGAGTGCATTTCTATTACAAAATCCTCCTTAAAATACCGAGTGTAATCGATTACAACAGTTAGAAAATATTCTGGAGGGATGCTGCATCAGCCAAAAAAGCAGGTTAGCTTTAAACATGTTATGTGGATTTGAGTCAATTAGGTCGAGTATCTGGAAACTAGGTCCCGGTAGCTAACAATTGGGCTCGGCCCAGTAACGTATGGTCCACTTAGTTTACCTATATAAAATTATAAAAAAAAAAATTGTATAACAAATGCTTCTTAAACTTAGTTTATCTGTATAACTAATGCTTCTGAGACGAAGTTTCTTTGCATTTTATGTAAATGTAAATGTGCTTAATTTGTAATTGGTTTCTCAAACCAGAGATGATAATCATTTGATTTTTTTTTTATACATATCATTTAATGGTTTAAACCCAAAGGTAAAATTCTATATGCATTTTATATGTAAAAGGTATGCTTAGAATGGTTTAACTAAAAATAAATATACTGATCAGCATTGGGCAGAAAAAAGTCTTTTTTTTTTTCCAATAGGCAGAAAACCTTGCAAATTAGTAACTACAGATTTAGTGTTATTTATAACAATTATGATTTATTTACATTATATTTTATATCATTTTTTATATTATTTTTATACCATTAATTATATTATTTTTTTATTTTCTCTCATTTAATTATAATTATTAAAAAATAATATAAAAAATAATGTATAAAAAAATTAATGTAGAAACATAATTTTTCTATTTATAATGGGCCAATCCTAGCGTCATTTCAATACCCAAAAAAGGCTAATTCATCTCTGACACCATTTCATCTACTTCACTGGCTACTTCCTCTCTGACCTTATAGTAGGTAGAGTAATGATATTAAAAATCATTTTTTATTGTACTATTTTAATTTTAAATATATTTTTAGAAAATAAAATAAGAATAACACATTTAAACAAATATTTTTTAAAAAATATCACCTTACACTTTTAAAAAAATGTAAATACTATTGACATATTTTTTAAAAATATCAAATTTAATAAAAAAATATATAATAAATAATATTAAATAAAATATATATATATATATATATATATATTATTTAATATAAAATTATCAAAACTAATACTTTTTTAAATGAAAATGATATAAAAAAAAGTATAAAAAAAATAATGTGAAATATTCATTAAGTAACTGTAGTACAACAAAATAGATGTTGGTGCACACAAATTACAACATAAATGTTGATAGTCTTAAATTATATTTTTATCAGTTTAGTTTTCACATTAAGATTGATTTAGCTCCTTTTAAAATTCTAGAAGCGTGTGAGTCTAATAGAGAAACTGATCCTAAATAAAATTTCAAAAATGTCCTAAAATATTATATTATTTTTTAATCGCGTGAGATAGTTTGTCAAATTAATAAACAAATTATAAGTCATTTTGAATCACAACATTCAACAATCATGGAACTAGCATTATTTCTCTTTTCCTGTGAGGCGTAACTACTCCAGTAAACTGTAGTTGCTTTTTATAGGGTATCAAAGTTGGATCATTTTATTGAATATTTTATCTTAAAATAAAGATTATTTTATATTTTTAAAAAGAATATAAGTATTATTTATATTATTTTTAAAAGATGTGATTAAATATAAAAAATAAAAAAAATATGTATAATAAATAATATTAAATAAAATATAAAAAAGATATATATATTATTTGATATAAAAATATAAAAATTCTTTATCTTAAGTGGGAAGGGAGTGAATCTTGAGTAAGCCATAAACACCCCAAAAAATTTTCGGTGGGACGATTCAGGATTATATAAATAGTATATTTTCATTGGGAAAAATAATCTTTACACACTATTTTTTTACAATTTTTTACATTATTCTTGTTTAAGAAAAAAAGAAAAAAATGTGTTAAAAATATATTTTTTTGTTTTATTACTTATAAAAATGATATAAAAATATAATAATGTAATAAAAAATAGTGTATGAATATAAAAGTTGTTTGTTTCATTGGCTTTTTGGACCGAAAATTGACAGCCAGGTGAATTTCACTGTGTAGTCGTAGATTCAATGATAACGCCTATGATAAGTAATGTTTACTCTATAATTTTGGTGAGTGGTTAATTGGTAAACAGGAGTCCATAAATGAATGCTAGTGACTCTACTTCATGGAGAAATTATTGAATAGTCACTGATTATCACATTATTGCACTCTATTTAGTAATTAATATGTATAAATGTATTTTTTAATGATTAATGTATTTATAACATGAACGCCCAATTTTATACATACTTAGTTTTGAATAGAATGTTGATGATAGATACTGGTTAATTAAGAATTACTCATACATTATGTTAACTTTGGAATTTCTCAACATTCAAAATTAGTTTAAAATGATAAAATTAGTTACATAAATTCATATAAAAAATATGTTCAAAATTAAACTTAGTTTGGTTAAAAACTGATTCTAATATGAAGAATTTTAAGAAAAATGCATGTTTAAATTAGTTATAAAATAGCATATGTTTATATTAATTTCCTATAACAAAAAAAAATTGTATGAGAGGAAAAAAAAAGGCGAAAAGAAAACACTCTGTTGAGGATTATATTTTGGTTCTCCGTAAAAGAGTTTGTACTTTTTCCTTAATTCTAATGATACTGTTGACACGCATCACTCTGATTCATTCGAGACCTCTGCTCCTGGTCTCCTGCCTTAAACCATCCATCCATTGACGAAATGTAGATAGACATTTATTTATTAGTTTACGATAATAACCGCATGTATTGATTAATTTACTGTTTTTTTTCTTCTATACTGTTGTTTTGTTTTATTTTATTTTTTATTGACCACAACTCTTATAAAAAAAATGCAGGAATAAGGCAACAAAAGGAAGCCATGACCGGTTAAAAGACAAATCTAAGTAGTAAGTACCCTGCTCAAAATCTAGTCCATCTTCCATGTTCATAAAAAATATCCACCACAACTCTTAACTTGAGTTTCTTCCCTGATAAGATAAAGATCGGCCCGCCTTGTTCATGTATATTTAAAATAATTTTTATATTTTTATATTAAATAGTATATATATATATTTTTATATTTTATTTAATATTATTTATTATACATACTTTTTTATCATTTTTTTCACTCAATCATATCTATTAAAAATAATGTAAATAAATAAGATGATTATTTTCCTATCCAAAAAAGTCTGGACCCCAATGGCATGCACAACACCACGTCTACCATGCAACCTAAAACCAGCAGAATTAGCTCCTTCACTCCGCCATTAGGCCACACACCTTTATGACAGATGGATTTGTTGACTAAGTTCTACAGTCGATCCACACTGGTCATCTCACCTTGATTGATAGCTGAGAAGTGAAAACTACCACAAACTTGCCATTTCTTTGTATCCGCTTCTGTTTCGTAATAGTTTGAGTTTGCTACCAAATACCAAATGGCATCTATTGAAAGGTAAATGGTAATTATAAAGAATCAAAGTAAGATTAAAACTTGCATTGACATCCTGTCTAGGTTTAGTGTACTTGTCTAAAATAGAAAATATATGAGAACGTTTATTATGATCTTTTCTATAAAGAAATTTTTGCTTAAACTTGAGCACTCAAATTAGGTGTAACAGACTAATCAGCACTTAATATTTTCATAAAATTTTATACTTTTAATTGTGTAGCACAAAATTCTAATAAAAATATTAAGTACTGATTAATCTGGTGCACCCAACTGAATGCTTCAAGTTTATACAAAAATCTCTCCTAATCTAAGTTCAGTGTGTTGAACTGAAGCTCTTTATGGATCAGACATTGATCACTGCTTCCATAGAGATATTCATATTACAATTAAGAAGGAAGAGGGCACTGGATATGATATGATATTATTAGTATAAAATAAAATATTTTTCGATTAAATACTATTTCGATAGTTTAAATTAACATAAATATAATTCTTGATGAACTTACCAATTTAGAATGGAATCGAAAGTTGATTGAGACAGAGATTTCGATTCAAAATCAATTGGTCATCTTATATTAAGAATGGTAATTTCGATTTACAATCGAAACAATAAGCTTATAGAGTAACTACACTTAACAAAATTTCTGGAAGTAAGAAACCTCTAGTAAAGACCAGCAAATGTTCGAGTATGCAAGTTTGAATTCAAAAGAAAGAAGTTTTGAATTTGAAATAGAAGTTAGCAACAGTTAGAGATATGAAATCAAGACAACACATAAATTGCTGACAAAGATCGAGCAATTATTGATGGCATGAGGATTGTTGACAAAGATTTGGTGGTCATCAGAAAGAGATTACTAATCATTTAGACAGTTATCTTTGTTGTAGATACATGTCAAAATCTTGTAAACTAGGTAGTTACTTAGGAAGTTTATAAATATCAAGAGGATTGAGACATTTAGGGTTGAAAATTATATACTCACAAACACTTGTAAACTCATGCTCTTACGTCTATTGACATCTCGAGCAAACAACACGCAAGTCTCTCAGTATGTTTCCATCCACTTTCACTTTCACTTTCACTTTCATTCCTGTACTCTTTATAAATTCAATGCAATTTTAAATCCAGTTTATTTACATTCAGTCTTTATTTCCTTTGCAAATTCTCTTCTACTCTTGATCAAGTGATTCTTTCAAAGGTCATTTGAGTTCTTTTATGTGCTTTCATTACCTTTATACAATTTTATTTTCTTGCAATTTACATACTTGTTCATTTACTTTTCATTGCATTTACTTTGAATCATTTTACTTTATGGTATTTAATTTACATTCTGTTATATTTACTTTGAATACTTTTTCATTCCAGTCATTTCAACTTATTTTCATTTATACTGATTTTACTTTATTTCTCGAAAACAAGGCTTTTAGATTTCCAAATTTATTTTTATCAAGCTAGGTATTTGCATGGAACTTTTGATTTTGGATTAACATAACATTTTATGAAATTGAAATCATTAATTTCACTCCTTTAAGATATTCAGATCAGAATCCCAAGAGGAAGTGATTCCCTTTCCCGAATTGAGATTGAGAATCAAACTTTGTCCATAGACAAAAGGTTTACCATAGTCTAAATAGTGATATTCGAAATATTTTGGTAAACAAATTGACACACTCGGTGGAACAGGTTAATTGAATAAAATGTTAAAGGTTTTTACTAAGTATATGCATTTGAGAAGTGGCAGAATACTGCTAAATATGTCTGAAAATACATCTTTGAGTGCTCAAAACCCTCAAATAGGGAATAATGGAACCAGTGGCAATAGAGACACCATAGTTCTGCAAATTTACCTCAAGTCTTGGAGCTCGTGATTAGTGAAATCACAGGGGCGCCTGTTTCGAATTTAGAAAATAGAACTCTTAGGGTAAATAAAACTGCACCCTTGTATAGTTTGCCTCTTGGGTTTGCTTCCCAAAATGTTACACAGAACATAGAGACTGCCCAAACCACATACACAAGTCCTATACCCAATATTTCACCAAGAAACCAAATGGTAAATGCTGGTGGTCAAGGTGCAATAACAAGTACCAATCGAACTGAAAGGCAAAATATGGGAATACTAGTGTTCCCTAATATGCCAAGGGACATGTCTTCGATTCTTTCAGGAAATACGAATACAACCTTGAACAATATTAGACAACAGATTTATGAAAGTAACTATGAGATAGTTCATATGCTGACTCAGCAGATGACTACTGTAATAACACTACTCATAGAGTCAACCAATAATACCTACACCACATATACTAGGCAAATGGGTAGAATTGCAAATGTTTTTAGTAACCCAGAAGATTTTGTAGGTAATCAAAGGGTAAACAATCAACTTGTTTATCAAGAAAATGCCCAATTGATAAATAATCACAACGTTAACAATACAATTAAGGATAACTAACGAAGAGATATTCCACAAGGTCCAAATGTAAAATTTCGAATAGTCAATCGAAATCAGGATGCTGATAACCTTCTAGAAAGGATTAGACTTAATAATCTTGGGAGGCAACAAAACATCAGCCAAGCAGTGGAACAAGTGCTGAATAGGTATGGTTTTAATGTGGGATATGCAAATAAACCTTATTTTGTGTCAGTTTTTCCTGAATTCATCCAGTAGGCAAAATTACCTAAAGGGTGCAAAGCACCTAAAATTTCTAGTAAATTTGTTAAGAAAAGTGGAGAATCCACTGTCGAGCGTATTGCTCGATACACAATCGAAGCTAGGGAGGCAGTCTCGAATAAATATTTAAAAATAAAATATTTTCCCAGCTCTTTAACCAAGAATGCCTTTACTTGGTTTACAATCCTTCCACCAAATTCGATTCACTCTTGGAACCAATTAGAAAGAAATTTCCATGACCAATTCTTTAGAGGAGAGACAAAGGTAAATCTCGTAGATTTGTTTAATATTAAAAGAGGCCATGAGGAGTCCATAGATGATTACTTGCCTAGGTTCAGGTAAATGAAGGCTAGATACTTCACTGTTGTTCCTAAATTCAAGGTGGTTAAAATGGCTACTGGTGAATTAGATTATTCCATTCGAAAGAAACTAGTAAACCAGCAAATCCTCGACATATCTTAGCTTGCTGAAAAAGTAAGACAAATCGAGCAATTGAAACTTGAAAAGGAAATATTTAAGAAAAATCTTAGAAAAGAAAAGATTGCTTACGTCGAAACTCCTGATATTCAGGATAAGTATTTTAAGAAATCGAAAGATAATAAAGTAGCATATGTCGAAATCGATGAAGGTATAGATGATGAGGAAAATGAGGTTAACATAGCAGAACTAAAATTTGGTCCTCTTTATACTTGTTCATCTTTAATGCCCAATCGAACTAAGGATAATATGAAGTCCTCTACTAGGCCAACTTATGCTTTCAATATATCTAAAGCTGATTTAATATTTGATGTCTTATTAAAAGACAAACAAATTAAACTTTCTAATGGACATAAAATCCCTCCAACAGAAGAAATAAAGGGTCGAAAACATTGTAAGTATCATAATAGATATAACCATTCGACTAACAATTGTATACGTTTCAAAGATTTAATTTAAAATAGCATCATAGAAGGAAGACTGATATTTAAAAATAAGAAAAACATGAAGGTGGATGCTGATCCGTTCGAAATGAACGCAAGCTATATAGAACTAGATGGCTTTACTGAGGTCAACATAGTCAAAGTGGGGGAATCTTCTCCTGTCCTCACTAATTACAGTCTTGATGCGTTCGAGGCCACGGAGGAGCAAGTTTTCCCTAACGTAGGGGAAACTTTAGTTGAATTCCTCTTAAGGAAGAAAGAGGATGACATGAAGGTATCTCTATGTCCGAGATGTAATGCTGTGTTTGACAGGTTAACTGCCAAGTCTTATCAAGCAACCTTGAAACAGAAGAAGCAGAGAGAGAAAATCCCTGCATGAGGTTCGATTAATATCAACAATCAGCCTACAAACCACAATGCAGTGGTATTGTAGGTACCTGAAAGAGCTAGGAAGGAAAAAACTAGTGTGTCCCCTTCCAATGTGGCACCTAATCAGTGGGTAAGGAACAACCCACAACCCCACAAATTTCAGAATAGGCCATTCTGGCCAAAGCTGGAATATGGAATAAATCATTTCGTAGGAAGACTAAACACCTGGTTTCGAGGAGAAAGTTCAAACTTGAACCAGAGCTTCACCCCATACCCTTCGAAGTCTCAATGGCGCAAAGCCCAACAACTTCGACAACAATAGCTATAGTAACAAGCATTGGCCTAGCTACAGCAGCAGCAAAGGTCATATGCCTAAGTGGTCCAAGGACCACTCCTAAAAACAGAAAAACAAAAACTTCTCAGTCTAATGGATGATGATGTTATCACAGATTTATTCGAATATGATTTTAAGGATGATTGGACACCATTTTTGGTGTCAATGTAGTGCCTATTCTCCCCTATAACTTTTCCATTTCAAGTGACCAGGAAGTGGATCAGGAGGAGGATTTTGAAGATGACTCAGAAGAGACCAGTTGGTTCATGGTCGAAGATGATATGGTCGAAGTGTTGGAAAATCCTACAGTCTTCAACATTCCTTATCTTGAAATGAAGAGTCATTTGCACCCATTATTTATCAAAGTCACAACAAATGGTAAATTAGTGGGCAATGTGTTGATAGATAGAGGAGTTGCCATTAATCTGTTGCCAAATAATTTGTTGAAAAAGTTTGGCAAAATAGAGGCAAATTTGTTGCCTCACAATATGGTAGTAATATACTTTAATGGTAGATCCTCCACGTCAAAAGAGGCTGTTGTTCTTGATGTCAAGGTGACGTCAGTCACGAGGCCAACTTTGTTTATAGTGGTTCCTTCGAAGGAAAGTTATAACCTTCTCTTGGGTAGAGAATAGATTCATGTTGTATGAGTTATCCCTTCGACCGTTCACCAAAAGATATTCATATGGAACCAGAATGAAGAACTCGAAATAGTAGAGGCCGATGATACTCTCTGTCATGTTAACCAAAATCATGCAGATCTGCAAATATATGTGCTTGGTGTCAGACCATTCTGTATTTGGGATTCAACAGCTCTCGATAACAAGGAGTCGAGATGGTGGCCCTTACACCAACAAGTTTTTCTATTATACCAAAAGCTGATTCATTTCAGCTTAAAAATTCTAATAGTGTTAGGGCATACAGATGCCTATTTAACATTTTAGGCCAAGTATATTCGGCCTTAAGTTGTAATAATGGAGATTAAGAGCCATATGGCTCGGATTGCAGCCTATATGGCTAAAAATTGCACTGAAGGTGCAATTTCGAGTCATGTGACTCGAATCTCAGCCTATATGACTAAGAAATTTGGTGTTATTAAAGGCACCAACTTAGATTGTATTTATAATTACTCTTCTATAGGATTCGAACAAGCTTCTTTGTCTTCTGATGTTAAAAAGATAGAGGTACACGATCCTTTAGAAGAAATTAATCTAGGGAATGATATAATATATAAACCTACTTTTATAAGTAGTTTAATAAAATCTGATTTCAAGTACAAGTTAATTCACCTACTCGAAGAATATAAAGATTGATTTGCATGAGAATATGAGGAAATGCCTAAGCTTAGTCGAGATTTGGTAAAACACAGATTACTAATTCAAGCAGGACAAAGACCAATCAAGCAAGCTCCAAGAAGATTTGCGCCTGAAGTGGTGTCGAAGATCGAGGAAGAAATCGAAAGGTTATTAAAGGCTAAGTTCATTCGAACTGCCAGGTATGTTGACTAGATTTCTAATATTGTTCCTGTTATGAAAAGAATGGTAAGTTAAGAGTATGTATTGATTTTCGATATTTAAATTTTGTCACTCCTAAAGATGAATATCATATGCCTATTGTTGACATGTTGATTGATTCAGCCTTAGGTCATGAAATTTTAAGTTTCATAGATGATTATTTTGGGTATAATCAAATTTATATTGCAAAAAAAGATGTGCCAAAAATAACTTTTCGATGTCCTAGAGCAATTGACACTTTCGAATGGGTAGTCATGTCATTTGGTTTAAAGAATGCTGGAGCCATGTATCAAAGGGCCATGAATGCTATTTTTCATGATATTATTGGTAAATTCATGGAGGTTTACATCGATGATGTGGTGGTCAAATCGAAATCAGAAAATGAACACTTTTCGAATTTGAGATAGTCATTTGAAAGAATGAGGAAACATGGATTGAAAATGAATTCAATTAAATGTACTTTTGGTGTTTCTGTAGGAAATTTCCTTGGATTCCTGGTTCAGAAGAAAAGAGTAGAGGTAGATCAGAACAAAACTAAAGCTATTCTGGAAGCATCACCTCCTTCAAATAAGAAGTAACTCCAGTCTCTGCTTGGAAAAATTAATTTTCTAAGAAGATTCATTTAGAATTTGTCTGGGAAAACCAAAGTCTTATCTTCATTTTTGAAGCTCCAAGTTGAAGAAGAGTTTTGATGGGAAGAGGAACACTAAGAGGCATTCGATCAAATCAAGCATTGTTTAGCTAATCCTCCAGTAATGACGCCTCTAGTACCTGAATACCCCTTGAAGTTATATATTTCAGCATCAAATGAAACTATTGGGTGTATGTTAGCCCAGGAAGATGAGAATGGAATCGAAATAGCCATTTATTATCTTTGTAGAGTTTTGATAGATGTTGAAACAAGATACAATACAATCGAGAAATTATGTTTAGCTTTGTATTTCTATGTACCAAGTTAAAGTATTATGTAAAGTCACACGATGTACTTGTTGTTTCGAAAACTGATATAATAAAGTACATGTTATTCAAGTCTATCTTGTATGGTAGAGTAGGAAAATTGGCTCTTGTCTTAACAGAATTTTTTTTAAAGTATGTACCACAAAAGGTTATGAAAGACCAAGTGTTGGCAGACTTTTTGACTAACCATCCTTGTGTTGACATCAAAGAAAAAGATATCAACTACGTGGGTTTAAAATCATAAAAATTATATTTCGATGGATCAAAACACAGTGGAGGTGTTGGTCTTGGAGTTCTAATTGTTTCGCCAATTGGAACTCCCACTAAATTTTTATTCGAATTGAAACATGACTGTTCAAATAATGAAGCCGAGTATGAAACTTTAATAGCTGGCTTACAATCTTTAATGAGACTCAAAGCCAAAAATATTAAAGTATTGGGTGACTCTCAATTAGTCATTAAACAATTGACTTAAGAATATAAATGCATTAGCTGGAATTTATTTAGATACTTTGCTTTTGCAGTAAGGTTATTATGTGAATTCGATGAGGTTATATTACAACACATTCCGAGGGAAGAAAACTACGAAGCTAATGAGCTTGCTCAAATAGTTTCAAGTTACAAGATTTTAAGTTACACTTTGCTAAAATTAATCGAAATTAGAGAAAAGTTATATCCTTTCGAAAATTTAAAAGTATGTCTAATAGAAGATATGAATAATTCTGATTGGAGAAAACCAATTGTGGATTATTTACAAAATCCAAATATAGCAATCAAAAGGAAACTAAAATATAAAGCCTTACATTATGTTATATTAGGTGAATCACTTTATAAAAAGTCAGTATATGGGAATTTATTGACATGTCTAAGTGAGAAAGAAGCGTTCATAACTTTAGCAGATGTTTATGAAGGCATTTGTGGTGCCCATCAACCTGATGAAAAAATGAAATGGGTATTGCATAGGCAGAGAGTCTATTGGCCCAAGATGACTAAAGATTGTCATTTATATACTAAGTCCTATGAGGAATGTCAAAAGCATGGAAACATTCAGCATGTTCCTGCAAGTGATTTACATTCGATTATAAAACCTTGGCTATTTCGAGGATGGGCCCTCTATTTGATAGGTTAGATTCATCCGCCATCTTCGAAAGGACACAAGTTTATATTAGTTGCCATCGATTATTTTACTAAATGGGTCGAGGTTATTCCTTTGAAGGATGTTACTCAACAAGATATTATTAATTTTGTTAAAGAAAATATTGTTTATAGATTTGGTATTCATCAAACTTTAACTACTGACCAAGGTACTGTATTTACTAGTCATTATATTACTGAGTTTGTTAAGACAAGGAATATCAAATTACTTACTTCGACTCTTTATTATATTCAAGCTAATGGGTAAGTCGAAGCAGCCAATAAGATTTTAATTGGTTTAATAAAGAAGTATATTGGTCGAAAACCAAGGAGTTAACATGAAACTTTAAGCCAAATTTTGTGGGTTTATCGAAACTCTCCTAAAGAAGCTATTGACACTACATCCTATCATTTAGTTTATGGATATGAAGCAGTGTTACCAATCAAAATTAAACTTCAGTCGATTAGGTTGCAACATCAAGATGAAATTCCTTCTCAAGATTATTAGAACTTGATGTTTGATGAACTAAATCAATTAGATGATGAAAGATTAATTGCTTTTGAGAATTTGATTCGATAAAAAGAAAGAATTACAAAATTCTATGATCACCGAGTCAAGAAAAAAAGAGTTTGTTTTAGGTGATTTAGTTTGGAAGGTTATTTTACCTATGGAGAAAAAATTGAAGTTGTTTGGAAAATGGTCCCTAAATTGGAATAAGCCATATCGAATCGAAATTTTTTTTCTGGTAATCCTTATTTGATTACGAATTTTAACACCAATGAAGAGATCGTTTCGATAAATGGTAAATACTTAAAAGCATATAAACTAACCATTCACGAAATTAAAATCTTACTGTAAAAATCATAGTTTCGATTCGAAAGTAATCGAACATTAAAATTGTCATTACAAAATATGTATACAAAATATTTATTGAAGTCTCGAAAACAAAGAGATCCAAGCATCTATAATTCGATCTTTTTATCTGGAAGCCGCCTCAAGGGATAAAGTTAATTCTTGAATGGCTTGCTTCACTTGGTTACCCTTGGCTGTCCACCGCAAATACTCTTTGTCAAGAGCTTGTTCTTTACTTGTGCAATCCTTAGCAAGGGTTCGAAGTTCACCTTGTTTATCTTCAAGTAATAACAGTTCTTGTTTGAGCTCAACAATTCGTTCTTCGTTTTGAGTAATGTTTTGCTAAGTAGATGAGAGAACAAAGGTGAGCTTCAAACGTTTTCTCTTGACCTTAGCAACAGCTGCTATCAATTGGTTCTTTTTTTCGAGTAATTGCTGGTTGTTGGTGATAATTTAATCAAGATTAGGAAGCTGAGTTAGCAAATCCTTTGTATGGGTAATCAATTCTTGAATTACTGATTGGGCATTCGAATCTAGAAGATGTTTGTTTCGATTCAATTAGTCAAATAGCCCAAACAGTTTTTCTTGTTTGTCCTTGGCAACCATAATTTGATCTATCCCCAGAATAGAAAGATCAACCAACTCTTTCAATAGTTGAGAGGCATAAATACTTTGGATTTCAGCTTCAGAGTAAGTTATGGAATGATGGGACTGAGAAGATACAGATCGTTTAAATAAAATATCTTCCAGTCATTTCTGGACATCATCTTCATCTTCATCTTCATCGATCGGCATATGGGTTCTGCTTCTTCTTCGAAAGTAATTTCAGTCTGTCCTAACTGTACTTTAGCAGAGGTGGAAGGGATAGCTTCAGAAATTTGGATGACTTCGATCGATATAGGAACTTCGATCTCAGCAGCTATGATGGTTTCAGGTGGAGAAATGTTCTCTTGAAAATAAGAAAGTTTGATCTTAGAAATAGTCGAAGCAATTCATGTATATTTAATTTTGATAGAAACAAACTTGAACATCTGTCTCAATAATAGGGACCCAGAACTAGGTCCAAGTTCAGAAGCTATGTTTCCCAGAAAAATGTAGAAACAAAATTAGCATTTTTCGAAATTTATGTAAAATGAATTTATCAGGTGGTGAACCTCAACATTAGCTTCGATAGGGATATCCTGAGCCTCAGGGCTAGATTTTTTTTTTCAGTTTGAGCCTTAGCATCGAACATTCTGTCGAAATGGGAGCTCAAAGATGAAGTTGCTTCTAACCCAGGGGTAAGTTGATATGGAATGAGATTGAAATCCCTTGGAAGAGAAGGGATAGGTGAAGGAGTCATGAATCCTCTCGTAGAAATCGGAGTAGATTTCCTATGTTCTTTAGGGGAGGATTTATGTTCAAAATAGAAAACATTAGCTGTGTTTCAAATATTTCGAAAGTTAATTAAAGAATATATATATGACTCACCTGTGATGGTTCAGCTCTTTCTGTGTTTGATGCTAATCTTGCATCCTTTGAGGAAACAAGCTCTTCATCTTGTTTCGTAGATTCATCAGAGCTTTCAGATAAAATGACTGGTGCCTGTTTCGATGCGACATGCTTTACGCGTCCAATTTTTATTGGGCTTTCAACAATTGTTTTTACCTAGAAAGATGAAAGGAAATTGAAATCAGGGATAAGGCAAGTTCGTTTAAAAATATGTAAGATGATAAATAAAATGTTAAAAATCCTTTACCGTGGATTGTTGAGGAACAACATGTGTGATTTTTTTATCACCTTTTTTTTTTCTTTTTCTTAGCGATTTTTGTTTTTGAAGGTGCTGGATGAGGTTTTTTTGAGATTTGAGATGATGAAGTTGCCCCTGAGACTTTCAATTTTGTTTTTTGAACTTTATTGGGTCATTGAGGTTCATCATCCCAGTCTTCTTCAGCCTCCATTACTTTAGTCCTTTTTGAGACTACAATATATATAAAAAAAAAATCAGCATTAATAGTTGGATCGAAAACAAGTAATTATGAAGTGATCTTAGGTTTTTACCATATGGTGGATATTTTATTATTCAAGTATATCCATTAATTGAAACTCGGCAGGTGTCCAAATAGCAATTAGCAAAAGTTACTTCTCGTTTCTTCAATTCTTTAACAACACCCAACGCTCCACCTTTGGGGTTCAGATATTTGTTGGCTATGCCAAAAGGAGCATTGGGGAGTGTAGGAAACATTAGTGGGGTTTTGAATCGATTGAACAAAGCCAAAGGATTCGAAACCAACGCACCAATGAAACAAGCGTAACATACTTGATAATGTTCTGCTCTTTTTTGTTTTAGGACTTGCTCAGCTTCTCGAACCACCAGTCTTAAGTGTTTATGATCATACTTAACTTTAAAGAATTTCTCGATAAGATGCATACCTTTGAATTTCTTGGTTGTTACTCTTATCTACACAGATGAAGTGGAATTAGTAAAATGTTGGAAGCATTCTTCGATTGTAGGCTTTTGAGTGAAGTAATATTCTCTCCACCAACTTTCGAACCCTTGGGTCGAGTAAAATGATGGGGAGCACTAAAAAGGATTAAAACCCTCTCTCCTTTCAATATTTTGTTTTGCTGGAGATCCTTAGCCTCAGACTCATATATTTGGTATTCATCTTTTTAAGCAATAGGAGCTGGAATGCACTGGGAAAACCCAAGTTATCTTGAAGCACATGAAGGAAAGTAAAGTTGAAAGCTAAAATCATTTGAGTTTGGAAGGCTAGGGGATAGTATTTGAGTGGTCAAAGTATAAGCCAAAATATCCAAGTTTTCGGATTGAGCCCCTGGAGTCTCACAAAAAAAATGGTTCTCGAAACTAATCAGGGCCACAATCACGAAGAGCAAAAAGTGAAAAGTTGAAGTTGTTGGCTTGGCGTTGCATGGTCATAAATAAAAAGAAGAAAATTTTGAAGTCTTCGACATCATTGCCTGGTTTCGAGGAATATTGAAGTTGGGACAATCGAGGGCCTTCGATTTTTGTGTGAATGGCGGTTGAATTTGCAATTTGAAGGTAAGGTTCAAAAATAGAATTAAGCCAGAGTTACAATAGCCAGAAAGGTCTACCAAGGTTGTTGAGGGGTTTATCATTCGATCAAAGTAGGCTTACTGCTTCTGACATCGTTGAGCAATGATCAATTTGCTCAGACAAAGAATAGCACCCTCATGAAGAAGAATGGCTAAGGGAAGGATAAATTTTGGGATTTTAAGTGATTTGGTGCAAAATACAAAGGCACTAAGCCAGAACATGAGGAATGTCACATGCTTTTCATCAGAAACTTTATCTGTTTCGAGATAATTGTTCTAAATGAAAGAAGTATAGGTTAATTTCGTAAAATCAGGCTCAATTAAGGTTTTAGGGCTCAAGGTGCTTTTGATTATTTGTCCGACTGGTTTAAGACCAGTAATAACAGTCATGTCAAAAAGAGTTGGAGTCAACATTCCATAAGAGACATGAAAAGAGTTGGCGGATCTATTCCAAAAAAAGAAAGAACTTATTAGCATAGTAGCATTATATTCGAGACGCTCCCTGCTCAGCTGGATAAAATCGAAGAGGCCAATTGCTTTCCAAACAGATTTCTTGACATTTTCGATACGATTTAACCAACGAATATAATTGGGTTTCGTGTGGCTACTAACAAGTGGTGAGCTTCAAAAGACCTTTGGGAAATTAGCAAAGAAATCAGTTTTGAGAGAAGAATGGAAAACAACTATTATTTCTCTTTTTATACAAAGAAAAAAGGATCGAATAAGCTCATACTCATTTTTTGGAACAGTTGAACCTAAGAATGCAAATATTTCTTTATCAATAGAAAAAATGGATCATTACTTGAGACTTCTAAAGTTCAAAATAGTCCGTGGAATGATCAAGGGCATAAAGGATCCCATCTTTTTTTAAAGGGGAAGTCACAGCGCTAGCATCTAGCAAAACCATTATTTCTTGTGTTTCAGAGCTTGAGTGTGAAGCATGGGCAGAGGTAGCAGTTTGGTTAGAAGAATAGGCCATTGTATCTTGAGAGTTATGGAAGTTTGAAGGAGGAATATAGAGTTTATCAAAGGATTTCAAGGTTCAGCAATGGCAGAAAGATGTGCAGAAACACAGAAAGAAATAGAAGGTTTTAGAAGTAGAGCGTAAAAAGGATAAAGGTTTCATAAGCCTTTAAATAGGGGTTTGCAAAATCAAAAGAAAGAGAAAAGAGGAGAACGACTCCCATTAATGCTGACGTGATAGGAGTACGGCTGAAGCCGTTTTATCTATTAATTGCCATCATTGGCTCTGTAATTCCCTAAAAAGTGGAATTGGTTAATTTATGGGGAAAAGCCATAATGGTAGATCAGGTTTATGGAGATTTGAATTTCAAAATTACAGATATTATCATTGGACCTTTCAGTTGCTGGTATTACGTTTAACTAATGTAGAAGAACAAAATATCTAAGTCCAATTATAATAAAAAAAATAACTTCGAGCTAAAATATTTTTCTCTCATACTTCGAGAATAAATATTGGGGGGCATTTGTTAGTATAAAATAAAATACTTTTCGATTAAATACTATTTCGATAGTTTAAATTGGTATGAATATAATTCTTGATGAACTTAGCAATTTAGAATGGAATCGAAAGTTGATTGAGATAGAGATTTCGATTCAGAATCAATTGGTCATTTGATATTAAGAATGGTAGCTTTGATTTACAATTGAAACAATAGGCTTGGAGAGTAACTACACTTAATAAAATTTCTGGAAGGAAGAAACCTCGAATAAAGACCAACAAATATTCGAGTATGCAAGTTTGAATTCAAAAGAAAGAAGTTTTGAATTTGAAATAGAAGTTAGTAGCAGTTGGAGATATGAAATCAGGACAACACATGGATTGCTAACAAAGATCGAACAGTTATTGATGGACGAGGATTGCTGACAAAGATTTGATGGTTATCAGACAAAGATTACTAATCATTTAGATACTTATCTTTATTGTAGACACATGTCAAAATCTTGTAAACTAGGTAGTTACTTGGGAAGTCTATAAATATCATGAGGATGGAGACATTTAGGAGTTGAAAATTCTATACTCACAAACACTTGTAAACTCAGGCTCTCACGTCCATTGACATCTCGAGCAAACAATACGCAAGTCTAGTTCAGTATGTTTTCATCCACTTTTACTTTCACTTTCACTTTTATTCTTGTACTCTTTACAAATTCAATGCAATTTTAAATCTATTTCATTTACATTTAGTCGTTATTTCCTTTGCAAATTCTTTTCTACTCTTGATCAAGTGATTCTTTCAAAGGTCATTTGAGTTCTTTTATGTGTTTTCATTTAATTGATTTCATTACCTTTACGCAATTTTATTTTCTTGTAATTTACATACCTGTTCATTTACTTTTCATTGCATTTACTTTGAATCATTTTACTTTATGTTATTTAATTTACATTCTGTTATATTTACTTTGAATGCTTTTTTATTCTAGTCATTTTAACTTATGTTCATTTATACTGATTTTACTTTACTTCTCAAAAACAAGGCTTTTAAATTTCTAAATTTGTTTTTATCAAGCCAGACATTTGCATGAAATTTTCGATTTTGGATTAACATAATATTTTGTGAAATCGAAATCATTAATTTTACTTCTTTAAGATATTCAGACCAGAATCTCAAGAGGAATTGATTCTTTTTCCCGAATTGGAATTGAGAATCAAACTTTGTTCATAAACAAATAATTTACTATAGGCTAAATAGTGATATTTGAAATATTTTAGTAAACAAATTGATACGCTTGGTGGAACAGGTTAATTGAATAAAATGTTAAAGGTTTTTACTAAGTATATGCGCTTGAGAAGTGGTAAAGTATTGCTAAATATGTCTGACAATACATTTTTGAGTGCTCAAAACCCTCAAGTATGGAATAATGGAACCAATGGAAGTAGAGACACTATAGTCTCTGCAAATTTACCTCAAGCCTTGGAGCTCATGATCAGTGAAATCACAGGGGGCCCTGTTTCGAATTTAGAAACTAGAACTCTTGGGATAAACAAAACTGCAGCCTTATATGGTTTGCCTCCTTGGTTTGCTTCCCAAAATGTTACACAGAACATAGAGACTACCCAAGCCACATACACAAGCTCTATACCTAATATTTCACCAAGAAACCAAATGGTAAATGCTGGTGGTCAAGGTGCAGGAACAAGTATTAGACAAGAAACCAAATGGTAAATGCTGATAGGCAAAATATGGGAATACTAGTGTTCCATAATATGCCCGGGGATATGTCTTCGATTCCTTCAGGGAATACGAATACAACCTTAAACAATATTAGACAACAGATTTATGAAAGTAACTATGAGATGGTTCATATGCTAACTCAACAGATGACTACTGTAATAACACCACTCATAGAGTCAACCAATAATACTTACACCACATATGCTAGGCAAATGGATAGCATTGCAGGTGTTTTTAGTAACCCAGAAGATTTTGTAGGCAATCAAAGAGTAAACAATCAACTTGTTTATCAAGAAAATGCCTAATTGATAAATAATCACAACGTTAACAATACAGTTGAAGATAACTAACCAAAAAAGATTCCACAAGGTCCAAATGTAAGATTTCGAATAGTCAATCGAAATCAGAATGCTGTTAACTTTTTAGAAAGGATTATGCATAATAATCTTGGGAGACAACAAAATATCAGCCAAGCAGTGAAACAAGTGCTGAATAAGTATGATTTTAATGTGGGTTATGCAAATAAATTATATTTTGTGTTAGTTTTTCCTGATTGATGTATCAATACTTAATATGTATTGTATGAGATGTTTGATTTATTTATATATTTTTTTAAATTATTTTTAAATTTTTATCGTATTAACTTTTATGAGTCTCACTATGTATATGTATTTTCTTAATATTTACGATGAAACCGACCCGCTTAACCTAACCCGAGGCGAACCGAACCCCATAGGCATTAAGCGGCCCCTCGGGTTGTGGCGCAAGAAGGCTGAATGCTGTTGTTCTTGTTAGTTGGAAGGAAGTGGCAGTGAGAGACAAGTAAAGTAGGAAGATGGAGTGCGTATTCGGATTGGTGGGGAATGGGTTCGCGATTGTGGTGGCGGACACATCGGCGGTGCACAGCATCCTCGTCCACAAGTCCAACGAGGACAAGATCATGCTCCTCGATTCTCACAAGCTCATCGCCGCCAGCGGCGAGCCCGGAGACAGGTACGTTTCTCTCTTTTACCCTTCTTCTTCTTCTTCTCTTGAGTTTTAAGTTTTGTGGGTTTGGTTTTGATTGCATTGCATTGCAGGGTTCAATTCACGGAGTACATACAGAAGAACGTGGCCTTGTATCAGTTCCGTAATGGGATCCCTTTGACCACTGCCGCCGCTGCCAATTTCACCCGTGGCGAGCTCGCCACTGCTCTGCGCAAGGTATCTCTCTCTCTCACTCTCTCTATTCCCCTTTCCCTATTTTTGTGATTGACTCGTTAGATTTTAGGAAACCCTAACTGGCATTTGGGGAGAGAATTTTGTGCTTATTCCTTTTATGAATACCCTCCTACATCGCACTCACACTCATCCTCTGCCATTTTATCCACTTTGATTGCCTATCATTAATAACAATCTCCACTTCCACTTCTGTACTGCTTTTGGTACACTGATTTATCTCAAGATAAACACTTTTCTCATAGTTTGAGATGTAATGCGAAACACTAATATTTGGGTTTTGAAGGTCCTCTTGTTGATTTATTAGGATTTAAAATTTCCATGTGCATTTGCAGACAGACTAGTTTCTATCTATTGGGAAAACAGTCATATTAGAACTGTAGGCTAGATTCTTTCTTATTTAGCTTATTCTCAAGTTCATGCATAGATCACTATGATGAATGCTCCTTCTTCATCGCAAGAAGATACATACATAAATCACCAAAGACAGTGACCCTTGTGATGGATGGAAATAATGCTTCATCAGTTTAATGTTTCTTGCCAGTGTTATATTTCAATCTAGGTGAGATGAAGGTTTAGCTTGTTACCAAGTACATCTCTTAGTCATTTGTGTTTGGCTTACGACCCAACTGAATGAATGCACATTTGTCGTTTCAAATGACCCAGCAATGGACCCCTATGTATACAGCCAACATTTTTGTTGTGGGAAACCGTGCTTCTCCTGTTCTGTTCTGGCATTCTTAAAGGGCTTTCCAGATTGTCATATCCTTAGCATTCTTATTCTGTTGGTGAATGATTTTGCTCATTAAATAGGTGGGTGAAATGAGTGGTGATATTCAAATAATTCCTGCTTCAATTGCCGCAATTTGTATGCCATTGCTTTAAGTTATAAAATTTATGTTGCTGTTTTTATAAAAATTTCTCCTTTTTTATAATAGGATTATACAAGTCCCTTTTCTTTCTTCATTTGTTGTCAGTGCTGGAACCTTTATTATTCTTAAAAAATAAATAAAAATATATATGACTTGTCAAATTCCAGTCACTTGCACAGAAAGACATATCCTCCCACCATGGACGACCTGACACCCCTACCTATCCTGATATTGATCCACAGAGGGACCAACGAAAAAAAATTGAAGAAAAATTTATAGTTCAAGCTATTTGATGTTGGGATGTGATGCATGTGTAGGATATAGGGGGAGGCTTTTGAGTGTTTGACTATATGATTACTCTATTGTGCAGGCTTAACTAAGGCACTTCAGTTAGGCCTTGAGAGGTTACATTTAATGCAGGAGTCAACTGGCCTTAATATGCTCATATTTATAATTTATGTTGTGTAGCAATTCATTAGCCATATTGCATTGTGATTTTGGATAATGAGTTTTTAATATGTGAATTTGGTTTTCTTTAGAATCCATACTCTGTGAACATCCTTCTTGCTGGTTACGACAAAGAGACAGGCCCTTCACTTTACTATATTGATTACATTGCAACACTTCACAAGCTTGAAAAGGGAGCTTTTGGTTATGGCTCCTATTTTTCCCTGTCAATGATGGACAGACACTACCATAGTGGAATGTCAGTGGAAGAAGCAATTGATCTCGTTGATAAGTGCATTGTGGAAATCAGATCAAGGTTGGTTGTGGCACCACCAAACTTTGTTATCAAAATTGTTGACAAGGATGGGGCAAGAGAGTATGCATGGCGCGAATCAGTCAAGGATACTCCTGCTCTTCCAGCTTGAGTTACTCTTTCTTATTTTCATTGGACTTCTTTATATTCGCCTACACTTTTGTCTTTCTACTTCATTTTTTTCACTTCCTCTTACCGGTAATGTGTATTGTGATGTCTCCCGAAATCATGGTTTCTAAATGCTTGAAAAGTAAGACGGTTTGTCGTTTGAATTTATATGTATGACTAGTTCTATTCAGAAATGGCATTGTGACAATGTATGAGCTAAGCTTGATTTTAATATACTTCAAAGTGGGAATTTTGAAAATTGAAGAATTGGATGGTTGAATACCATTTGAAGAAAGATCGAGTCAAAAATGAAAAAAGAATTACGATTAGTAAAATGGTCCGGTGTACAATATAATTGATACATCTAGCATCCAATTGCATGACATCTATGTTGCTAGAAATGGTTTCAAATTATGTTAGTAATCTTGCGGTATAACGGTAAAATGTTTCCAGAAGAGACGACGCTGGAGAAATTTCAGGGGTTTATGATCATCAGTCAGGCGGGAGAGGTCTTGTATTTGTTTCAATAGCCTGCAATTCTTAACCTTAAGTAGAAATAAAATTGGATCTGTAATTGTTTCAATGGGGGGGCAGAAGGGTGGCTCCTCTTCACCATAAATTAAGCGTGACAAAGGAATAAATTAGATGATTTTTGAATTAAATTATAATGGATGAATTAAAAAAATTAGTAATTTATTTAAGGTTCATTAAAAAAATATTTTTTTGTGTCATTAAAAAAAATGTTAAACTATCAAAAATGCCGTTTCAAATAAAATGCCCTTGCTCTTAGAATTAAATTCATATCTAAACTTTGAAAATGGAATTCTAGTTTCAGATATCATATTTTGCATCAACTTAGACTTATTTTAACCTGAGTTAGCATGCCTAACTCGTTAACAAAAAATTAAAAAATAAAATAAAATAAAAGAGATGACCCGATGGGTCAACACATTTGTTTGCCACAACCCACGGGTTGTATAAGGGCAAGTTAAAATAATCAATTTTCAAAAAATGGGCTGTAAAATATAGTTTTTGCCTGGATTAGTTTAAATAACTTGATAAAATAGATGAGTTGGATAAAAAAAAATTGATGTAAAATTTTTTTTGACCTAATTGGGCCAATTTGGTTTTGACCTGGCCCAACGCGAGTTGACTTACAGTCAGTCAGGCTAATCCTTTAGACAGATGTTTAATTATTTAGTTAATATTTTTTATGATATATAAAGTCATTTACTTTGATTTTTTTAATATAAATTAATATTTATGTTACAAAAAAAATTATTTGATGTTTGTTAGTATTTGAAGTATACAAAAGAAAAATATAATGATTAAACATAAGGATAAAAAATTTTAATGTAAAAAATATGAGTAATTTTTTTTTAAAAAAAATTGAGCCAACCCGCATAGGGCTAAGCTCTACAACAAGTTTAGCTTGATTCTGCCTGAAATTTGACTTTGACCTGCATGAGTCGTCCCATTTTGACACTCTAATTAGATGTGACTTGTTTTGCCATCTCTACTAGTCATTAGATTAAAAAAAAAATGAAATCAATTGTTTTGTCATCTCTACTAGCCATTAAATTAAAAAGAAATAAAATCAATGGCATCAAATTGGTGTAATAGTATTCTTTTACCAATTAGTCAAATTCTCTTTTTTCATTAAATATATATTTACTATTATATTTATTCATCAAATTTTGTGATCTTGAAGATAAGATTAAAAATATAGGGTTGAGATTGATATAAGAGTATGTTTGCGTTAATTAGTCAAATTATTTTTCTTCACTTAATTTTGGTTTTATTATTCTAAATCATTAAATTAAAATGAAACTAAATATAAGAACACATGTTAAGGAATAAAAATAATATTTATTAATATTTATTAATTACTTAAAGAATTAAGTCTTAAATATTTTTAGATGTTTAAGATATTAAATGTTTCTACTTTCTATTTAATCAATCAATCAATATAATATCGAAAATAAAGATAACATTGTATGAAAAATTGTCATATGTTTTTCAAATCAATAAGTTAATGTTTTAATTTGTTAACATACGGTAAGTAGAATAGCTAAATTTTCACTACGTGTCATCTGATGTGATATTTTTTATCCATGTGAAACTAATGTGGCCACCGACACATATACAAAAAAAAAAATTAATAAAAGGATAATAAATAAAAAATTAAAAAAAAAACAAAATATATTTACAAGAAAAAATAATTATATTCAAAAATATTTAATTAGGAAGTAATATGTTTAAAAATTGTCATATAAATATATAATTCCAATAAATATCATGTGCCATCGTTGCAATTAAAAAGTATTGCAATGATTATTTTTATAAACTACTAATATAAATTGGTTTATTATTATTAAAATCATTAAATTTCAAAAAAATTGAAAAAATTAATATATAATTAATTGAATTGGGAATTGATGTTCTAAATTTTTTGTATATGTAGGATATAATATATGTATTATCATTTAAATTAATTAGTTATATTTTAAATTATTATTATTTTTTATTAATTCTTAAAGTAGGCTCCACTTTCATCTAATGTTTACTTTTAATGAAATAATCTCAACCATTAATAAAGTCTCTTGTGAATTAAATAAAAAAAGATTTAACTGTAAATCGATCCTTTTTATTTTATATTATTTAGATTTAATATATACGTTAAAGAATAAGTCAAAATTTTTAGATGTTTAAGATAATTAAATGTTTTATTACAAGAAAATTAAGAAATTATTAAGTATTTTTAAAAAAAAATTCCGTTCATATATATAATATATAATATTTAAATATAAAAAGACATAAATATCAATTAAAAAATTTATATTTATAATAAAATTTGTTTAGATATTTTTCATAAAATATTTTGAGAAGAATAAAATTTTAATTTCTTTAACTTAAATATTTTATTTAATTTTATTCTATAATAGTTGATAAAATGATATTAGATACAATTTGTAAAATAGTTTATAAAATTAGAAATAAAAAGTTAAAATATTTGTATTAGAAGAAGATTTTAATTGATATATTTTAAAAAATATTTATAAAAAAATATTTATGAGATGATATTTATAAAGTAATTATTACTTACCTATTAAAAAATAAATTTGACATAGGTGTAATGTGCATTATTTTCCATTGGTGCCAACTCCCAATTGACTATAAATAGGATGAAAAAGAAACCACAAACAAAGAAATAATAGAAGGAAGAAACGAGAGAAACAACAACGTAAGGAGAAAGGAAAAGAAAGAGAGAGAAAAGAAAAAGGAAGAATGAGTGAAAGGGTGAGATACTGACCGAGAACGTACAAGAGAGAGAGAAAAAAGTGAAGAAAAGAAGAAGAAAGAAGAGAAGAGAAAAAGTAACAAAGAAGATTTTGTAAGGAAAAATGATGATTTTATATTATTTTTTATTTTATATTTATTTTTATATTTATTTTAAATGAATGTGATTAAGTAAGAAAAAGAGATAAAAAAATAAATATAATAAATGATATTAAAAAGGGTTATGAAAAAGATGTATATATTATTTGTGATAAGAAAATTAAAGTTATTTTGTAAGAGGTAGGAAATGATTTTTTTAAAAAATATAAAATTATGACTTCCAGTGTATTTATATATATTATTAATTAATTTAGTATTTTAATATTCTATGCATATTGTTATTTTTGTTAAATTTAGTATGCACAAGTAATATTATAAAAACTTAATATTTGGTTAGCTATGAAATGTTTATTATATTTGACAAAATTTAAAATTATTATAATTTGAATGTTGATATTTTTATGACACCAATATAATAACTTATAAAAAATTAAAATATTACTCAAGATTTAAGTAAAATAAATATTTTTAATTATATTATGCAAAAAATATATGTATTAAATTTATATGAACTTTCTTATATTTACCTTAACTTATAAGTAATTTTATGACATTTATTTTGACTTTTGCAATAAAAAGACTTTTGTGCAATGAATGCACTATCAAAACCAAGACAAATTATGGACTATGGTGAGGACCTGACAAATTATCAACTATGATGAGGACTAGACAACTATGGACTATGATGTGGACTTTTAAAAGAACTATTAAATTAATTTCAAATCATAATTGGTCCCTTAGAGAATTGACATTTAAATTTAATGATTCTAAGTTTTGTGAATTTTATTTAATTGTTATGATTTATTTATAGACTTGTATATGAAGAATTTATTTGTGATATATTAGTGGCTTGTATTGCTTATGTTTGTGTATGATGTTAAGCAAGTGATTCATAGAAAAGTTTGCACCTAACCATTGAGAGGCAGAGGGATAAATTTCATGTTTTGTTACCTGTCTGGTTAATGTGAGTATGTCTGACTTTGTTTTCACGATGTTAAAGTAACATTAAAGATATGGTGGATTCTCTATGGAAGTAAAGATATTCGAGTAAAATATAAGACAAGCTGACATGAAAATAAAATAAAAGTAAATAGTAGATTCTCTGTGATGAGGAACTTGCTTGCTAATGCTTGTTGACATTGAGGAATTCACTAATGTTTGGAAATTGCTTACTAAGGTTTTGTGGAACTTGTGATGTTTGTTAATACTTGCTAATAATTGGTACTTGTTTGTTGAGATTTGAGGAACTTGCTGATGTTAAGTTGTATTGCATGATTTATTTAGCATTCGTTCTACTATGCTAAAATTGTGTTGTTCTTGTCATACTTTGTTGCAATGAGATTTTTTGTGTATATTACATAGCTGAAACTCACCATATATTTTCAAACGTTTTTATAACTGTTCATTTCCTATTGAGAATTTTCAATTCTCAATTTATTTATGATGTTTTTAGACTAGCATAGGATGCATTATGGTTATCATCATTCAGATCAATCATGTATGGATTCTAAATCTAAAGGAAAGAATAATATGTTTATTAGAGTTATCAGAAATATATGTATTATGACTAAATAATGACTCCGATAGATGTTAATAAAATCATGATTCTGTTGTAGAGTTTCTTAAATAGAACTTATGCTTTTGATTTTGCATTTTTACTTATTATTATTATTCTTTTTCTTTTTCGATTTCTTTTAATGTTCTACATATTTGAAATTTAAGAAACTTTATCAGCAAAAATTGAATTTTTAGTTAGTGATATAGAGATTAAGAATATTACCCAGTTGTTAAAAATTTTGCTATTCATTTAGTAAGGGGGTTACATTTAGTAAGATCGTTTAAATGCAATTGAAAGTCCGTATCATATAACATTGAATTTCATTGATATTTTGAGTAAAATTATTCGCAGGAGTTGAGATAGTTTTGTGAACAAATAATGAAAAAAATTAATCTCAACGAGAGCATTGATGGAACATATGTAATGGACAAACTATAATTCTGTGACATATTGAAATAGATTAGATTGTGAAAGATAATAAGATTAAAGAATCTAATAAGCCATATGTCAATTGATTGATTTAACTAATGTGTTATTTTATTTATTCTACTTAAATTGTGTAAACGAAATGTATAAGTTATAAAATGATAGGATATTTGAATGCATTGAGCATCATTTGATTTTATTGTTATTGACCATTTTAATTTTTAGTAATTTTTGTTATTTGTCATTGTAATATCTATACATTTAAAGTTATTTTATTAGTATAATATGATATTATGGACCAACTTGGTATACTTTAATAATAAGTTGATAAAATATTCAAATAAATAAACATGTAAATTTTTTAATAAATAAATAAATAAACACATAAAAATTAATATTAAAAGAAAAAGCTAAAATAAAATTTTAAAGTATCTCTTATTTTATTACCTTCACCTTATATAAAAATTATTCTTTTAGCACTTAAGAATTTATCAAGTAGTTCTAAGTAAATGGTATTGGTTGCTAACTGAAAAGTGTCATATAGAAAAAGAAAATGATCACAAGGCCTAGGGCTGCACAAGGGTCAAATTAGATCAGGTTTTGGAGAAATCAAAGTCCAAACTAATTAGCTGATGTCAAGTTGAGTTGGGTTGGTTTTGGAAAAAATAAATCAAATAACCTGAATCAAACGAACCCGATATGTAGAAAGTTAGTTCGAGTTAGATAAGCAAATTGTTTCTTCTTCTCTTTCAACCACAATGGCAAATAGTATTCTCAGCCTCTTAGTGCTTCCTCTTCCAGTCAGGATTTCCAAACCTGGTCGCATAGGCACATAGTCCTCCATATCAAATCTGCCAATCCCCACACCACACCAATAATTAATACATTAAAAATTGAAGCAAAAGCTAATTGATCAGAAAGTGAGGAAAAAAAAGGAACATGTCATTGATGAGGTGGCTAGTCAGATCCATGCACAGTGCTGAGCAATGACGCACGGTGGCTGGTCAGTGTGAGGTTATGGATTTGGTTGATGAGGTGAGGTCATATCTCACCTGTCATAGTCGCATGATGCGTCGATGAGGTGAGGTCAGATTTCACCTATCGACGTATCCAGTGAGGTCAGATTTCACCTGTCGCAGTCGCACGGCGTGGATACGCCTCACCTCACCCATCGACCAGATCTGCTCCTCACCTCGTTGAATCTTATGGTGGCTGATCAGACATCATCCATCGACGTCATTGTGAGGACTGGGGAGGACAAACAAAGGTAGCAAGGAGGGGGGCTAAGCCACTAGGGTTCATGAATGTGGAAGAGGAATTGGGAAATGAAAGTGAAGTTTCTATGTAAAATATAAATGGGACAAAAATGACAGTGTTTAACTTCGGGTCATCGGGTAGTTGGGTCGAGTTCACAAGTTGTATTTGTGGACCCGTCACCTAAACCAACCTTTGAACGGGTTAATCGAATTTGATTCGATGACCTGAACCAACCTGAAAATATAAAATTGGGTTGGGTCGGGTTGGATGGGATGGGTTGACCCATGTGCAGCCCTAGGCTTGGCTAGCAATTGGTTGGAAATGTATCAAATTAAATTGGGTAAAAGCCATAATTGCATGTAGTTTTTGTACAACATGTCTCTAAATTCGTATTATTTAACAGGCAACTCAAATTCCAATTAGAGATGATCTAGTGGCTAATGAGGCAGCATTTGAACTAGTAAGGAAAGACAAGCTAAGAGAAGTGAAGGCAGGACATGATGGGACTTGGGCAGCACACCATAGTCTAATTCTAGCCTCCATAGAGGTTTTCAACAACAATATAGGCAGTGCTCCTAATCAGATAAGGACAATGAAATATGAAGATACTGCAAACTTAACTGAAGAATACCTCGAGTCTTGCAGATACCTAGAGGAGCATGTACCATGGAAGGTCTCCACCTAAACACACGAGTGGGTATTCTGTAACACCCCAAACTTCCTATGTATTAAACAATAATCTTGTGGTTGACGAGTCTTCTACCGTTTAGTGTTTCGTGTCTTGTAAAGCTATTTTGAATATTCTGTCTCGCATATTTGATCGTTTTGAGTAATTTGCTTCCGTGTCAAGAAAATAATAATTTTCGGTAGGAAAAATCTACGTAAATTAATTTTCTTGTTTAGTCTTAATTAATTTACGTAATCTGATTTGATATTTGTGAGTTTTGTAATTTTTATGATTTTATGTGTGATTTTGGAATTTTTACTTGTTTGTGGGCCCCACGAGGTATATGTGGGCCCAGATGGCCATACGTGGGCCCAGGTGGGTCCCGCAAAATGAAAAAAAATTTTCTACGTGTAGAAAAATTTGTATTGTTTAGACGGAGACAGGGGATCTTACTAAACCTGAATCCTAAACAGCTTTTAGAAAATTTCCTTTATCAGTATTTTGTCTTATTTAATTATCGGACGATAAAAATACAATAATTATACTTTTGTGAGGTTATAATGGATAAAAATAAAATTCTATATTATTAAAATATTATTAAGATAACATTAGTGGTTTGGATATCCACTATTAATTCAATTACTGATTAGACATTCATCTTGATTTAATTAACGGTGGAGATTTGATCTTAAAAGTAAATAGGATCAATTATAACCGTTGGATTGAAATTAAATCAAGGGTAGGGATTTAATCTTCTAAATGGCTATGACCATTATCAACCCTTGGATGTAAATTTAATCAATGGTGGAAAATGGATCATTAATGACCATTGGTTTGGGTTTAGATCAATGGTGGAGATTTAGTCATCAAAAATGATTACAACCATTTTGGACCCTTGGATGTAAAGTTTGAAGGTGTAATCTTGACCCTTCATTTTTGGAGACACATCTAAGGGATGGGGTTTAAAGTGAAGTGATCCAATGGTCCATGACCTAGACTACTTTTAATTAATACCTATTTTACCTATAATGCTTTAAATTAATAACTAAAATGACTAAAAACAAAAATGGATATTAATTTGTCATATTTTGCATGCATGAAGAGGGGGGGGACGGTTTGGAGAGCAAGGATGAAGGGAGACAAGATAGAATAGGCTTTTAAGTAAAAGAAAAGGATAGAAAAGGTTAAGGAAAATTATTAAGACAAAATACTATTGATCATAAATGCTATGTTTTCTTCAAATTCCACTTTGTGTTTCTCTAAGGCAATGCTACGGCAATGCCAATTTGAAGACCACTCCATATTTCATTTATCACCTCTTCACTTTATCATTTCAACTTCAAAGAAACCAAACCAAGAAAAACTCCATTTCTCTCCTAAAAACATACCATTCGGCCAAGCACTCCAAGCACCTCTTCCATCACTTTTTAATTTCATACAACCTAGTTTCTTGAATCCTTTCATCATTCTAAGAACCTTTGTAGTTCACACCAAGTTCTAATTCTTCCATTTTGAAGGACCTTTTACCAAGATCAAGTTCTAGAGCTTTTGTTGGTGAAGTGTAAGAAAACTTCATTTATTCTTTTCTTTTTCATGTTCTAAACCATGTTTGATCCATGGTTCTTCTTGTTCAAGCTTGATATACTAATTTTCTTGTATTTGTTTCATGTTTAAGAACTTGTATTGGTGGAGATCTTGCTCCAAAGACAAAGCAACAAGCTCTTTGGTGGTTCTTCAAGAGAGTAAGAGGAGATTATCTCACCAACCAAGCATGGTGGTGAGGGAAGGTTTTATATTTGATGGATGGTGGATCCATGTGAGGATTCCTATCCATGGTCATGTAATAATTTGTGTGTGTGTTATGTGTTTTAAATTATTTTTGCCTATGCTTGATATGTTTGATATGCTTTGCATGATTTACTTGTGTATGCATGCTTAGTATAATTTTTATTTGTTTAGATGGTATGCTTAAAATTTGCATGATGATATATGTTGAATATATTATGATGGAAGCATGATGATATATGTTGAAATAAACAAAATTTTGGCTCCAAAGGCCATGGAGGAGGTCACGGTTTTGAGCTTCCAAGTTTAGGGTTTTTATTGAAATTTTTCAAGAACAATGAAGTTGATTTTTAGTCCTTGAACTAAATAAATTTCAGCCAAGACACCAATTAAATTAGTGTTCACAAAAATGATATTTTCATAAATGGTAAAATTGAAAGATTAGAGAAGTAAAGAAAATAAACAAGAGGGTTTGTTTTCTAAAATGAGTGTACACGGTTTTTAAGTAGTATTTTCATGAATTTATTTTGTGTAGAAACAAGAATGAAATTTGTTTAAGTTAGAAGAAAAATATTTCATGGTTCCAATGACCATCTATAAGGTTTTGATAATTTAGAAAAAAAAATGTTTTGATGCAACAAAATATAAGAATTTTCAAATAAGGATTTTGGAAAGGAATTTAAGTGTTGAACTTTAAATTATCTTAAGAAGAATTAATTTTTTAGAAATGATTTAGAAATATAAAAGGAACGTTGTAACTTAAAATTTCTAACGTAGAATTTAAGTATTGGGTTTTGAAAAATGTTAGGAAATTTAAATAGTAATTAAATCAATTAAATATGATTTGGTAAGATTAAATCAATAAAAAGTGATTTTTAGAAAATATAGTACGGAAGGGATTTTTGATTTAGAATAGAAAGAGAATAACGTAAGAAATTATATTTTTATGGGAAATGTTCAAAATAATATTTTTAAAGTTAAGAAATATTTTGTGAAGGGTGAAAATGGTGAAAAACGATTTACGTAACTCAAAAACGTAATTTTTAAGTTACGCGATTTAAAAAAAACGTTAAACTATTCCTACGCGATTTGTAAGCGTTTAAATATTTTACACGATCTAAATATTGTGGAAACATTGCTATACATTTTAAAAATAAAAGATCATTTTTACGCAATTTAGAATACAGATAGAAAATAGTTTTGCGATTTTTAAACATAATGTAAAAATGTTACAAATCATTACTTGTACGTAAAAACGTAACAAAAATTTTTTGAATGAGAAAAACACAAAATGTGATTTAATCTGTTAATTATACAATAAATCATACAGCTTAAAAGTAGTATATGAATACTTTGTACAAGAAATTGAGAAGTTTGCCTGTAATTGGCATTAATCCATTTTACGAACGAAAAACAAGATGTCTCAATCCGGAATGAGAAATTATGTGATTTACCTTTGGTTGGTAATTGGTGCATTACACATGCATTGAAAATGGTCCAACGGACTGAATATGGCTAATTGCTAGGAGAAACGTCTGGCTCTTGAGTGGGTGCGATATGCGTAGTGTAGGTCACTAGTTGACCTTGGGGGCATCGGGGTGCGGGTTGCTCGCAATGGGCGGTTGGTAGCTCTTCTTACGCACCGTGAGTTAGACCGATGCAACACACCGATGATCCGGACCGAGACACTATTCTTAATCGAGATCTCGACAAAGATCGTCGTGTATGTGCTTCAGATGTGCAAGATATAATTATAGCACTTGTCCGAGGCACGAGATACCGGCGATCTTTTCGATCAATTTCTCCGACTTGAGTATTAGCTCCATGGAGTAGGACATTGAGTCTATGTTCACATGCCTGAATTTAACATATACATATGTGGTAGTATTACTTGTAATTAATTGTGGTTTGAACAAAGGATGATGGCATGATGGTAATTATTTTTACACTATGATGATGCCATAATTGTGATCATGATATGATATTTTTGCATAATATCTTTGTACGTATTATCTCGTGCTATCATGCTTTGGTATTGGTGTAGGTGATGATCTCACCTCTTTGTATGTATATCTGTTTATTGTATTTATATTGGGTGAAGACGTTGAGAAAGATACGGTACTAGAAGGAGAAGAGGAATTACTTCTCACATCGTGAACCGCAGAGTTCGACAACATGTCATCGAGCTAGTTTCTTCGGATATGTACGTTTACGGTTTCATGGAGGAGCTAGAGAGTGGAGGACAAGTCCGGATGAGCGAGGACTTATTTATGAGGGGTACTGACCGTTAGTATTAGTAGGCTATATCGTGGGGATCCGTTTTTACGTGTGACGATCTTTGTTCATGTTGAATTTCCGTTGCATATCGTGCGACATTGGGACACTAGAAATTATGTCCCAACGGAAATCGACATAGTGTCATCGCCCGGACACTGCCCGTAGGGCTAATCGTCACAATGGATTCCTACCTGCTGAGGAACCTGAGGAGGACCCGTCTGAGGGGTCTTCTGCTTAGTTAAGCTTGGGCGAGTGTGAACTCTGATATAAGTTATGTCTGTAATTATTTAAGTGTGTTTATTGTTTCAATAAATGGTTTGTAATAAATAAACCTGACAGCACATGTGAAATATGTATATGATGTAATTTATGTGTGAGATTGTTGTATCATAGTTTTATTTTCCGCTAAGTTTATTTTATTGTTATTGTTAAAAAAAAATTTACAACTCATATTTTTATCACAATATCACACTTTATGACTTTTGAGGGTATTTGGGTAATTAAAGTAACATAAATGTGACATCCTACTGTGGGTGTTACATTAGTTGGTATCGAGCCCAAGTTAGAGTCTTTTGGGGTTGTGGTTAGGTCTGTCTTTGTTTGTGTTGTGTGATTCTCTGTTATTGTTTTCTGAAAAGAAACAATATTGTTTGAAGATTGACCTTGCTTTCCTTGTATTGTTCAGTTTGAGTAGAAAAAGTAATGACTGGACGAGGACGTGGACGTGGAAATACTATCACAGATATGGAACTGAATGGGAATGATAACGTGAACATGGCTGCAGCTGTAGCAGCTATGCAAAGAATGGCGGAAGTGGTTGCACAACAAAATCAACGGGCTAATGAAAATGTACACAGCTTATCAGAGTTTCGAAAGAATAATCCACCGAAATTTCATGGAGAGTTTGATCCGGAGAAAGCTGAACTTTGGATCCGAGAACTTGAAAAGATATTTGATGGTATGGGTTGTGCTGATGAACGGAAGCTTACGTTGGCAACATTTATGCTGGTAGGAGATGGTGAACGTTGGTGGGCGGGGAGCTAGAAGACATTGGAAGGAAGTCAAGGTAGGATGGTGACGTGGCAACTTTTCAAACAAATATTTCTAGAGAAATATTTTCCGTAAGTGTGAGACATATGAAGGAGATGGAGTTTCGGGTTTACGTCAAGGATTGATGTCTCATTAGTGAGTATGCGGCAAAATTTGAAAGTCTGTCTCAATTTTCAAGGTATTTGCGGATGAACCCGGATGAGGGGCTGGAAATGTAGGAAATTTGAAGAAGGATTAAAGTGGATATTAAGAGAGCTGTAACGATGTTGGAGATTAATCAATTTCCAACTTTGATTGAAAAATGTCGTAAAGTTGAAGAGATTGATCATCAACGTGCGGCAAGAAACAAGAATTTTGGACTGCAAGGTTCCAAAAGGAAGAATAATCAAGCAAGTCGCTCTCAACAAAAGCCGTATGTGAAACCGGCAGGACCGTATGTGAAACCGGCAGGAGGTCAGACCAAGAAGCAATTTGTGGGAGGAAGTTCTAGCAATAATAAAGCAAGTCAAACTGGGACTCCTATTCGTTGTTTCAAATGTGGGAAGGATCATCTCACGAAGGATTGTCCACACAAGGAAGTTGTTTGTTTTAAGTGTGGACAACTTGGACATTTCTCCAAAGACTGTGATCAGATAAAGAAGGAATCCTCTGTGGGAAACGTCCGTACTGCAAGGCCACAAAGTGGGTGGTCGTGTCTATACAATGAGCGGGGAGGAAGCCGCTAAATCTAGAGACTTGATAATGGAGGAGTGTGCAATTGAAGGTAATCCTTTAACTGTACTCTATGATTCAGGAGCAACACATTCTTTCATTGCATGTGATTGTGTTGAACGTTTGGGTTTGATTTGTGACTGAATTGCCATATGATTTGAGTGTTGCTACTCCTACCGATAAGCTGTAATTACATCAACGGTATGCCCGAATTGTCCCGTCTGTGTTAGGGATAGAATCTTTTATGTGGATTTGATCTGTTTGCCTCTTTCCAAGATTAATGTAATCTTGGGAATGGATTGTTGTCTTCTAATCATATCCTAATTGATTGTTCGAATAAAACATTAGTATTTCCCGAGGCTAAGGATTCTAGATTCCTAACGGCTACTCAAGTGGAAGCTTGTCCGAAAGAAGGAGATCGTGGGTATTTATTATTATCTTCTTTGGAAGTGCAATGCGAAGATGCTTTGAAGGATATTTATGTGGTCAACGAATTTCCTAAGTGTTTCCGAAGATATACCGGACTACCACCGAAAAGGGAAATCGAGTTTGCCATTGATCTTGTACCGGAGCTGGGCCGATATCTATAGCGCCATCGGATGTCGCCGGTAGAATTAGCCGAACCGAAGAAACAATGGAAGATTTATTGGAGAAGCAATTTGTAAGACCAAGTGTGTCACCTTGGGGAGCTCCGCTTTATTGGTTAAGAAGAAGGATGGGACTTCTCGTCTATGTGTAGACTATCGACAATTGAACAAAATTACGATTAAGAATAAATATCCACTTCCAAGGATAGATGATCTAATGGATCGGTTGCGAGGAGCCGCGATATTTTCCAAGATTGATCTACGTTCGGGTATCACCAGATACGTGTGAAAGCAGATGATATTCCCAAGACTGCATTTCGGACGCGCTATGGGCATTACGAATATCTTGTGATGCCATTCGGTGTAACAAATGCACCAGCCATATTCATGGACTTCATGAATAGAATTTTTCGTTCATACTTGGACAAGTTCGTTGTTGTCTTTATTGATGACATCTTGATCTATTCTCAAAGTCAGGAGGAACATCTTGAACATCTCGGGTGGTTCTTCAGATTTTAAAGGAGAATAAGTTATATGCCAAGTTATCCAAATGTGAATTTTGGTTGAGTGAAGTGCAATTTTTGGGACACGTAATATCGAAGGATGGAATTGAGGTTGATGCTTCCAAGGTGGAGACAGTTTTGGAGTGGGAAAGACCAAAGATTGTAACTGAAATCCGTAGTTTTGTCGGATTAGCTGGTTACTATAGACGGTTCATTGAGGGGTTTTCAAAGATTGTAGGACCTCTTACCCAACTTACACGAAAGAATCAACCGTTCGTGTGGACTGATGCATGCGAAGAAAGTTTTCAAGAGTTGAAAAGACGATTGACTACTTCACCGTATTGATTCTACCCGACCCAAACGAACCTTTCGAAGTATATTGTGATGCTTCATACCAAGGATTGGGTTGTGTACTTATGCGAGAATCGTAAAGTGGTGGCTTATGCTTCAAGGCAATTGAAAAATCATGAGAGGAATTATCCAACTCATGACTTGGAGTTAAGCAAATGTGGTGTTCGCGTTGAAGGTGTGGAGACATTTTCTTTATGGAGCTACGTTCACTTGTTTTTAGTGATCATAAAAGTTTAAAATATCTGTTTGATCGAAAGAGTTAAACATGAGGCAAAGGCGTTGGTTAGAATTTCTGAAAGATTATGACTTTCAATTGCAGTATCATCCCTAAAAGCGAATGTCGTAGCGGATGCGTTGAGTAGAAAAATACTTGGTGTTTCTGTTATGATGATCAAAGAGAAGGAGTTGATAGAAGAATTTCGGGATATGCGACTATCTGTAAAATTGACGCCAAGGCAGATGCGTTTAAATATGATCACCATTTCAAATGATTTGATGGATAGAATTCGTGACGGACAAAACAAGTGATCGGTATTTGCAAGAAGCAAAAGAAGCAAAGAGCCAAGGAGCAGTGTTAGAATTTAGCGAAGGTGCTAAAGGAATTCTAAAGTTCAAAGGAAGGGTTTGTGTGCCCAATGATCTAGATCTTAGAAGATTGATTCTGGATGAAGCTCACGGGAGTAAGTGAGTATGCATCCGGGAGCCACAAAGATGTACCAGGATTTAAAACAATTATATTGGTGGCAAGGAATGAAGAAAGATGTTGCGAGTATGTATCATCCTGTTTAGTTTGTCGAAAGGCTAAGGTGGAACATCAAAGACCTTCGGAATGTTACAACCTTTGCCTATTCCCGAATGGAAATGGGATGACATAGCAATGGATTTTGTGACGGGACTACCAAAGACTCGGATGGGTCATGATGCCATTTGGGTAATTGTTGATCGGCTTACAAAGTCGGCGCACTTTTTGCCGATTAATATTAAGTACTCAATGGAAAAGTTGGCTCAAGTGTACATCGGTGAAATTGTTAGACTTCATGGTGTACCATCCAAGATTATTTCGGATCGAGATCCAAGGTTTACATCGAGATTTTGGACTAGTTTGCAAGAAGCAATGGGAACAAAACTACGTCTCGGTTAACGCTACCATCCACAAACGGATGGTCAATCGAAAAGAACAATTCAATCTCTAGAAGATTTATTGAGAGCTTGTGTATTGGAGCAAGCGGAGGTTGGGATGAATTCTTACCATTGATAGAATTCACATATAACAACAGCTTCCATTCAAGTATAGGGATGGCACCTTATGAAGCATTATATGGGAGGCGTGCGAGAACACCGTTATGTTGGTATCAAGACGGTGAGAGTCTTTGTGTTAGGACCGAAATTGTCCAATGAGACACCGAGAAAGAAAGTGAAGATGATACAAGACAAAATGAGAATGAGTCAAACTCGGCAAAAAAGAGTTATCTTTGATAAAAGGAGAAAATCTCTTGAGTTTGAAGAAGGTGACGTATTTTTGCGAGTGACGCTTATGACGGGTGTTGGACGAGTGCTTAAGTCCAAGAAGCTCACTCCAAAGTTTATCGGACCATATCGATTTTTACGTCGGGTAGGTCCTATGGCATATCAGTTGCGTTACTGGCACCTTTTCTCACAAATCTTCATAATGTATTTCACGTATCACAACTACGGAAATATATTTCTGATCCTACTCATGTTATCAAGCCAGACACAATACAGGTGAAGGAGAATTTAACCTATGAAACGTTTCCAAAGATTGAAGATCGAAAGACAAAGCAACTTCGAGGTAAGGAAATTTCATTGGTTAAAATTATTTGGAATGATGTAAGCGGGGAAGCTACATGGGAACTAGAAGAAAAGATAAAAGAACAATATCCCTATTTATTCTGAGGATGTGAAATCAAGTTCATCAAGTTTCGAGGACGAAACTTTTGTAGAGGAGAGTTAACACCCCAAACTTCCTATGTATTAAACAATAATCTGATTGAATGATCTCTTGTTTAGTGATTTCTGTGTACTGTAAAGCTATTTTGAATATTCTGTCTGCATATTTGATCGTTTTGAGTAATTTGCTTCGTGTCAAGAAAATAATAATTTTCGGGCCGGAAAAATCTACGTAAATTAATTTTCTACTGTTTAGTCTTAATTAATTTACGTAATCTGATTTGATATTTGTGAGTTTTGTAATTTTTATGATTTTATGTGTGATTTTGGAATTTTTACTGTTTGTGGGCCCCACGAGGTATATGTGGGCCCAGGTGGCCATACGTGGGCCCAGGTGGGTCCATAAAATGAAAAATTTTTTACGTGTAGAAAAATTTGTACTGTTTAGACGGAGACAGGGGATCTTACTAAACCTGAATCCGGAAACAGTTTTAGAAAATTTCCTTTACTGTATTTTGTACTGTATTTAATTATCAGACGATAAAAATACAGTAATTATACTTTTGTGAGGTTATAATGGATAAAAATAAAATTCTATATTATTAAAATATTATTAAGATAACATTAGTGGTTTGGATATCCACTATTAATTCAATTACTGAGTTAGACATTCAGTCTTGATTTAATTAACGGTGGAGATTTGATCTTAAAAGTAAATAGGATCAATTATAACCGTTGGATTGAAATTAAATCAAGGGTAGGGATTTAATCTTCTAAATGGCTATGACCATTATCAACCCTTGGATGTAAATTTAATCAATGGTGGAAAATGGATCATTAATGACCATTGGATTTGGGTTTAGATCAATGGTGGAGATTTAGTCATCAAAAATGATTACAACCATTTTGGACCCTTGGATGTAAAGTTTGAAGGTGTAATCTTGACCCTTCATTTTTGGAGACACATCTAAGGGATGGGGTTTAAAGTGAAGTGATCCAATGGTCATAAGAAGTCTTCTACCTAGACTACTTTTAATTAATACCTATTTTACCTATAATGCTTTAAATTAATAACTAAAATGACTAAAAACAAAAATGGATATTAATTTGTCATATTTTGCATGCATGAAGAGGGGGGACGGTTTGGAGAGCAAGGATGAAGGGAGACCAAGATAGAATAGGCTTTTTAGTAGCCAAAGAAAAAGGATAGAAAAGGTTAAGGAAAATTGCCAAGTGTTAAGACAAAATACTATTGATCATAAATGCTATGTTTTCTTCAAATTCCACTTTGTGTTTCTCTAAGGCAATGCTACGGCAATGCCAATTTGAAGACCACTCCATATTTCATTTATCACCTCTTCACTTTATCATTTCAACTTCAAAGAAACCAAACCAAGAAAAACTCCATTTCTCTCCTAAAAACATACCATTCGCCAAGCACTCCAAGCACCTCTTCCATCACTTTTTAATTTCATACAACCTAGTTTCTTGAATCCTTTCATCATTCTAAGAACCTTTGTAGTTCACACCAAGTTCTAATTCTTCCATTTTGAAGGACCTTTTACCAAGATCAAGTTCTAGAGCTTTTGTTGGTGAAGTGTAAGAAAACTTCATTTATTCTTTTCTTTTTCATGTTCTAAACCATGTTTGATCCATGGTTCTTCTTGTTCAAGCTTGATATACTAATTTTCTTGTATTTGTTTCATGTTTAAGAACTTGTATTGGTGGAGATCTTGCTCCAAAGACAAAGCAACAAGCTCTTTGGTGGTTCTTCAAGAGGTAAGAGGGAGATTCATCTCACCAACCAAGCATGGTGGTGAGGGAAGGTTTTATATTTGATGGATGGTGGATCCATGTGAGGATTCCTATCCATGGTCATGTAATAATTTGTGTGTGTGTTATGTGTTTTAAATTATTTTTGCCTATGCTTGATATGTTTGATATGCTTTGCATGATTTACTTGTGTATGCATGCTTAGTATAATTTTTATTTGTTTAGATGGTATGCTTAAAATTTGCATGATGATATATGTTGAATATATTATGATGGAAGCATGATGATATATGTTGAAATAAACAAAATTTTGGCTCCAAAGGCCATGGAGGAGGTCACGGTTTTGAGCTTCCAAGTTTAGGGTTTTTATTGAAATTTTTCAAGAACAATGAAGTTGATTTTTAGTCCTTGAACTAAATAAATTTCAGCCAAGACACCAATTAAATTAGTGTTCACAAAAATGATATTTTCATAAATGGTAAAATTGAAAGATTAGAGAAGTAAAGAAAATAAACAAGAGGGTTTGTTTTCTAAAATGAGTGTACACGGTTTTTAAGTAGTATTTTCATGAATTTATTTTGTGTAGAAACAAGAATGAAATTTGTTTAAGTTAGAAGAAAAATATTTCATGGTTCCAATGACCATCTATAAGGTTTTGATAATTTAGAAAAAAAAATGTTTTGATGCAACAAAATATAAGAATTTTCAAATAAGGATTTTGGAAAGGAATTTAAGTGTTGAACTTTAAATTATCTTAAGAAGAATTAATTTTTTTAGAAATGATTTAGAAATATAAAAGGAAACGTTGTAACTTAAAATTTCTAACGTAGAATTTAAGTATTGGGTTTTGAAAAATGTTAGGAAATTTAAATAGTAATTAAATCAATTAAATATGATTTGGTAAGATTAAATCAATAAAAAGTGATTTTTAGAAAATATAGTACGGAAGGGATTTTTGATTTAGAATAGAAAGAGAATAACGTAAGAAATTATATTTTTATGGGAAATGTTCAAAATAATATTTTTAAAGTTAAGAAATATTTTGTGAAGGGTGAAAATGGTGAAAAAGCGATTTACGTAACTCAAAAACGTAATTTTTAAGTTACGCGATTTAAAAAAAACGTTAAACTATTCCTACGCGATTTGTAACGCGTTTAAATATTTTACACGATCTAAATATTGTGGAAACATTGCTATACATTTTAAAAATAAAAGATCATTTTTACGCAATTTAGAATACAAAGAAAATAGTTTTGCGATTTTTAAACATAACGAAAAATGTTACAAATCATTCTTGTACGTAAAAACGTAACAAAAATATTTTGCGAATGAGAAAAACACATAATGTGATTTAACTGTTAATTATACAAGAAATCATACGATTAAAAGTAGTATATGAATACTTGTATAAGAAATTGAGAAGTTTGCTGTAATTGGCATTAATCCATTTTACGAACGAAAAACAAGATGTCGAATCCGGAATGAGAAATTATGTGATTTACCTTTGGTTGGTAATTGGTGCATTACACATGCATTGAAAATGGTCCAACGGACTGAATATGGCTAATTGCCTAGGAGAAACGTGACACTCTTGAGTGGGTGCGATATGCGTAGTGTAGGTCACTAGTTGACCTTGGGGCATCGGGGTGCGGGTTGCTCGCGCAATGGGCGGTTGGTAGCTCTTACCGCACCGTGAGTTAGACCGATGCAACACACCGATGATCCGGACCGAGACACTATTCTTAATCGAGATCGACAAAGATGCTCGTGTATGTCTTTAGATGTGCAAGATATAATTATAGCACTTGGTCTGAGGCACGAGATACCGGCAGATCTTTTCGATCAATTTCTCCGACTTGAGTATTAGCTCCATGGAGTAGGACATTGAGTCTATGTTCACATGCCTGAATTTAACATATACATATGTGGTAGTATTACTTGTAATTAATTGTGGTTTGAACAAAGTGATGATGGCATGATGGTAATTATTTTTACACTATGATGATGCCATAATTGTGATCATGATATGATATTTTTGCATAATATCTCATGTCGTATTATCTCCGTGCTATCATGCTTTGGTATTGGTGTAGGTGATCTCACCTCTTTGTATGTATATCTGTTTATTGTATTTATATTGGGTGAAGACGTTGAGAAAGATACGGTACTAGAAGGAGAAGAGGAATTACTTCTCACATCGGGAACCGCAGTTCGACAACATGTCATCGGGAGCTAGTTTCTTCGGATATGTACGTTTACGGTTTCATGGAGGAGCTAGAGAGTGGAGGACAAGTCCGGATGAGCGAGGACTTATTTATGAGGGGTACACTGACCGTTAGTATTAGTAGGCTATATCGTGGGGATCCGTTTTTCGTGTGACGATCTTTGTTCATGTTGAATTTCCGTTGCATATCGGCGACATTGGGACACTAGAAATTATGTCCCAACGGAAATCGACATAGTGTCATCGGCCGGACACCGCCCGTAGGGCTAATCGTCACAATGGATTCCTACCTGGCGAGGAACCCGAGGAGGACCCGTCGAGGGTCTTCGCTTAGTTAAGCTTGGGCGAGTGTGAACTCGATATAAGTTATGTCCGTAATTATTTAAGTGTGTTTATTGTTTCAATAAATGGTTTGTAATAAATAAACCTGACAGCACATGTGAAATATGTATATGATGTAATTTATGTGTGAGATTGTTGTATCATAGTTTTATTTTCCGCTAAGTTTATTTTATTGTTATTGTTAAAAAAAAATTTACAACTCATATTTTTATCACAATATCACACTTTATGACTTTTGAGGGTATTTGGGTAATTAAAGTAACATAAATGTGACATCCTACGGTGGGTGTTACATATTCAGTATGTGGCAACGTGGCTCACTAGAGCTAGGTCAGTGCCTCTTTACAACCTCATGGAAGATGCTACAACTGCTAAGATTAGCAGGGTGCAAAACTGACAATGGCTCAAGTATGGAGTGGAATTGGATGGGGATGGACTTGGAGTGAGAGTGAACCAAAAACTTTTTGGTAGGGTGGTTGAAGAGGAGATGGCTAGGATTGAAAAAAGAGGTGGGAAAAGAGAAGTTCAAGAAGGGAATGTACAAGGAGGCTTGCAAGATCTTCCCGAGACAATGCACATCGCCAACAATAGATGATTTTCTGACCTTGGATGCCTATAATAATATAGTCATACATTACCCCAGTGGTCCATCATAGCTTTGAACTTTGAATTGGTTCATTATGTTATGCCTAATAGTTCGCTGATTTGGATTGTGTCTTGTGTAACCTAAGTCACCCCTTTATCTTTTCATCACTTCATAAATATGGAAGGGCCTTATAAAGAATAAAGTTCTAGAATAAAAACTCTTATTTAAAGCATCATTATATGAGATGAAGGTAATGTTTAGTGTCGCAATCGTCCTAAAGGAGGTGCCGCGAAATTAAAAAGAAAAAAATAGGAAAGACCTCGAAGAGTTGGGAGTCGCCACTAACCACTTTATCTATTAAATGAAATAGTGCAATTGGATACCTAAAAGATAGTCTATGTTTTAAAGTTTAAGGTTCGGGAGTTGATTACGTATAGGGAATGTATCAGCACCCTACATCGTCCATTCCAAGAACGGTTACCTATTTAATCTAGTATTATTTGTAAAATTAATTAAATTGGTCCTTAAAAAAAACAAGAATCGTTTTTTGTTATTTTTATTTTTGACATGTCCCATTTTGTCAAACATAATATCAAGAATGATAAATGACTAAGACAAAAAATGAGTGACTAAAAAGCAATCGCAAGTGATTTGAAAATTGATTTAATAATATTAAAAATCTCTACATGTATCTCTTTATTAAAATTCTTTAAATTAATAATAAATCAATAATTTAAAAATTTGATATTGGTAAAATTTAGCACGTGTCTGGTCTAAAAATTACTAATCATTCTTGTTAACATTTTTGTTGTTAAAATTCAAATTGAATATCTTTAAATTAATATTGAGATTTTTCTTCTTCAAATTTCATTCAACATCTCATCAAAAATCACATCTAAACATTCTAATTATTATTTTATTTTTGACTCAAATTAATTTATTTTCTCTTTATTTATTCTTAAAAATAAATTCATCCTCTTTTTTTTTTTGAAATCAAACTAAGGTGAGTCATATATTTGGGAGCAAAAGATAATAAAATTCACTATAACAAAATGTTTTAATGACGTAGATACCTTAATAAAATAAATAAAAATAAAAAATTTATGAATAAAATTGAATATTAATATTTAGAAATTTAATTTTTTAATTTTTTAGTATTTCTTATTTAAAAAATAAAAAATTAATTTTTTAAAATATGATAAAATACTTAAGGGGTCTCATTTTATTTAACTATGCAAGAAAATAAAAAAATAAAATATAATCATATTTTTTTTTTAACTTATTTTTTGTTGATCCATAGGCAAGTAAAGCTAGATTTGTAGTCATTTCCTTTCGCCTCATAGAGTATTATTATTGTATATAGTCCAGTATTGTGGTTTGGTGCCTATTTGTTGGGAAACGTAGCTGTGGAATTCGGAAGCACCTCTTATATTTTTCTTTCTTATATTTTTGTATTAAATAGTATATATATATTTTTTATATTTTATTTAATATCATTTATTATATATATTTTTATTATTTACTTTCATATAATTATATTTATTAAAAATAATATAAATAATATTTATAATCTTAAAAAAATATAATATGATTATTTTTCGTTCAGAAGTGTCCCAGAAGGAGTGTGAGATAAAGGTTGATTGTGTCTGCGAAAAAAGAGCGTAAAGCAGCGGACTTTACTCTTTCTACACCCGCAGTCCACACAACAAAAGAAGAGGCAAGGTTGTTTTTGTATCTCGCCATTTCCCCCCACCATTTGCACCTTTCTTCTTTTCTCTGGTAAGTACTCTTCTTCACTCAACCAAAACCCTCCCTTTTTAACAATGCATTCTGCACATCCACGATCAAACTAGTGTATTCCTCCCGATGGTGGAAAGTCTCAATTTTTTTCAATTAAGTCGCTCCGTTTGTTGTTTGAGATTAATGGGGTGTGAACAAATATGGCTTAGAAAGCGATGATTTATTGGTTCGATCATTTTGTTTTCTAGTTTTCAGTCATTGAAGGTCTTCGATGATTCTTACAATCTGTACCGACTATTCTTGTCCCTGAGGTTCAATTGAAGGCGGGTTTCGTTTGTGAGCTGTTCTGATCATTGGCTGGACGGCTGTCTCTTGACCGAATGCTTCATTTTTCTTCGTTTTCTTGGTAATGTATTTTTTTTAAAAAAAAATTTCGCAGAGAATTCTGTTAGGCGAGATAAAGACACAAATTTTATTGTAGATGGACCCATCATGATTACTCTCTTGTTAGTGAGTAAAAGGAGAGAATTCAGATCCACTTAGGAATACTTCATATTTCATGATTTTAATTCACTGAACATTGGAACGAACCCTTGTGGTTTGTAGCCTCTCTTTCTCATCTCTATCTTTGCCTTTGCTGAAAGTCTGATCCTATATTCTTTTTTGGTGATGTTTTGTATAGGGCTGAAACTTGGAAGTAGTATACAACAATTTCCAATGAGTACCGTCGGATATAGGTCAGATGAGGAATGCTCTGTCATTGGAGGGAAGGCAGAAATCGGGTTTTTAGATTTCGAGAAAGAGAAATCTGTTTGTAATTACATTGCTAATGAAGGGGATCCAGTTATCGTATCTGTCCCATTTCCATTTGTGGATGGAAAACCTCAATCAATAACTGTTGGAAATACTGCTGTGGATTTTATAACCATCGAGAATACTACTGATGAACCTGTGAACCTGTGGAGTGTTCACATATTTGCCTCAAATCCTCAGGACTCTTTCACTCTTTCTCTGATGGAACCTCCGTCAGAAAATTCAAACGTAGATACCGTTCAGAGCTTTTTAGAATCTTTCACATTGGAGGATAGGATGCTTCAGCTTGGCGAGACCTTAAAAATATGGTTGTCTTGCAAGACAAAAGAAATGGGCATGTACCAATCAGTTGTGTATTTTGATGTTGGAGATGAGAGAATAGAAAGGGTGGTTTTCCTCTTAGCTGAAGACAAAATCTCCAAGTCTTTGGCTTCTAAAAGGCCTTATTCAAAAGGAAGGAAGAAAGACAAATTTGTTGTAGAAAATTTTGTTAAAGGCTCGCGTCCTACAAGGAAGGCAAATCGAAATTACATAAATAGGCTTCCAAGATATGACATTCCCAGGGACATTAGGGACTTGCTTGAGAGCAATCAGATCCCTCAAGCTGTTGAAGAAGGTCTTACAAGAAAGAGTTATGCTTCTTTTTTCAAAACATTAGTAATAATGGAAGAAATACAATTGGAGGTAATCTTATTTGTTTATTGTGAATGTAAGAACTAAAAGAACAGTAGCTTATGGTTCATCAAAGACAAAAAGATTGATCTTTATTTCTAATCTTGCCATTGACTTTTGCTTTCAGGAAGATATGAGGACTTATGACATGGAATGCGTAACTATGAGGAAGAGAGCAAATCAATTCTTGTCCATGGAGGTTCCTGGGCTTGCTGAGAGACGACCGTCACTGGTTCATGGAGATTTTATCTTTGCCAAGCTAGCATCTGAACATGATAAAAACACCACACCCTATCAGGTTTGATCCTCATTTACCTGCATATCACATTGTCACTTGGTACTCCTCACTTGGATAAATAAAATCTTTTGCTAGAAATTGTTGCACCAAAATCTAGCTAGCTATTCCTATGACGCTTATATTTCTGTATTTTCTATTGAGATGATATAAATGGAGTCTGATCTAGTAGATAATAAGAAGAGTACATGTCTTTGACATAGCGTTATCCTGACCATCAGCCATAAAATGCCATCTCATTAGTGTCGATGTATTTATGCAGACGACAATAGACATGTATTCCCTTATGGATCATGCATTTCACCTCTGCATTGACATGCATGATCTATGGGCAAGTATGATGGATCAAGCTCCTTTGTAGTGCACTTTCCACTTTAGCAATTATAGGTTCTAAATCTTAAACCAAATTAAAGCTAGAGCTTATTACTGAATTGTAGAATTAAAAAAAAAAAAGTAATTACTACATGTGATAAATTTGACATGACATGTTTGTCTCTTTTCTTCTATTTGACTCTCTCTCTGGAGTCTCTTTTACAAACTATATATTACCAACAATTCAACAAATATGTACTTGAGATATGTTGATTGAACTCACACTAAGCCAACCAAAGTCAAATGATTTTTGTTTTTGACCTGCCTATGCCCATATGTGTGTCGTAGTTCAACTTCTTAATTTGCTTTGACTCTTTATATTAGACTTCTAAATTATCTATAATTTATTCGGATATAATTCGCAATGGCAAGTATTGTTAAAATATGCATATAATTGGCATTGACATATAATTGGTAAGTATATAATTGCAGAATCTAGAAAACATATTATTCATTATTATAAGTAATTTTCAAGAAACTATTATTTGTATTTACAAGTTTGTATGTATGAATTTTAGAGTAGCCAAATCCACAATATTTGTATGAAGTGCATTCTGTTATTAATTAATTTTGGGTATCTTTTGTTGTTCACAAATATATGCTTGTCAGTTTTTCTTTCAGTTAGTCTGAAAATGTTTTTATTCAGTTGTTGCAGTCAGGATTTTGCCCTTTTATGTAAAATTGTTTGGTAAATTTCTGCAGGGATATATCTACCGTGTCGAAGCAGATGAGATCTATTTGAGGTTTGATAATGAATTTCACTTGTGCCATAGAGATGGAAATCTCTATGATGTTCACTTCACGTATAATAGGATCAATATGAGAAGGTTATATCAAGCAGTTGAGGCGGCAGAAAACTTAGGAACTGAGTTCCTTTTTCCATCCGTGTCATCTAGAAGGAGGTTCATTAAAACCACTGCATTGGTTCCCATTTCTGGTACTTTTAATGAGGAGCAGATGTGTTCAATCAAGATGATTATTGGTTGCAAAGGCGCACCGCCTTATCTGATTCATGGGCCTCCAGGTACGGGAAAGACTAGGACAATAGTAGAAGCAGTCCTCCAGCTCTACAAACATCATAAGAATGCTCGTGTGCTTGTCTGTGCACCCTCAAATAGTGCAGCAGACTACATACTGGAGAGACTCCTTGCGCAACAGGCTGTTGAATTTCGAGAAAATGAAATATTCAGGCTTAATGCATCTACCAGGCCATATGAGGATGTCAAACCTGAACTTATCCGCTTCTGCTTCTTTGATGAGTTGGTATTTAAGTGTCCCCCAGTCAATGCCCTCATGCATTACAGGATTGTAATATCCACATATATGAGTGCCTCTCTTCTTTATGCAGAAGATGTTGCCCGGGGTCACTTTTCTCACATTTTCTTGGATGAGGCTGGCCAAGCTTCAGAACCTGAGACCATGATCCCTATATCCCATCTCTGCATAAGGGAGACTGTTGTTGTTCTTGCTGGAGACCCACTGCAATTGGGTCCAGTAATATATTCCAAGAAAGCAGAGGAGTATGGATTGGGTAAATCATACATGGAACGATTGTCTGAATGTGAGTTGTATGCCACTGGAGATGAAAAGTATGTAACAACATTGGTTAGAAACTATCGATGTCACCCAGAGATTTTATATCTCCCTTCAAAGTTGTTCTATTGTGGGGAATTGATTGCTTGTAGAGATCACTCAACTTTCATGGTGATTGCAGAGCTCCTCCCTAATAAGGAATTCCCTATTCTTTTCTGTGGCATCCAAGGATGCGATGAAAGAGAAGGGAATAACCCATCATGGTTCAACCGAATCGAAGCAAGTAAGGTTGTAGAAGTAGTCAAGAGGCTGATAGCTGGTGGGAATATAAGGGAGGAAGACATCGGCATAATAACACCATACAGGCAACAAGTGCTTAAAATAAAACAGACACTTGAAAGTCTGGATATGCCTGATATCAAAGTTGGTAGTGTTGAGCAATTTCAAGGACAAGAGAAGGAAGTTATTATCATATCAACTGTTCGATCAACCATCAAACACAATGAGTTTGACAGAGTCCACTGTCTTGGCTTCTTGAGCAATCATAGAAGGTTTAATGTGGCTATAACGCGCGCAATATCATTACTGGTTATAATTGGGAATCCACATATTATCTGCAAGGTACTGCCTTTTATCTAACAAGCCATGAATTTATGTTAAGTCAGTTATCTATCTGATCAACTTTATGCTGTGAATGGAACATTTGCATATATCCTCTGATTGATTGCATTCCATGTAAGTCAAAGTGTTCAACTTTCGAGGTGGTGCTCATTAAATTAGTATTACTTGTATGGTTGTATTAGGAAATGGGAATGCTTAGAGATATTAGTATAACTACTTTCTCAATTAACTAGTCAGTTTGTCTTTCTAGCTGGATAGTTATGGTTAGAAAATATGCAGAGAAAGATAATAATAATGAAAAAACTGGTTCAAACCCTGATTGTTAGCTAGATCCTTGGTTCTGATAATTATAGCTGTTTATGAAATCATTCTTCGCATTTCATTTGGCAGGATGATCGTTGGAGCCAAATGTTGTGGCACTGCGTGGACAACTCATCTTATCAAGGTTGTTCTCTTCCTGAAAGGCCGGAGCCTTATGATGATGAGGACACTGGAGAGCACTCTTGCTTAAGCTTTAATCAAGATAATAATGCATCACCCTCTGAAAATGTAGAATGGGGTCAAGATTCATCCCAGTTTGAGATCCCTAAACCTGTTACAGATGAAGCTGAATGGTCTGATGGCTGGAGAAGTAATTAATCCAGCAACTCGGACTTGGACTTGATATGAATATTCATGTTTTTTCATATTTTATTTTGTAAGTTTCTGTTGAATTTGAACTTATTATGTCAGAGTCCTCGATTAGGAATGAAGGGGGGAAAAAAGGACCAGTCAATGTTGATTTTCCTTATGCCATAAAGAAATAGAAGTTACGGGAAAGTTTGTGGTAAAGTCGAGTTAAGCCACGATATTGAATCTGAAGGAATTTTGATTAATTACAAGTAGTTAATCATTTGACTTGATTTATCAGTTGTCATTGACTAGTTTTGTGGGCCTAACATGTTGGGTTCTTCTAGAAAAAAAAGGTGTATGTAGCTTTTACCATGCAAAATTTGGATTTAGAAACAGGGTTTTTTAGCCCCCCCTACTCAACGGGGATAAAAAGGCGGTAAATTTGTATGTATGGAAATCTTCCTTGCACGGGTATGGTATCCAGTACGGATATGGATATGAGATATGAAAATTTTTAAAAAATTAAGGTACGGATATTTTATATATATTATATATATATAGAAACCGTTTCATCAGCATGTTGTTGATTCGGTAGAAGACGAACTTTAGCATGCCTACAAATCAAAGAATATAGGGCAAATGTACCGCCTGCAGAACCATACATGAAAATCATCAAGATGAGAAATAGCATACTGGCTTCCCTCATTTTGCTCATCCTCTCCATTATCATCAGCATGAAGGACCACAAACACGTATTTGAATAGTGGCACCAATGTCAGTCCAGAAGACAAAAGAAAGAGCACCAAAAATCTCTTCATTGGTCTCTGAGTGTTCAATATCTTCTGCAAATGTGCTCGTGTAAACATACAATGGAGAAATGCTCAAATTCCCATATACCACACCAAGACTTTGGTAGGCTAAGAGCAGAATAGTCTTCCAAGAATCCTTCTGAAATGCAATTCAGCAACTTACTCTATAAGAATTCTTTTTTTTTTTTTCCTGCACTGAGCAACAGAACCCGCTATGGTACTCAAACCAAAGGAACAAGCACTCTATAACACAAGAGTAAAGGAATTTCAGAACAACAATTACAATGAAAACATTCACTCTTGGTGGAGCTGTATCTAGCCGCACTGGAGTCATACCTAAGCCCTAAAAAAAAGAAAAGATTGGGTACGTATTTGAGGTGTAACATGAATAGCAATGTTTGCTGAAACTTGTGCTTCATTCAACTATACCATGAATATAGTAACGTACACATGAACTCAAATCTACAATTTGGACTAAAAAACAGTGATGGTAATGAAAATTAGTAACAGTAGTATTCAGTGTTCAGTTGAGTTGAGCAAAAGTTGGAAAGGCCACGTGTTGTTGATTCAAGTAGCCATTATACAGTGGTGTTAAGGAGTGTAACAGTAACAAGGATGGTAAGTATTTGAGAGAGTAGCAGCAAAGTATTGGTGTTCCAAAAGTGTGGAGTCTGTGTTGAAGGTGCAACTGCAACCGGTCCATTCATAAAGGGAAAGTGAGAATGAGATGCAGTACCTGCTTCCCACCCGGTGATGATGGGTACCGTTCTCCCTGAAGAAGACCCTGATCGTCTTCCTCCACCGCCACCTGTTACACAAATCATGAAATGGTGGTGATTCTTGATTTTGAAAATCTAGTTTTTTGATTATTTTTTTTTGGGTAAATGAAAGAGAAGGAAGGAAGAACACACCAGCGGCAGTTATATGAGGGCTCGTAATCCCTGCGCTGTTGAGAGGAGGCAGAACCGGCGATGCTGCTTGTGACCAAAACAGATCGAAAAATAAGAACAAGAAAGAATGACATTAACTTGTTAAAGAAATTGATGATCAAGAATTGGTGAAGAAGAGGAAGAACGAACCTGAGCAAAGAAAATTCAAGGTTGGAGTTGGAGTTGGAGTTGGAGAAGTGGGAGGGCAAAGGGAAGAGAGTGAGAGGAGTCTTGTGGTGTTGAGAGGGAAGGCAAGGAGATTAGGGTTGCGGACAAGGTAACAGAAGCAGAGGGAGTCCACCGCCGACGAGAAGGCGCTGCAGCACTTGCTGGAAGCCGTATCAGTGAGGTTGTTTGGCGGAGAGGACACGTAAGGCAGACATGCAGACAACAAAAGCAGCTCGTCCGTGCAGCCCGCCGTCGAAGGAGGCGCCGCCTCTGCCTCTACAATGATAAGGCTCCAACACACACTCAAGAGGAAGAAGACGGCGGTGCCCATGGTCATTGCCATTGATGGATGGCCCAATTTTGAAATTACTAGCTTTACAAATTCATTCTCATGTTATTTATATAAGTGTATTAAAAATCTGTTCAAATTAAATATTTGATTTATTTTTAAGATATTTCAAACATAAAATTTTATTTATAAATTTATTCAATCAAATATTTTTTATATATATATTAGTTACAATTACAAACATAATAATTGATTTATAAATTAAATTAATTTAATTAAAGTTAAAATAGCTTTAATTTTATTTAGATAATTACAAATACAACCTGACCGTTACGGCGTTACCCAGTGATAGAGGGAAACCAACGAACCCAATTGAATTTTCAGGATTGCCCTTGGATGATTTGCATATTTACGTCACAGTTGAGTTGTGTTGCGTAACTGAATTCCAGGGTCCCACGGGATACGGATTGGGACGACTGGGTCTCGACGAGGTCTCCACTTCAACTACGAATCTAGTTTAGCTCCTAATTCCTAAAATTCAATGAAAAAATGTTAAATAAGAAAAGATAAAAATATCATGTCAACTTTTTAACCATACTACATGATTTAATTATTTCTTCTTAAATGAAGCAAGTTTATGACGAAAACCTAAATTATAATATTTTTCGTTTTTCAACGAAAATGGTGTAGCACAAAGGTTCAGTGACAAACCCTTAAATTTTGGTTAATGTAATGTTTTATCAATACTTTTAAGCTAAAGGTAGGATAAACTATCATATCCTATCTCGAAACTATTATTTGATGGTTGACAAATAAATTAATCCCTATCCCGATATTTATTAAATTTATCCTGGTTAATGTTAAAGCTGTTAGGATAAGCATTTAAAGTATGATATAAAAAAATATTTTAAATATAAAATAATTAAAGTATAATAAATATAACATGGTTATCAAAAAATATATAATAAATATAAAATATTTAATAAAATACTAATAATTAATTTTAAAAATTATTTTTATTTTATCTCAAGGCTAATTTTATTATTTATATTATTTTAAAAACTGAAAAATATAAAATTATTCTAATAATTTAACTATATGCAAAGTAAAAACTAAAAATGAATATTTAAAATTATAAAAATTAATTTAAGTTAAACAATATAAAATTTTAAAAATTATATGTAATTTTATCATAAGATAAATTTGTCTTTTTATATAATTTAAAAAAATTAAAATTATAAAAAAATAAAATCAAATAAAATATGAAAACATTCCAAATAAAAAAGAAAAATTTTAAAATCATACTAAAATTATAATATCCTATCTCAGTAAATAACAATCATTATCAATTATTATCCTCGCTTCTCTTATCCTATCTATTCTTATCCTATACTGACCACCAAACGAGTCTAAAATAATAGTTATATCAATTAATATTTAATATTTTTATATAATTTTTGTTTATATGTTTTTTGAATTTTTGTAGTCTAAATATATATGTATTCAGTAAACACAATTTATTATATTTATTAAGTATTTAAATTATTATTTAATTTATTTAAAAATATCTTAAAAGATTAATATAATTTTATGATGATTACATATATCAAATAATAATTTAAATAATTATAATTAATTGTAACTAACTAAAAATTATTCCAACAAAGATATGTTTTATATGTTTCTCGTATTTATATCCGTGCTCCCTAATACATCAGTAGACCAATATTTACAAATCAAATCTGTATTTGATAATTTGATTTAAACTAAGAAATATTGATTCAACTAAAGGGTAATTTTAAGGTGAGACGCCTAGCTAAGGCTTGTTGAGTTGTGACTTTACATCATAAAGCGATTCTCAAGATGAAATTTTGATCATGGAAACAGGCGAAGACCCAAAACGGCCGAAAAGGAATTGAACTGGTTTGAACCCATCAGGAAAACCCAAAGGGACAACAACAGAGTTTGCCACAAACACACCCTGGTATTGTGTGCTCCATTTAATAACACACACAACTTTGGTTCATCATCTTCATTTCCATGTTGCTGCCCTGTGGCTGAAGTGGTGCTATTGTCCATTGTCAAATTAGTTGGTGGAACCTGCACTTCCTGTGGAGGAGAAGGCACAAGCAGATCTGGTGGGGAAGACAACTGGGTCTGTTCCTTTGGACTCTCTGGTGGAAGCAGCACAGGCACAGGAGCCAGATCTTCATAGAGGAAGCAAAAACATAAAAGCTACTTTTTTCCTTTTTGGTAGAAAAAATATACATACTTTATTAAAAAAAAAGGTGATATAAAAAATTTCACCATTTTGAGATGAAAGAAAAATTGGAGTGGTGAAGAACTGAAGATAGACCATTTTTACCTTGACAAAGACTAAGGGGAGGCACTGATATGTAGCAGTTTGACAATGGTAGCACGAGCGAGGGGCTACCAAGACCAATGGTGGATGTTCTCAATAGTGAGCACAAGCAGTAAAATCCAGCTTGAACAATTTGATTGAGGGATTTGCAACAGCTGCTTTGTATGTACATGGAACTGTTGCTTCGAGCCAAGCACTGCTGAATGTCTATTCCCTGCACTGAACAGCCATCTATCTGGCTCTTAACAAGGGGGGTAAGGAAGCATAATATGAATGTCAAAACCCAAGTAGACCTTAAGGTGACAATCCTGCTGGAATTCATAGTCACAAATACAATTGGAAGATGAGAGGGAATGTTTGTCTTCATAATTGATAAATATATAAGCAAAACTCATGGTGAGTATGTAATTTAGGGTATCAACCACGTCATTCCGATATTGCCCTTTATTTACTAATGAATGAATCCTCCAGAAGGCTTTTCTTTTTAAGGGAAGTGGTAAATTTAAATAGTAACCACTTTTAATGAAAAAGTGCAGTCACTTGTGTCTCTGCGTTAAATTTCTCTGGTTTCTTTTCTGAAATTAGCTTAGGTTCAAAGGAAAAAAAAAATGGTAGGCAACACGAACACGATGGTTGCAGGGGTGAATAAGTAAATTTGAGACTTTCACACGTATTGTGAGAAGCAGCACCAGTGAGCCATGAATACAGCATGAGTAATTGGAAAGAATATAGAACCATCATTTACCATTTGTGCATCAGAATTGAGTTTAATCTGAAACAAAGGAATAAGATGAAAGTCGAAATGTAATTCATTTTTTTATGTCTATTATATTCATTCTATTGATTAAATTTAATGTCATATATATTTTTTTTTAAAAAAGAATAAGATAAAAATTATTAATAAATATATGTCATAATTTAATTGATAAAATAAATATAATAAAAAAAAAATAACAAAGCTAAGTTTTGCCGTAAGATGAATGACATGTGAATCTGAAATTTGGATGTTGAAAAAATGGCGAAGAGATCATCAAACCTTTATGGGATGTGGCATATTTTATCAGAGCAAAAAGAATCAACACGCCACCCAAATGCAAGGAATTTAAGATTTTGTCAGTGTCTGATTAATTGATGTAGTTCTATTGTTGCATTAAGATACATTTGATGTCACCTTTTTCTCTACTCTAAATCAGGACTGCTAATGAACCAAAATAACCAATGGAACTGTAGGTTGACCAAATACCAAGCACTTTGTTTAGTCTTCTAATTTCTAAAATTCTTTAGACAATAAACTTCTAGACCGAGTAAAATAATAAGAACTTATTTTCCATTCACTCGTATACATTACAATAGAAATGCCTTTTGATTTGATAAATATTCCCCCAATGTGGGTCTGAAATAATCTGAATAAAACCCAACGAAATAGCCACACCGAAAAGAATATATTGCAACCTATTATTGGGTACATCCAAACACACAGCAAACTAGTAGTGTTTAAGAACCGTAAATCCTAATGCAATCAATCCAACAGAAGGTAGGAGATTGTAAGATGGCATGGCAGATGATGGAGTCAGATTAGAGCGGCCACTTCCCGTGGTTGCAGATGGGGTATTAGAATCCACTGATGGAGTTGAAAGAGGAGGGGTTGTGTCAGACTGTGGTGCCAGAGAAGGTGTAGCTGGTGAGGGGAGCGCAGAAGAAGCTGTTCAAAGAAAAGAAGATGCTGATATTAGTATCACTTACACTTGAGAAGCTCTAACCACTCAAATGTCATTATGCATGCCTAAAAAGTTGCAAGACTAAGTGTTTTTGCTGACTATAAGTAAGTACCTTCAGGACTAGGAGATGGAACAAATCCAGAGGGAGTAGATGGGGTAGATACAGGGGAAAGAGATGGCCCAAGAGACACTGGTCCTGCAAATATAAATCAAAATCATTCAAAATATTAGTTAAAATGGAAAAGATTTATGCTTTACAAAAGAATTTTTAGGCAATAAAGGATCAAGCAAAATAAAATTATAATTAGAATATGGAAAAATTGCATATTTGTATTACCTGGAGAAGGAATTGGTGAACCTGAGGCTGCAAAATAAGAAATCCAGAAAATAACACATCTTAGCCTTATTGATAAAAGACTAAAACTAAAATTTTAATAAACAAATTAAAAAGTGAAAGATTGAATAAATATACTTTTGCATTGAAGTGGAACGCCAGGCAATTTGCAAGCACGAGGAAGAGAGATGGCCAAGGTTCGGTTGATTGGTATTGTGAAGGGAATGTTGCTAGTGACAATGAAACACAAACAGTTCATGCCACCACTTGTGAGGGACTTGATGGAATTGCAGCACTCGGCACTGGGTGAGGTGCCATTGACACTGCTATTTGTGAGGAAATTCAGACAAGGGGTGAAGAAAGTGTTTATCACTGATGCGTTACATGGCATGGTGATCTGGGAGTAGGCCGGTGCAGCCATGACCATAGCCATGGCTAATACCAGAGCTAGGCGACAGAGAGGCACAAAACGCTCCATGTGTATAATATTCCACAGTTTTGGTTTGTTGGTCTGCTAGGAATTTGAATGATCAAAAGAATTTGTTGGGTTTGGAAGTTTCATAGTTGGGAAAGAGCAGGATAAGGGAATTTATAGATAGAAGGTATCAACTATCAAGAAGAGAAGTGGAGGGAAAAGAATAGGAGGCTTCAAAGTTGGTTTAAAAGCTCAACTACCATAACTAATCAAAGGGAAATTGGCTTCAAAGTTGAAGTAGGTAGCATTGTCATTTTGGGAGTCTTGTGACTTCTATAGAACCCATTTTGACTCAACATTTTAAGCTCAACAAGTGGCATCCAAAACGTCCTACCCTAATCTGGTGTCACACAAAATTGGCCGTTTGCTCAAATTATTTGCTTATTTGATCATCAGCCAGTTGGCAACTGCCAAGTTAAATCATTCTTTATTAGGTCAGCTGCTCAGGTGGATAACCGAATCCTAGGAGTAGTTCCCTGTGGTTTATTTCCTGGCACTTCACTCTGCTTTTTATTCTTTAGGCCATATCAGTGTGATACGTATTATATGGTTACATGGTGAGTATAGGTGTATTGTTAGTTAGTGAGACTTGTATAAATAGTAGAATAATAATATTGTAAATCATAGTTGAAAGTATGGAATCCTAACACACTGTAATACTACGTTATCACATACACCTTCCATTGGACTTACTCAACCCACTTAAATGGGCATAGACTCACCCTGGCCTCACTCTTCGTGCAACATATTTGACGGCAAGCTAAATTGGTAGGTCTACATAAATTTGGGGCGAAGCCCAAGTCAGACCTTATTTACAAAGACCCAATTTATTAATCTACTTACATCAAATAGTTTCCGATTAGGGGAAAACACAAATATTGGTATCATAATTCATTGTTTGTTTCATCTATTTTATTTTCTCCTCCTCCTTGTTATTCTCTTCTTTCTTTGTCTCTCAACCTAATAAGACTGGACCTGATAAATATATGACTATCTAGATGAAATTTCCTTATATATAAAAATGGTACTAAATCTGTTTCAAATAATTTTTCTTGCATATTATTTAGATGAATAATACTATTTAAATGATTAAAATCCTACAAAATTAGCTTAGTTAAATTCTTTGAGACTGTGTTTGAAATGTCAAAAAATAAGAAGTGATTTGATTTATAAATTAAATCTTATATCTAGAGTGTTAAAAATTAAGAAATGATTTAATTTCTAAAATTTTATGAATTTCATTTCTTTTAATTTTGAAATCTTATTAAATATGGTAGAATTTATTAAGATTTGATTTTAGATCAATAAAGTATTTTGCTTTTAATAATTACTTCTAACTAACTCTAATAAAGATGAAAATGTAAAATAATACAATAAAATCAAATCAATTTCTATTTTAATGTGTTCCAAACATAAGAATTTATTTTTAAATCAATTCAAATTATATTTTTTATAATAAGTTCAAAACACATAAATTAATTTCTAAATTAAATATATTCAAATCAAATTAAATCAAATTATTTTCAATTTTAAGTGATTCCGAGCACAACGTGATAGACGTTGACAAAAGATTGTAAATCATTAGCTCAGCATGCCAATCGTCTGCTAGTTGAGGCTACAAACCAAGGACACTACTAGTATTACCAAGAGAATGGCACGTACATTTCTCTTAGAGTGTGTTTGTAATGTAAAACAATGATAAATGATTTGATTTTTAAATCAAATCTAATTAAATCTTATGTTTGAAATATTAAAAAAATATAAAATAATTTAATTTTTAAAATTTTATAAATTTTATTCATTTTGTTTTAAAAATTTTATTAAATTTAATATGATTTGATTTGATTTTAAATAAATAAATTATTTTATCTTTAATAATTATCTCTAACTATCTCTTGTAAGGATTAAAATATAAAATAATAAAATCAAATTAAATCAATTCTTATTTTAATGAATTCTAAATAAAAAATTTGATTTCTAAATCCAATCCAATCCAATCCAATCAAATCATTACAACCTTACACTATGTTTGGATGACAGGTAAAGAGATTTGAAAATTTTTGTGTTTGGGAAAAAATTTGATTTTCCTCTTCCTTCAAATCCAATCCAAAATTGAGGTGGAATGGGACGAATCTTCAATCAAATCATTACAACCTTAATCTCCAAGACTTCCTCCGTGTAAAAATGTTACATAATGTAATATTGTTCCTCCGTAAGACTCGTGGTTCTTTCTTCTTCTTAGATCATGTTTTCAAAGTCTGCTGCTTTGAACACATTAGAGATTTTCCATTTAAAGAACACATTAGAGATAACATCATAAACTCATAATAGAGTTCCCTCAGCATCAGATGCAAAAAGTTGGTCATCTGCACGACCGACCTGTCTTCAGAATTTTCCATTTACGCATATTATAGAACAAGTGTCCCAGAATCCAGGTTTGAACACCTTAAAATATAGGGCCGCCACCAAATACCAAGTAGATCCCGTTAGATAGTAGGAGGAGTTGTTCACCCACATCACCTTTCCGTTGTCAGTTTCTTACTTCTTTCCCTCCTTTTCTCTACAAAAGCCCATACCTCGTCCTTCCAAAACCATTGTCTTCGTAGTACAAAGAATTCTAACATATTTGCATCAACAATTCCAGTGGCACATAGAAAAATGGAGATGGGTTTGGTTTTGGTCGTAATGGCTATGCTATGCGCAGGAGCTGCAGCACAATCGAGTTGCACAAATGTGTTAATCAGCCTGTCACCATGCCTTAACTATATCACAGGGAATTCCTCAACCCCATCTTCAGGATGCTGCTCACAGCTTGCAAGTGTAGTACGCTCACAACCACAATGCCTGTGTCAGGTTCTTAACGGGGGTGGATCATCACTGGGGCTCAACATCAACCAGACTCAGGCTCTGGCCATGCCTGGTGCTTGCAAGGTGCAGACCCCACCCATCAGTCAGTGTAATGGTAAGACAACAAAATTTCTAGTTAATTACGTTGTGCGTATCCAACCTTCGAGTATGAATATCGAGAGATACTAAGCAAACATCTACTATCCTAATATATGGACAAAGATTAAAAATAGAAAAGGAACCTATATAATATTTTTTTTTTTATAATATAATCTATAAGATCATTGCACCCTATGCAAATCCATATCTTTGCACTAATCTACATTATGTGTGTGTCAAAACAGCTGCTTCACCAGCAAAGTCACCAGCAGGAACAGCAGCAAAGTCACCAGCAGGAACAGCAGCAGAGTCTCCAAATTCAGTTGCACCAGGTACAAAATGCTAATTCATCCCATTGAGGAAGTATTTTAGTTTATATTTCACGGTTTGATTATCCAAGTTGTCCCTTGTCCGTGTTAACCATCCAAGTTGTCATTAAGTTGCAGGAACCGGATCTAAATCTGTACCCACAACAGATAATGGCTCATCCAGTGGGAATTCCATCAAGTTATCAATTCCTCTGTTCCTTATTTTGGCAGCAACATACGCTTCAACTTTCAGCACATACTGATTCTTTAATCAAATGGCTTCCCTTCTACAATGCTAGTTTTTGCTTGTTATTGTCGATTGTCCTTGTTTCCTCATATGCTAAGAGTTCCCCTTGGCTGAAGGGTTCAATCTATTCATTTTTGTAACCTCTACTGGGTTACATACTTTTGTATTATGAAATATTTATTCTCTCTCCTTTATAATAAAGATGGATTGTAACTTGTGGTTTGCTATTATGATCTTATTAACAACGAACATCACTGAGATTTTCCTCTCCCCCCAAGCAAACAAAACTCTTGGCGTGTAGCGCTTTGAAGCGCTATGAAAGACAATCAACTATCAATTGAAACTGATCAATGAGGCTAAAACTAACTTGCCATATCAGAAAATATGCCTAACGACAACAACAACAACCGCCTAGTCCCACTATCATGAATATCTTTCAATGTTTCTAAATGCTTTTAACGATATGAAAATTGCCGAAGCAATGAAGACCGGCTAGAAAACCACTAGCCCGACGGAATTATACATCTAGTTCCCATTCTAATTCAGAGGCTTCTTCATTTAACATTTTTGTACGACACAAAGATTGGACTCACAGGAAGCATGTCAGAAGATTATCATTCCATTTAATAGTTACCAAAATGAATATCTTGAGGTAGCAGGAGCTACAGTTAACTGTAACAAACGTCTAAAGGTAAGCATCTCCATCATGACGTGGAGCAAGCTTCAACGCAGTGGAAGCTGACCAAGTATTACAAAGCCTTTAGACCATATGAATCTTTCCATTGACTCAAGCTATAATTCCGTGGATTTCGGGATTTTTCCTTTTATTTTCTACAATCTTCTTAGCCATGGGAATGAAAGGAGGATTCTCTTTAATTTTCTTAGCGGTAGAAGAGAGTTAAGAGAAAGAACACAAAAGCTCATTTACACATTAATCCTCACAAAAGTTGCCAAGGTCGAAAAACAAAAGCCAAAGTGTTCAGCTCCTACATTGAAGTAGATTACTTAAAAAAGCAAGAACATTCAACCTTTCATAATACACAGCTCCTATATTCAAAAGTATATTATCGGAACTATTTATCTCATCTGATAAAACATCGTAAGACACAGCCAAAAATGTGTAATATTCAGTACAAGGAGCATAAAACCAAAATTACGTACAGTGATCTCTAAATATGGTACAAATCAAGAATGCGATCGTGACCGTACAAATTCTTCTAATCTGTCCCACACCTCCAATGCTGCAGCCCTGTCTTGATGTCGCTTGTTCTTACTAATCTGCCAACAAGTTAGAAATGCGTACTTAGACTGCAAGTTAAAAGCTGAAAGAAAATATAGGACGATAGCAGAGCAATACTTTGAACAAGCATTCAGAAAATGAAGGTAAGGTAAATAACAAGAAACCCACCGAGATAATTTTTACATTCCACTGCTTCACAGTCTTTGCTGACTCCAAACTATCATCTTCAAAACGCATAAAAAATCCAGTAACTGCAAGAATTTCAAAGGGTCGCTATAATCAGCTAAGTAAGTTATAATTCAACTTAGCAGAACCCAGATAGGAGAAAACAGAACCAAAAATTCAACTATTTTTGAAAAATCATAGGCCTCTGATTGTTTCCCCTAAACCCAGATTGAAATATTATGAAAAACTTTGAATAACAAAGTACAAAATCTGACTCACTTTTATTAAAAATTTCAACATGATCCTTGAAAGGCCAGTCCTTGAACTGCCACTCCTTTCCCAACACGAAAACCGCCACCACCCGATCCCAGTCCTCAGGTTTAAGGGCAGAGGGCTTATCCCTCACTTCATAAGCAGTCACCACTCTATCCCTACTCAGCTTCTTCTGCACCGTTACGCAATCCGGCCTCGCACCCTTCATCTGCTTCACCTTAACATCAGTGGGTATATAAACCCCATCCTCCAAAAACTCCTTCACATTATAGATAGTAATCAGCGTCTGAAACGCACTGGGCACCAAAATTATGGGGACCCCTTCACCAATCTTGCTACCCTTCAAGTGCATCTTCGGTTTCGGAGTAGCATCATACCCCAATTCATCCCCAAATCCTAAGCCCCTCTCATCGGTACCCATCAATCGACTCTTGGCAACGAGGCCATCTTTCCTCTGCTGGGATTCGATCCTCTGGCGCTCCTCCTCGCGTTTGGTGGCAGCGACGAGAACGCCATAGAAATCCCTGTTCTTGCACTCGAGCAAGGACTCGCGGTCCTTGAGGGGCTTCTCAATAGCCCTAATGATGGAGATGAAGTCCAATTTGGGGTCATCAGGAGGAATGGGGTTGGGGATAGGGTTGGGATTGGGGTTAGGGTTAGGGTTGGGGTCTACAATTCCTTCAGGACGGTACTCGATAGAGTCGGTGGAGGAGAGGTGGCCCTGGAGGTAGAGAAGGAGGGGTTTGCGATCGGGGAGGGTGACGGAGGGGATACCGAGGGAAAATGTGTTCTGGAAGTACTCGGTGTGCTTGAGGTGGTGGTTGTTGATGTAGTGGACTAGGGTTTCCAGGGTGTAGCGGTTGCCCTTGGTGGAACGGTACGCGGTCTCCACTGAGCAAGGGAAGGAGTACTCATCGCCGAAGCGAAACTCGCCGTTGACACGAACTATCTTGTCCAGCTCCCCTCTCATCGTCAAGTCTCTCAGAGCCGACAGGGGATCCATTCTGATTTCTGATGTGATTGGGGTCAGGGGAAAGTGCTTTTGTTATGTCTGGCAGATTGAAGAGAACATGATCTTATTCAAGCTCCCTGCTCGAGTAGGGATCACGGAAAAGGAAGAAATACAACAATTTTTTTTTTCTTATTTAGAAGAGATATTAAAAAAAATGGGATGTAATTTTATTATTTTATTGAAAGTAATTATTATTACTTCTTTATGATTATTGTCATTTTTATTTTATTATTTTTTTATTAGATTAATTTAAATTTTGTTTTAATTTAATAACTTAAAATAATCTACTTAATAAAAAATTAATAAAATAAGATTGATAATATACATAAAAGAGTGACAATAAATATTTTTTTATTTTGTTTAGAAGTTAAATCATTAAAATAGGAGAATGAAATGTAAAATATTTATTTTTAAGTTAAAAATTTTAATTTTTCATTCCATCTTAATATTGAGTATACAAAATTTTAGTATTTGAAAGAAAAAAAAAAGAGAAATAATTTCTTTCCTATCGCAGACGAGGCTTTAAAGACAAATTGTAAGTTTCAAAATTTGAAAACGACGTATAAGAAAGTCTAGCAGATAGCCATTAAGCAACAACCTTTTGAGTTATAACAATCAACTATAAAATTGATAATGCACGAAATTGTAAAAAATGCAGGAATTTGAGAATCACGTTCATTCTTTCACCTTCTTAACAATTAGTTTATCAGAGAGGATGCAGGAGCAAAGTGTTAACACAAAAAATAATTGATCTCGACTGAAGTTAGTCGATGCTAAGATAACTGATGTAGGAGTAGTCGATTTTAATAGTTAGCTGATAGTGATAACTAAGGTATGTATTTGTTGATGTTACAACATGTTGAAAGTTAGAAGGAAGATTCGACTAAAATTAAATACTGACACATATTTTGGATCAATAAACATTGGGCTAAGTTTATTGGACTATAAAGAGATTCAGTTAAGCTGATGGATTAATTGAAGGATTAAACAATCCCTTGAAGATATGAACAATTGTCAACCATTACACTAAAATTTAGGAATTTGTTAAAACAAATGAACGTCGACGAATTGATGAGGATAAATTAGTTTACTAACAAGTTCTAAAAATATAGGGTAGTAAGAACACTTTCAACTAAATTATTCATTGGAGTTAGACATTAAGCCAATTGAGAGAATGTTAGTGAATATGTATGTTGTTAACCACTTGCAGAAACGTGAGTTTATGGATATAATCATGGAAGACGGTATGCTTAAGTTAGTAACGACTAAAATTTGATCTATAAATAGTGAAAAGTTGTAATTGTAAGTACATATGACATACTAATACACAACTATTCAATCAATATAATTTAACTTTTCTCCCAATTAGGGATGGCACCTGCACAGGACGGGGGCAGGGAGTATCTCCCTGCTCCCCGTCCCCGATCCCCATCATGAGAGAATTTTTCCTTCTATTTCCGTTCCCTGAATCCTGGCAAATACTCGAAGGAATTTCCTGTAATGTCAAAAAAATAAAATAAAAAATAAAAAATTGAAAAAAAATTAAGAAAAAGAAAGGTAAAACACTATATTACATCTATAACATCAAATTCAAGTGTTCAATATTTTCAATATTAAAAAAAAAAGCATAAGTATATAATACATAGTCTAAACATAAGAACCTAAACATAATTACACAAGTTTGCACAACCAAACTACATTGCAACTTCAAGCTACACCCCAAAATCATACGAGTTCAAAAACATAAGTTTACAACTTCAACTCTTAATTGTGTCATCCATCAGTAAGTCTTCATTTTTTTCATCCCCTCACTCTTACACTTGCCTTCAACATATTCCTTTACCACTTTACCTCAATATCATCATCTTTGTCTTCATTAAATGTGCAACATTCACTCATTTTGTTGGTAGAACATAAAAATTACAAAATCAAATTAACTATGTAAAGAAGAAAAATTAAATAAAAAATAGATGGATATAAAATTATATTACCTTTCATTGCATTGTGTAACTAATCTTGAGAACACATTAATGTTTCTACTGTTTTCACAGTTAGCCTACTCTGATGAGGACTAAGAAAGTGACCACCTGTGCTAAAGGCAGACTCTGATGCAACTGTCGAGATAGAAATGGTTAAAAAATCTCTTGCAATTCTTTGCAAAGTTGGATATTTCACTCAATATTTTTCCAATAACCCAACATGTTAAACACATTTTCATTTGATTTATCAAGCAAGACAGGTTCCTCTAAGTAGCAATTTAATTATGAATTGCAAGTGCTATCTGATGCAGTTTCTTGTGTCACACCCTAATAGGGATGTCACATTTTCGAACAATAATAATAACCTCTACCCAAGTTATAAATTATTACGTAATATATAATAATATAAGTTTGTAAAAAATATTTTTTTTTAACATTATATTATAAAATAAACAAACATAAAATAAAACAAACTATTACATACACACCATAATTATACATATGATTTTGTGTTTAATAGGTACAAATAATTTACATATTATAAACTAGTTAATTAAAACATCCTTACATAAACTAAATTTCAAGCATAACACTAGAAGTTCGATCCTCCGAAGAATCCTCTTCGGGAAGATTATCGGAAGAAAATACTCAAGTAACATCATACCACGCCGCAATCAATCCATATGATATGGATGATCTCGAGGTTCACCTTCCTCGAATCGGTCACTTATTCTCTCATTGTATTGACAATCCAACAATTGCTCCCTTCCACTTCCTCAACGACTTTACGGAACATAAATAATAATACGAAAATATATGCAAAGAGGTGAGACAATCTACATCATTACCAAAGATAACGACAAAACATACGAGATATAGCGAGTTAAAGCAACAAAATCATGTTAGCACAACATATATCATATCTCAATCTAGTATAAATGTCACAGATGCAAAATATCATAAATCAAATTATAATTATTCACACGGTGATCATTAAATATGCCATGTACTCGGACTCATTCCTACTCCATGGAGCTAAACACAAACATCGAGAGAGAATGATCCGGTAGACATGTCCGCACATCGTACATTTCAACCAGCTATTACACAACAAATACGTCGTGTAAATAGCACACATCAAATACGTCGTGTGAATGACACACTCGATCAAATTCGTGTGAATAATAGACTGTGATCAAACACGTCGTGTACATCCAAGATAAGTACTGCATGGGCGATCAATAGATCCCGATTAAGAATAGTATTTGTCGAGATCGCTAGTGTGTGTTTTCTGGATTCTGCAGGAGCCTAAAATCATTGTCGCGTGTGGAATCTACATCGCACACTAACGCCTCCAAGTTCCCACATGAACACACTACGCTTATCACACCCGCAATACTGATTGTAATTAATCTCGATCAATCGTCAATTTCAACCAAATTGACATACCACTCTATGTATGTAATAATCCATAATTACAAAAATACCCTCAAATATCACCATGAATCATAATTACATAAATATCCTCATTGTCATCATAATTACATAAATACCCTTCGTATAAAAAAAAAATAGTATGTCTCCACTTGACAATACTATTTCCTAACGTGTCCTAGTCCACCACTTTGACCCGACAAGGTAAAAATTTCTTGTTTCCATAAGTCGCGTAAATATTTTATCCCATTTTTCACAATTACGTCACATTTTACAGACGTTTTTCAATCACGTAAATATTTTTCAATGTTTCTCAATCGCGTAACATTTTTAAATCATTTTCTCAATCGCGTAGTTTAAAAATCACCATTTTAAATACGCGTAAGCTATTTCTACTATTTTTCATTTGTATAAAATATTTCTTGACATTCCAAATTAAATTTTTTAAACTTTCCAAACTAAAAACATTATTTGAATATTATATTCTATTTTTCTTACAAAAATTACTCTAAGTAATAATTTACGACGTTTTTCCCAAAAATTTGATTTTAATAAATTCTTCTATAGTTAATTTTATTCTTTAACTACGTAAAATATTTCCTTGCTTTCTAAATGACATTTTGAAACATTCTTCAATACTTGCTTTCATTTTTAATCAATTTTGACAAAGATTTCGTTTAGAAAATACACTAAATGATATTTTCTACGTTTTCTTTTTAAAAATTCATTTATTTTATTATAACCATAAAATACACTTTGAAAATTGCTAACATATTTTAAAACTCAAAGGTCAAGATATTTTCAAGTATCTAAAATTTATTTCTTTTCTATACTAGACTTCTAATAAAAATTTGTTTACTTATTTATTTCTTGAAAATCCATTGTAAATGAATTCTTTTTAGGTTAACTAACTAGTTTACACTTAGAAAATAATTTTTGGATCAATTAAACATTAAAAGTGTATTTTGGCCAAAAATCACCACTTTTATACAAACCATATTTAAAATTATTTTTCATCCATTAAATCATTGAAAAATCCTTTAACTTAATTAAATCAATTAGGTTATTCTTTTAGAAAATGGTTGAGAACATATTGGTTCTCTTTTCATAGTCAAAACCATAAGCTCTTCATCTTGTGTTCTTTGGAACACTTTTGCAAATCTCAACATATTTGCACATCCAACAATAATTATCATAGATCTATGAACATATACATATATTTATGAACACATACCATATATTAAAGCAATAATAAAACACATACCAAATATCAAAGCTATAAACATGCTTGCATGCATAATAAATCACAAATAGAAAAGACAATAAACATGCACACAAAATTAATCACAACTAGAAAAGACAATAAACATGCACACAAAATTAATCACAAAACAAACAACCAAGTGAATGAATCCTATGGATTCTTCACCACAATTACATCCATTTTCTCACCACCACACATGGTTGATGAGATTAAATCTCCTCTTACCTATAAGGAAGACAAGATCTCCTTGACTCCTCCTTAGAAATTTTTGTGTAGCTTCAAGGAAAATCCTAACAAGCTTAAACAAATTATAAAGTCATAAACTATGGATGAAAAAGATAAACCATGGATCAATCATGGCTTAGAACATCAAAAATAAAATTAGAAACAAGAAACAAGAATTTTCACCTTATAGGAAAGAAACTTCAAAGTGATTTTCCAAGCTCCAAATGGATGATTTAGCAAAAACTCACAACTAGAGATGTTCTTAGAATATGGTTTAGATTTAGAAAATGAAGTTGGATGCAATTTTTGATGGATGGAAGTGTATTGAAGAGGCTTGACCGAATGGTAGAGAAAATGGGAACTTAGGAATTTTCTTTGGTGTTCTTTGGGTAGGAGAGAAAAGAGTGAGAGATAAGAAAGATAGAATGATTGAAATGAAGATGATAAAGTGAATAATTCCCCTCCCCCAAAAATGCATGGTCGTAGAGCATCAAACAAAAGCTAACCACCTTTTTGACAATTTTGGCTTAATTATTAGCCTTTGATGACTTGGATTGAATGACTAAGCTTTTAGCAACTTCTTGGTTGCTTCCTTGTTGAATTTTGAGTGCATAATTCATGCATAAGGCCAAAAATGCTATAGGAGAATCAATCAATTTTGATTGATTTTTAATAACTTATTTATCTTAAATCCTCCTAGTTATGTTTAATTAAAAATTAGCTAGGTTCCTTTATTATTTAGTTAATCATCTATTTATTTAGAAACACTAATCTCCTTCTTAATTATACTAGACTATAATATGGTAAAAATTAATTAGGTTAGTCCATTTAATTATCACTCAAACCCCTTTAGATTAACTTAATTAAGTTTTAGACTAATTATTCAATTAAGTTAGGTTTTAAACTAACTAATCTACTAAGTCTAATCATTTTTGTAGATTTTTAACCTTTTGGTTTAGAATTTTACAAGCCTTTTATGTTGGTAAATTTTTCCTAAAAGTGGGGCCCACAAACCCAAACGTGGGTCCCATTAAAAGCAAATATGGGCCCCACAAGCCAAACGTGGGTCCCACAGATTTTTCTGTACGATAAATATTTTTATTATACGAGAAAATTCTAAAAATTAAAAGATTGATATATGTATTATTCGGATTGGGTTTAGTAAGATCATTGATTTCCAATAATCAAACAAGATTTTCCCCTACCAAAATTATTATTTTCGACTTCGGAAAGAAATCACACGTAAACAATCAAATACAGATTCGAAATAGTCAAATTAATTTTATAACACACGTAAATCGAAAAACAAGATCTGATAAGCGAAAATCGTAATTAACCAAAAATTGGGGTGTTACATCTTGCACATATTGGAAATAGTTGCTTCTGCAATTTGCTTTCTTTGCAAGAGGATCAACTTCCGTCAAAGTTGAAGACATAGTAGAATCATTACTAGTAGGAACACTCCTCCTATCCTTAGCTTGATATTCATCAACCAAATCTTTAAGTAATTTTTTTTCACCTTGTGCAATTCATTAGTGCGTTCATTTCCATACAAAAAAGGGAAGAAATAATACAACAACTTCATTTTATATCTAGGATCTAAAACAACCCTTATTGTCATCACCTCATTAATCATGACCCAATACTTCTGAAACTTATCATACATACTTGAAATCATCATTTAGATGATGTCATTAGAAGAATGCAACCACTCATTTAATGATAATCTAATTTCACACACTTTAGAAAATAGACATTTGAAGTTGGATATTGAGTATCGAAGAACAACTCAGTCACACTATAAAATATTTCTAACTTTTCAAAAATTTCAGATGTCATTTTCCAGTCATCATCACTTGGCAAACACTAAAATTGAGACTCACATTGTTTTAAATGTTTAAAAACTTCTTGGTATGGTAATGTAGAAGTAAGCATAAAAAATGTGGAGTTCCATCTAGTTCTACAATCAAGTGTAAGCTTATTTGAATAAACAATGTTCAATTGCCGACAAGTGTCAACAAATTTCTCCCCCCTCTTTGGTGTTGCAACCTAATAAACAACACTATCCCTAATCTTTTCAATAGAACTATAGATTGTTATTATCCCCCTTTCACAATTAAATTCAGCATATGAGCACAACAACGCATATGAAACATGTTTTCTCCCAAAACAAAAAAAGAAGTTGAAATCTTATAAAAAAAATACACTCAACCATTGCATCATTAGTGCTACAATTGTCAACAGTTAAGGTTAACAACTTTCTATCCAATTTACAATCAAACAAACAATCAACTAAACCATCACAAAGAACCTCAGTAGTATGTGGTGCAGGCACATAAATGAATCTAAAATAAATAATTATAAATATCACATACAACTATCAAGTAGCAAACATGAAACCTAAAAGAAAAAGACAAAAAGACAAATTTAAAACAAAGTAATTAAGTTGTTACCTCATAATCCAACTTTGCATAGTCCAATTGTCATCAATGAAATGAGCTATAATAGATATATACCCTTTGTTTTGATTGGTTACAGTCCACATATCAATAGTTAATGCAATGCAACTTGAATTTCGTTCAAGTAGCTTCATAGTCTTAGCCTTCTCGCTCTCATACATCTTCAGTATATCATTCTTCATTGTATTGCGAAAAACTACTTTGAACAAAGGTTTAAGAGCACCACAAAACCTCTAAAACTAATATGATCAACCATAGTGAGAGGATACTCATGCAATACAATCATTCTTGCAAGTTCTGCCCTTGCAACATCTTAATTAAATGAGTAGTTACCAACTATAAGTGATTCACCCCTATCTCCTATTGAACTTGATGATTGTGTCAAAGTTTTAAGTATTGCTTACTTTGGGCTCCTCACAGTTCGAAGCTTACAAGTCCTAATGTGGTCATGTAAGTGTTTAGTACCTTGTCTAGTGTCACAACCATGCTTCTCTCACAATATTTGCATATTCCTTCCACTTGTCATCTATTTTTTCCTTTCTAAAGTGTGCACAAGCTCCTGAAGTTAGTCTTCTTTTGTTAGGACTTGACCGCTCATTGACATCTTATGTTTTCAAATTTGTTTCACATGTTTCATTAGGATGAGGAGCCTCAACTTGTTGATTTTGTTCATTCTATTTGATCCGATTTTTTTTGTCTCATTAAGAACTTGATTGCTCCTAATAGGGGTGTTAGATAATTGATCACCCCCAGTCATGCTGCATATAAAATAAGTACAACATGTCATAAAAATAAACAAAAGATTAACATGTAAAAGTAAATAAAAGGTTAACATGGATTGTACCAATTACATGGACTGGAGTTTAGGATGGCAACAAAACACATTAGTTAGTTAACATGTAAAAAACAAACAAAAGGTAACATTATTCATCAATGAACTACTAGAAATAAGTCCATTCTTCAACATCTATGAAGAAAAAAAAAACAGATTGCAAAAAACATAACCAAAAAAGCTGAAAATAATGCTAAAATTGCCCACAAACACTACAAAATGCAACAGATATTTTCGCATAACCTAACATATTGAACAAATTCAAGCATGAGTAAGAACCCCAATATTGCAAATCCAATGCAGAACTGATTTTTATCTTTCCTAAGCATCAACTAAAATGTTAGTGAAAATCAAGCACAAAAACATGAATAGAGAAAAACATCATTTTCACAATCACAAATCTATAAAAAAAAAAAAGAGAAACCCATAGATTACAAAAAACACTCATTTTCCATAAAATCAAATCTTTACACACAAAAAAAATACAAAAATGGAAACGAGCATAACCAGGACCATAAATCGAAACTACAAGAAAGATAAATAAAAAATGAGAATAAATTTTGAAATGGTAGCATATCTAGAGAGAAGAAGACGAAAAATAAACCCTAACTCACATTTGGGATTGGGTGGACACTGCTACGGCCGACGCCAGTGGTGGTGCGAGTGGCGACAAAGTACAACCGGAACAATCCTGTGTGTGAGCGGTGGTTATACGACGACGGATCGGTGTCACGATGACGACATGACACGATGTAGCAGCGCTGCACAACGGAGAAAAGCAATGCTGCGTTATACGTGCGTGGCGCAGATAGGAGTAGTGCTACAGCAGACGTGCGTGATGCGAAAAGGAGCGACGTTGTGGCAAACGTGTGTAGCTCGGTGACGGTGGCTACGTGCTAGGGTAGGGGGTATTGATTGAGAGAGAGAATATGAGAATTCAAAATAAGATTGACAGATTGAGAAATATTTGGGTAAAGGGGGACTTGCTGCTAACATATGGGGTAGGGACGTAGGACTAGGAGTCTAGGATCGTAGGGTAATTGGGTAATGAGAGGATTAATTTGGTAAAATAACATAATTTATATTATTTTAATTTTAAATAAATATAAAAATTAATAAAATATGAAATTATTAAAATGTATATATATATATATATATATATATATATATATATATATATATATATATATATATATGAGAGAGATCGACTTATCTAGGATAAGTCTTTTTTGACTTACATTCATTTTCAATCGTTAGATCCACTTTCATCTAATGGTTAAGATTATTTCATTAAAAGTAATCATTAGATGAAAGTGGATCTAATAACTTAAAAATAAGTATAAGTAAAAAAAAACTTACACTGATATAAGTTGATCCTCCCTTATATGTATATCCAATGGTAAATGCGGTCGAACATACTATAACAAAGCTGAATTCATAAAATCAAATGGTTATAACTTGTAATTAAAATCTTAACATTAAAATGAATAAAGTTAAAATGGATTTTGCATAATTAAATATTTAGAAAAAATAATCCGTAATGCCCTGTTATAAACAAATGGAGGTAAATAATTTAGAAATAATATTTTATGCAAGTATTTACAAAAAAAATGTTAATCCCTAAAAATGGAGGTAAATGTTAAAAAGTTATGTGATAGAAAAATGACCATCTTATATCTTTTTATGAATGTAAGAACTATTAACATTTTTTTTAAAAGTATTGATTTAAAAAAATGAATAAAAATATATTGATTAAATGTGAAAAAAATATGAAAAGAATAATAAAAATAAGAATATATGATGAATGATTCATTTTAAAAAAAATATGAAACTCCTTCAAGAGATATATATACTTTTGTAATATTTTCAATATAAAAAAAAAGTGTATATGATAATATCTAAATTTATTTAATCCATTTATTTTTTCATTTTTAAATTTAATTTAAAAAAAAATTTAAAAAAAATCTTCTCTTCCTTTTCTTCTAAACTCCTTCATCCAACATGGAGGGTTCAAAATGTTTATAAAAATAAAGGAAAATGTTTTCGTCTTGAATGCTCATACATTCACATGCTTGTGGATACGCTTCCAAGTTTCCAGTCTGAACTAGCTGAACAGTGATAATCAATTTTAATTTTTTTTCCCAAACACCTTTATAACGAAAAAGAATTTATCAATATTCTTGTTGATATTGTTTTTGCAGGATACAGCCATAAGCCTGAAGAGTTTACCAACATTCAGAAATATCAAGTGGCTCAGGTAAAATACATATATATATATCAAATGGCACAAGAGTATTGGTGCTCACCCTAGCCAAATTGTCGTTTCTGTAACATCTTCTGTCCTCTAGTGCTTTTAGTATTGGACTCAGATCGATTAGAGATTAAAAAAAAGAAAAATTCTAGAAACGCCATTCTCCTTTTTGTCTTTCACAAAGAGAGAAAGAGAGAGGGGGTTGAATTGAAACATCTAAAACGTATTCCATTATGCTTCTGTAATAAGAACTATGAAAAATTGTGAAGGGCGCCTACAGGGAACACTTTTTACAAGGAGTAAAATCGTAACTGCCTTGTCACAAAAAAAAAATCATAACTGCCTTTAGAAGGACTATCAGCACTGTAAAATCGTAACTATGATACACACCATAAAAGAAAAAGGAATGAAAGAACATATACTGAGATTGTAGAATCCAGTTGCATATACTACGAGCAGAAGAACATCATTATCTCTTGTTAGTTGTACTACTCTGTGGGCTGTGGCACTACTCTGTCTTATTGTTATGCCTTCTTGTTAGCACCTTTCTCCAATGTTGCAGCAACAATACTTTGGTCCATTTCCCCAGCCTTTCCCAGCAGAATCCCAAGCTGTGCAAAATAGTATGAGTTAATAACATGTACTATTGTCATCCATAACTAGCGCAGCAAACTGAACGATTAAGTGATAATCCAGGTCAAAGGAAAATGCAAGTGGAAGAACCTTAGGCTTCTGAATCCCTCGACCTCCCTTATCTTCCTTAGAGCCAACAGTGGATGTCATGATATCTGCGTCATACAACCATGTGAAAACCAATTCCACCAAGACACTTGGAATAAAACAATTTGCTTTTGGCAAGCTTTTGTAAGGAGAGAGTGATCTTACTTTTCTCAATTGCCCAACCATTGCGTTTCAAAATTTCAGAGAGGATTATAAGTTTATAACAGTTGGAATAGCTGGATTCAATTAAAAAAAAAAAACGAAAAAGTTAGAAAATAAGAAAATACATATAATTTATGATATCCCTCACACAGACATCAGCTGCTCTAAATTGATTTTATTTTCCACATTCTCATGCAAATTTAAATTGATTTTTATTCTAAAATTTATACTTCTCAATTTTCACATACTCAATCAAGAACATCCTTAGTGCTGCCCCCATCATTTCCCACCCTCGATATTGAAACTTTAATTTTCTAATGGAAACCCAATCCGGAAGTAATGAGATAATAAGCTCCAGGAACCAAATTAGAATCTATCAAGAGAAGTGTAACTGTAAATGAAGGTTGGGAGAAAAGAAAGCAAAAAGGATCAAGAAAATTTATAGTTTTATACCCATGCCCACTGCACAAAGCTCAACGTCATTGTCCCGCTTTATGTACTTCTGCATAACAAAGAAACACAAGATCAATACTTGGCAAATGAATGAAAACCAGTTCAACAGAACATATTAATTCCCCAATTTGAAGCCAATTTTATAAACAAGTTATCCAAGAAAATTAGGAATAGTGACACTCAACACCATCATTAGATTGCAAGAGGTAAACAATAAGAAATGGAAAACAAAATCAATAAAGAATAAACAATAAGAAATGGAAAACAAAATGACGAAAAACTAAACTAAGTAACTTACCATAATCGAAACAGATTGATTGAATGGAAAGCGAAAGACAGAGGCAAAGAAAGAACAAAGATTAGAGAATAACCCGATGGAAAATTGATGAAACGGAGAATAATTTATAACTGATTTAGGAGCCATTACATTGGATGGAAAGCAAGAAAAGAGTGAAAGATAGAGAGAGAGAGAGAGTGATATACCTTTGCAAGGTTGAGGTAGAAGATGAAGGGTTTCTTGGTTTTGGAAACCTGAATTCGAACGATCTTCTTCCCCTTCTCCTCGCCCTTCTTGGCATTCTTGCTCCCAGCAGAAGCAGTCACCATCACCTCCATTGTTCTCTCTCTCAGCGGGAATTTTTCCAGTTCGCTTCTTCAACAAGAAATTATTATAAACGATTTTATAGGGCGGACGGATTATAATTTATCAATGACATTAACCAATCAAAAAAGGACACGTGTCCACTTTTAATCTGATTGTGCGCGAAGCTCAGGCAACGAATATGATATGTTTAAGATTGGGGCTAGGGTTTCATAGTTAATGGGCCTGAGGTTATCTGGGAGATAATGGGCTTAAAAGACCCGATATTGTACACATGTCATGACTATTTATCAACAGAATTTGTTGGTACACATTTTGTGCCCATCAGTCTATTATTTTCAATAAAGATCCATGGTCTAAGAAAGTTTTCGTTTGGGAAAATCCATATACATAAAATTAAAATTTTGTGCGGGATCATGTTAGCCATTAAACAAGATGCAAAGTGATCAACCTCTATTACTGTTTTGTCCTCTTCGTTTTGGTAACAACCTCTATTGCTACTATTTGATAGGAGTGAAAATCAGTTGCATGAGTTACAAACTTAAAATTCATTATTATTTATTTGATGGTTATAGGAGTGTAAAATGAACTAGGATCCTCTGCCAGTTGAAAAATAACTGGAGAGGATCTCAACCATTGAAATCAAATTTTTATATAATAAAATATTAAAAATAAATGTAATACAACAATGTTTAAGGATAAGATCAAGAACTACATTTTTTTGTAATTTTTTTTTCACAACTGCAGAAGATCCTAATCCGTGAAAAATAGATTTGAATTCTTTCAAGTTTTTTTTCTTCAAGTGATCAAATTGATGAGAGAGATAAGTACAAATGTTATAAAAGAAATTTCACACATTATAATTGAGTCTCACTAATAATTTTTTTTGTATTTATCTCTTTCTTTCACTTGATTACTTGAGAGAAAAAAAAAATTAAAAGAATTTAAATTCGTAAAAAAATGGACATCAAATTAATTATTTACTATTGAATAATTAATGACAAGGTGTTAGGGCTTTATCAAGGGGTTAAGCAAGAATAATCAAGGATGGGGTCTAAGCAATACTTTAGATGGCATGCCTTTTTCTTTAATCGCTTTTCTGTAAAGACATTAACATTGTTATGATTTGGTAACCCTCACTAATCATTATGAATGCGTCTAAAGCTTGTTTACTTATGATATGCTAATCACGCTGACATTGTCAACATACGTAGAGGTTTAAAGCCTGTTTCTATTATTAATAATAACTGATTTTTATATAAATAAAAATTTGTTTATTTTAAACTTTTAAAATGATTGAATGGAGTATAAATAATATATTTTTAAGTACAATGTAAAAAAAAAATATTTTAAGAGAAATGCTGAAATACTATAAAGTAATTTTCATGGAATGGCACACGAAGAGAGAGAAATGTATTGAGTGAGCTTGCATTTTATGTGTAATTTCTTTTCATCACTCTTCACTCGTATAACCCATTGCCACCTGATTGGTTGTAAATGATTCATGACACTTTTATGAAAACTACACACTGCTTTATTTTTAAGATCGCGATGTATCTTTAAACCCCTTGAGTATGGGATATTTTTTTTTCTCGGGCATCGACTTTACCCTTGCCACAATATACTTTTAGTAAATTTCAAATTCCTACATGTAAAATCAACTCGCATGAAGCTCAATTTGTTAATTGAATCACTCTTCTTAGTTAAAAAACTAAAACTAACATATTACCTTATTGGTCTTTGATCATGGTATATTTATAAACATCACTGGGAAACTAACTCCATGAATAGCACATCTCTTAATACTATGTGTCCATCAATTTATATTTTTTTAATAAAAGAAAATATATTGACGTAACATGTTTGAAGTTCATTATTGAAATGAAAATTGAGGAATCTTTGGAGGCAATTATAATTGCCTTCAAAGAATAAAAACATTTACAACTTTATATATATATATATATATATATATATATATTTTGCATTTGTATAATTGTATATAAATAAAACATAATGGTATTTCTGGAATAAAAAATAGATACGAATAAATTTTTTAATTTTAAGTTAAATTAAAATTTTAGTCCTTATATTTTATATCAACTTTTAATTTAGTCCTTATATTATTTTTTTAAATTAATTTTTATACTTACAAATATTTTAAAAATAATCATTATTGTTAATTTCAATTATAACACTATTAGTCTTTATTATATATTTATAGAAGAAAATAAAATATCTAAAAAAGTACATACTGATAAAAAAACACATATTTAAAAGAAATAAATACTTATAATAATACTTACTAAAATGTAAGAGAATCTATAAAATATTTTTCATATAAAAGAACATATAAAAAATACTAATTAAACAAAGAAAGATTTATTAAATTAGTCAATTAATAATATTATAATAGTTTTATAATAAAAATTGACAATAAAAATTATTTTATAACTGCTTAAAATAAAAAAGTTAATTTGAAAAAAAGCTATAAAAATTAAATTAAAAATAAGTAAACTTTAATTTTGTAATAAAAATATACACATCGACGCAGAATAGATGAATGATGAGAGAATCAAAATAGTTTAACATCGTGAAGAGACGGCGTGTGTGACCGACGAGATACAGGTCAGCATGCATAAGAAAACAAAAAAAGAAAAGATTATTCTACATTCTTTTAAAAATATTGTTGATATATTTTTTAAAAATGTTAGATTTAATGAGAAAAAATAATATATATATATATATATATATATATATATATATTTATTGTTTAACGTAAAATTATTGGAATTGAAAATAAAACGCGCGACACTAACACAAGTCACAAGGTGGTGTGGTGTTGGTACAAAGCTCGATAAAGGCATTCAGAAGACAAACAAGAGAAACCCCACAAACACAATCAGTGTTCAGAGTAAATATACAGTTGCATTTCTTGTTCTTCCCAGATCGGACACCAAATGTGAGTAATTCTCAACATTCCCTACTCTCATTTCACGCTTGAAAATGCATATTATTTTCTTCGTCCACACATGCATTTTCGTTGATCCATCTCTCTTATCTTGTCTTCTCACCCTCCTTATTTCTGTGTTTTTTTTTCCTGGAATTTCTCATTAATCTCATGGATTTCTTTTTTAATTTTTTTCCCTGGTTTTGAGTGATGCTTTTGGAATGGAGTTCTGTTTGGTTGATGGGAAAATCTAAGTAAAGAAAAACCATTACTTGCTGAGAAAATGTCCACATGGGGTTGAGGAAAAACACGAAAATAGCGATTCTTTTTTTGCATTTGGAATCCCACCTTTTATAAAATGCAGATATGGTTCAAAGTTCAGTTTTTGGGAAGCATTTTACATATCGAACTTCTGCATGGTCGGACCTGTTTGGGCTTTACACTTCACAATCGTCAATTGTGCATTTAGTTTTAGCTCAAATTGCTGACGCTTTTCACATGCGTGATTTATGTATTGGTTTGAAGTTGACGATGTGAGATTTTCTATAGTGATTTTGGAGCTTGAGAAAATTCGCTGTGTCTTTATTTATCTCTCTCTCTCTCTCTTTTAAACAACATAGCATGTCAAGTATGCCTTGGGATGATCTTCATGGCTGTACCTTCTTAAAATTTTATGTGAATTGTAACAGGGATGCTGAGCACTTCTTATTCTCCTTGCTTAATACTCGTCTTTTTAACTGGCATATGATGCTTTGTCAGATATAGTTGAGTTGTTAAGCTGGAATTATTAGAGTCTTAATCATTATGCCAACCAATTTGATTGTTTTCCTTTTCTGTACTTTAATATTTCTTTTGAGTGGGTTTGCTTCCCTGGTATTAGGTAGACAATTGATTCTGTTCCTTATGTTTTTTGTTAAACAATTCACATATACTTTCATTCCATGCTTTCGGAATCTGTCATTGCTTTAGTTTTTCAAATAATGTTTAGTGTATCATCTTTAGTTTATCAAATTTATAAGTACATTTAGGCATATTTGGTGCAAGAATGTTTATATGTGAGTGCCAGATTCACCTGTGGTAACTGTAGCAAGGGAAAGGTAACATGATTGGTGATGTTGGCAAAAGTTAGTAGTATACTAATGTGTGCAAAGAGAAAACAAAAGCATCATTTCAGTCAGACATTCATGACAACAGTTTGAAACTTGATTGGATATTTGGAAGAGAAAATCAACTATGGCAGTTTTACTGGCTTTTGGCTATGCCAGAATATTTTTTGTATTTTCCTATGTATTAGCTACATGATCCAGTGATCATCTAGGTTCAGAGTAACAAAGGGAAATGACAGAGGCCTGGTGTCTGATAGTCTGAAACATTTTTCAGTTAAATTAAAATAACAAATTCATATCCATAAATTTGTGATGAGTTTTTCAGATTAATATTTTAAGGGATAAGAGAGAATCAGAGATTATGAAGGATGTAGCTTCTTATTCTTCTTGGGAAAACTATAGTTTTGGCCCATAGTCCCATACTATATTTAAATTCTTCTGAGCCACTTTTTCTTGTAAAATGATTGATACTTTAAAGGCTTTTATAGATTTTGGAGTAGGGCACTAAACATTATTTGTAAAAGAAGAATTCAACTATGGGTTTTCAACAATAGCAGCTAGATAAATCTTAAGCTAGCTATCCAAAGAAAGCATAACTAGAAATTTCAGGGCTGGACCGTTGGTAAGGATGATTTTTGGCTTTTAAATCAATTCAATTTATTTGGTTCTGACATTGCTTTGTTATAGTGCAATGGGCATAGAAGATACAGAGATCTTTGTCGTCAAGGAGCCAGATCATGTCATGGTCTATTCAGATGGAATTTCTCATGATTCAGGTCATGAAACTGGCATCGATCATCACAATGCTACAGAGTCCTATGAGCATATCAATGAGACTGCTGAACATCATAGTTCAGAGGAGAGCACAAAGGAATATGAGGTGAAGGAATGTACAACAGAAGTTTCTGTTAAGGTCTCTGATGTCAACATAAAAAAATGTGAGAAGGAGCAGTTAACCTCAGGTGTTGAGGGCATCCTATGTGAGAAGAGTTTAAAATCCCACAAAACAAAGGGTAATCCCATCCACAAGCAACAAGATACTGTGAAGGAATCAAGACGTCTTGTTGGAAATCTTCATAGTAGGTGTACAGGAAGTGTTCAAATCAAGCACACAGTCCCACTGCCATTTTCCCTAGCAACTGAGAAGCGTGCCTCATTTGGAACACATCCTGCTCTTGAAGGAGATAACAAGGGAAATAACAAGAGAAGATCATTAAATAAAAAAAATGTGCTCTCTCCAAATATATTTAAACAGAATCAGGTAAATGCTGTTGTTGAATCTGCTTCTTCCTTTAATTATTTTGATGTCTTTATATTCATGGAAGCTTTAAAGAATCAATCCCTTCTATTAGTGCTCCTAAAATATATGATCAAGGAAGAAAAGCTTCAAATTTTTAGACATGATTTCTTGTGTAGTCATCCGAAGTTCCAAACACAATATCATAAGCTTTTGATGCCTCTCCCATTAAAAAGATTTTCAGATTGTAACATAAACATCTTATAAGGACTGCTTCAAAATTGTAAATTTATAATTTAATTTAAATTTCCACTTTCATTGTCTAATCCACTGCTGGATGTTTATGGTTAATTTTGTCTTGTTGCTACTCTCTATTCATGGTTAACCTTGAAGCTTCTGTTTTGTCTGTTTGCACTTTGCAGTTGAAATCACCTTTAGTGCCAAGAAAGCCATTGCAACCTGATAACAAGAAGCATCCTGATGAGGAAGATTCGTGTTCAGTTGCTTCTATGTATCCTCTTAAACCTTGTAGTCGAAGAGTGACTAATTTCATCTCATATGCTTTTTTTTTTTTCCCTGCCAATGGTTCTTCTACTTCCTTATGGAATTTGAAATTGATATTACTCCTTGAACATGTAAAGAACTGCAGCTTCTCTGCGGTCAGTCAAATCCAGGGCAACTGTTGCTTTAGCTCCAGTGTTTCGGAGCACTGAACGTGCTGAAAAACGGAAGGAGGTAATGCCTGTATATTGAGTGGATTTGTTTAGATTGATTTTTCTATCCCTAACCCTAATTGATTGGTGCATGTTTTTCTTCCATCATAGTTTTATTCAAAATTAGAGGAAAAGCACCAAGCAAGGGAAGCTGAGAAGAGTCAAAGTGAAGCAAGGACCAAGGTACAGCACTTCCTCACGTATCTGCAAAACGATGATTTATCTCTGGTTATCCTATGAGCTTAGACATTGTTTGTCATTTTGTTGCTTCTTTTCCCCTTAAAGGCTTATAGCTTAGTTTTCTTACTGTGATTCCTTCATCTATTTTGAAACATTTAAGGAAGAGAGGGAGGTAGCTATCAAGCAACTGAGAAAGAGTTTAATGTTTAAAGCAAGCCCTATGCCGAGCTTTTACCATGAGGGACCTCCACCTAAAGTTGAATTGAAGAAGGTATGTATTCACTGTTGTTCTTTTACTTGTATGTGTATCATATATGAGATATGAGATTCAGACATGCTAAGCTCTCAAAGCAATTTTTATCAACAATAAACTTAGGAACAACACAATATAATTATAAAAGATTGAGTTGTAATTCATCATCTAGGCATCTTTTTCAACTTGTATGCATGACTAAACTTGAGTAATATACTAATGTGTCTGGGCCAGCTGCCACCCACCCGTGCAAAATCTCCAAAGCTGGGTAGGCGAAAGAGCTGCAGTGGTGCAGTCAATTTATCTGAAGGGGACAAGGTCAAAGGAGCTGTTGTTCTAGGAAAGCAACACACACCGTTGAATGACAAAGAAGATGCCAGTACAAACGGTTGTGATAGGAGCTATTTGTGAATGATGGCAGTGATATTTATGAACTCAATAACAAGATCAAGCATATTGGAGAAATAAATATGATCAAAGTAACTGGACAAGCGGACCTGGAGATCAGCAGCCAGTCATAAAGTTTTGAGTGAGATTTGTTTTTTACCTTTTCTTTTTAGTTTATGAGAATCTGGGGTCTTGTTTCTTGTGACCATTCCAAATCATGTTCATGTTATTTCCGTTAACTTATAAGCACTTGCTGCTTTGCTTTGTGTAATGTAAGTAGTGAAAATGTTTATTTGTAATTTATTTCAACTTATTTGTAAATTGAAATCCCATAGCTCATGACGATTTAAGCATTTGTTTGGCTACCTGAACTCTTAACACCAGACTGTTTGAAGTTGTTATTAAATAATGTTGTTTGGTGAACAAGGCATTTGATGCTGCATTCTCGCAATTATTTTGCACCTGAATCTCTTTATCTCTTATTACTATAAGAGCTGATTATATGGTGGTGGTGGGCGGTGGGGTGTGGAAGGGGTGGGTTGAGGCGGTGGCTTGGTGCAGGGACAGACCCATGTTATATGTTGTCAATTGTACCTGAAATGAAACAGCAAAACCGTGAAGTCTGTAGCGTGCTAAGCACTACCCTCAAGAATTATTTCGGTATAAACGAAAATTTCTTAGAGTACAACAGATTCTTCCTGTTTGACAGGAATTCAAGAACTACAAGAAATTTTTAGTAGATGTAGAGGAGGAGAAAGTGAAGTAGTACAGAAGAGAGAAGCAGAAAATGATGTATATAAAATCACAGTCAGTAAACAGTATTTATAGAAAGTAAAAAGAGCTGTTTAGAAAATATGATCGTTGGCATAATAATGTCAGAAAACGGATCTGTTTGTTGAAAACTAATTTACCTGTTAAAAACTAATTATCTGCTTATTAAAAACTAATTTACCCGTTAGAAACTAATTGGAACGTTAAAACAGATTTGCTCGTTTGGAAAGACTAAGTTAAATACGACTAAGTCAGTTTTGATTTTTTTAAAAACCTCATTTTCCTGGTAAGATAAAAAAATTAATTAAATATTTGACAAAAGATTTGAGCTTCATGATATCACGCGCAGGGGAGACAAATCAATGAATTATGAATTGCACTAGTCATGAGCTTTTCAACTTAATTTTGTGCGCGCGAGTCCACCACTTTATTTGTTTCTTTCAAAGCTCAAAACACATGTTGAGATATAAACTCTTTCAAAGACTTATTTTCAACTAATGTGAGACTTATTCTTTTGAAAATATACTTTTCACAACATTATATACAATGGGGATTCATGCTCCCACTCATTTTAAGAAATTTTTTATTATTTATAATAGTTATTTGATATTTTTACTCTTTTATATTTTTAACTTTGTCCCTATTTGATGTATAAGTAAGTAAATTTGTTATAAGAGAAATTAAAATTCTTATAACATTTTTTTTAAAACTGCATCTCATATAATTAAATGTCAAGATCATATATATATATATATATATATATAATAATTTGATAATGAAAAAATTATTTATATATAATAGTATTGATAATGAAAAAATTATTTACATTGTGAAATGAATAATTGTAAATTAATCTTTTATCACTGAGTATTACTATATTTTTTTATTTAATTTTTTGATACTTGTATATTGTTTTTATCTTCACTATTTACATTTGTTGGACCCGTCACTAACATAGTGGGGGTAGGAGTAAGGGTGGAGTGAGTAAAATTGTAAAACTTAAGTAATTAATCTATGGATCAATTGAGAAGTGGTCCATAATAGAATGCTCTAGACAAAACATTACTGAAAGTAATAAAGTAGAGGGGTTCTAAGAGGAGTGAATGTCAGGGGGAAGGGGGAAAGAATGCCAAAGCTGTGACAGCATGTATTAACCTCCAACTTTATGGATTATATAGACATTACGCGCAATGTGATCGACCCTTGACTAAAAGGAGGAGCTTTGTTAATATGGATTTAACAAGTTTGAATTTATTAATAGATTATTTTTTTAATTTAGTAGTATTTATATGTAAATTTAAATGTATACAAAAATTATCAATTAAAATTTATAAGTTATTTATATGTATAATTATTTATAAAAAAATTGAATTAATTAAATTTTTATATAAATTTAAATATTATTAATTAAAATTTATCTTTTAATTTAAGTCATTAATTTATTTTAATAATAAATTAATAACTCAAAAGTCATAATCTATTCATAAACCACTTTATAAGTACTTGATATTAGAATTCTTCCTAAAAGGAAGATGGTGCAATTAATTAAACAGACATTCCCTTCATAGGCAAAACTGATATTTTGCTTGCTGTATTCATCAACTATTCATAATGCAAGAGGAATGTATAACTAAGCTGTAGGGGGTTGAGCTTTGTTGGTTTGGAAATAATGTCTTGGTAGTTATGATAGAAATCGAGAGAAAAAAGTGTGTATTGTTTAGACGGTTTAGTTTTTGCACGGCAAAAGCAATACCTTTTGAATAAAACATGCCAGTTGAGTTTCTCATTTTTATCTAAAATTTATGTTTTATTAGGAACGTCAGAGGTGATTTCTGATCTATGTACGTATTTAGGTACATCAAAGTATATTAAATAAAATATTAAAAACAAGTTATGCATACTCGTAAATGTTACATAAAGAAGCAATTGCTGATATATATCCAATCTCGTTATTTTTTTAATTTTTTCATAAATTTGTTCTGTATTTTATCAAAATATTATAGTCAAATATAATACAATTTATTGTTTTTTTTCATGCAATTATATAATAAACATATTTTTAATGGACACAAAACATTATCTTACAAATTAGTTTGAAAAAAATTACAAAGGAAGCAATAGATGATGAGGTTGAAAGCATTTTGCTGGTTCAGTTGTTGACTGCTTGGTGGACAGGTGGGACCCATAGGCATCTACCATAACCATGCCAACGGATGGGCCCTTCTCCCTGATTTTTATTAGAATCGAGAAAATATTTGGGTAGACTATATTTATAAAGTTGTGTAGATTAAATTAATTAATATTTAAATAATTATATATTTTTTTGTATTATATATTTATTTTATAATACAAATAATAAGGTATTAATTATTAATTGATTTAATTAATATAATTTGTGTAGATAAAAATTATACAAATATTTTTAATTTAAGAGGAAGAGGGATGGGTTTTCTTGCTCCTGGCACTTTTGTTGGGCGAAGAAAAAAAAATATCAATTCATATTAAAAATAAAAAAGTAATCTGAGTTTATTTGTCGAAATTGGAATCGCTCAATTGACAAACTAAATTCCACGTGACAAATTTTTTCTACAGAATAAGGGTTTAAAATCCGCAAAACAACTTGTGACCGAAACCAAGTCAATGCTTGAATAGGAATTAGTCTGGCGTAGAGAGTAGCGACACTTTTTCGGTCTTACCAGAACAAAATTTCAAAACTCGTAACTTAATCTAATTGTTTTTAAGAAAATAATCATTTTATATTTTTTTAATAATATAAATATTATTTATATTATTTTTAATAAATGTGATTGAATAAAAAAATAATAATAAAAATATAATAAATAATATTAGATAAGATATAAAAAATATATATATATTATTTAATATAAAAATATAAAAATTATTGTTTTTACTTTTTAGAGTCGAAGAGTACTCCTATTAAATGCATTTTGTTTTCTTTCTTTTTTCCATTTTTTTTAAGCCATTAGAGCCACCAGAGTAATTGCCACATGTTTTTTGCACATATAGTATGAAAAGATACTGACATTATCTGAAGCAATTTAATATCCCTGTCTGTCTTATACGGCAAGCCATATTTGCATAGTGAGAAGGGATTCAAAAACCTGTCCCAAAATAATTATGATTTTTTATTATATTTTTTATATCATTTTTTTATATTTTTTTATATCATTAATTATATATTTTTTTATTTTTTACTTAATCACACCCATCTAAAATAATATAAAAATAATATTTACACAAAAATAATATAAAAACATCATTTTTCTTCTCAAAATGCTTTCTCCTTCTCTGTTTCTCCGATGAAAATTTGACAATTAAAACATAATTGACACATCATTTATATTAAAAACTGTTACATCTTTAACACTGTTGAAGGAAACAGGGAAAGAGACAGAATTTCGGGGACACGTCATTTGAATACGCGAGAAGATATAATGAATAGTGATAAAGACAAATCATTGACTTTAATTTTTGTTTTTAATTTTATTTAATTTTTTTAATTTTATTTAATTATATTAATAAACACATAAAAAATTAAATAAAATTAAAAATAAAAGATAACTAAATTTTATTCTAGTAATACTATCCCTGTCTAATGTGGCAAGCCATATGTACATAGCGAGAAGATATTGTGATATGATATACATTGAAGAATCACTCAGCCTATAAATATCTTTTTAACTTTTTCCCATTTTCAGTGAGTTTTTTTTTTATTTTAAAATTTTTCTATTTTACTGTCTTCTGTCCGCTTACCACTTCCTCTTTTTCCCTGCCTCAGCTTGAGCTTAAAGAGGACTACCAGTATTTCTTTCAATTTAAGCTTGGAATCACACTGTTTGGGAGTACCATTCATCAATGAAGGTTCCCCATCTATTCGTTTCTCCCTTTTTTGAAGTGGCAAGCAAAAGAGAACTCCTTTAAACACCCATCTCAAGATCATGATACACACTATATGTCCTATTACTTTTACTCACTGTTTAAGTCACGATGACAACATAAACTCTATAAGCAAGAAACTCCATCATAATTTTGTAGGCAAATAAATAAATACGCCAATAAAAAAGAAATTAAACACTATAGTCCCCAAATTGTATACAACTGCATAACTGGCTCCATCTATGTTTAGGTTGCCCCCGATCATAGCGTCTTATTAAACTCACGTATATGAATTCGTGGAGTGTACTTCTGCTGTCACACTTGTGCAAAACTGTACATGTAATGTAATTGAATATAAGTTTAACCAGAAAAAGATTGATATCACCTCAACCTGGACAAAGTTATGTAATTGTGTCCAGTTGTAACGAGTTGTGTAAATAACATTACCTTCATGACTTCAATATAAAGTCAGTCCAGCAGATGGGAATAAGCAGCGCCATGTCTGTGTTAGGACTTTTGGCATTGTTTGGTAACAGATTGGTAAGGAAGGTAGGACTTAAAGGAGCTTTGCAAGTCCTTTAACAGATGCTAAAAGAGGCTGTTACTTTTGCATCACTAATCCACCAATCTTTTCTTGATTTGAAACCATTTACCATCAATGAGGCAAATGGGCCCTATTTACTCTATGAAATTACCTTTCCTTTTCATTTTCCAAGACAAAATTTGTATATGTTTGAGTTGAGAGAAATAAATAACAGTACACATTGACAGATATAATATTGGCACAGTGGCACTAATATAAATTTGAAATGACTATTTCTGAACAGCCATTTAGGTTAGAAAACTCTACTTGCTCCCCCCCCCCCCCCCAGTCACCCGCACTGAAGAAAACCAAAGAAAAGGAAAAATCTCTTCCCTTAAGGGAGGATGTTTACACACAACTTAAGTGTTGGATTTGTCCCAAATTTCTATTTTGACATGTATGGATAGTTTCTTATGTTTTTAATAAATTCGAACTTTAGTTTGTAATTAATATTAAAATAAGGGAGAAATATGTGAGACTTGTTTTTAATAAAAAAAAAAAAGAGAGTTACGAAGAGATTTAGAGAATAAGTAAGCTTGTTTAGAGAATAAGAGTAGTGGATTATAAATATTATATTAAGAAATTGTATAAGTTATGGGAGTGAGAATAAAAATTTAAAAGAGATTATTTTGTAAGATTTGCATATTAGATTTAATTATTCTCATTCGTAAATATAAACATATTTATCACATTAAATTTTATATGTGATTTGTTTAATATTTTTTTTTAACTATTAATATTTATGTATGTTTACGGAAAAAAGGGATGTGACAAAATTGAAGGATGGAATATAGTATTCTCCTAAAAATTTGAAAGGTAAAATTAATAGTCTATACATATTTAAAATTTGTCTTGAAAATTTGACAGGATGGATGGGGGAGCCATAGCAAGTGGGACACCACGTTTTGCGACAAACATTCCCCACCTTCACGTATATAAGGGCCCATAATGCATGGCCACATCAAAATCAAACAGTCCTCTCTGCCTCTCTCAAATTAATCCCTTCTCTCCCACTTTTCTCCACACACACGTATGAAGGAGTTGAGGGGAATGCTGTCTGGTTCGAGACCATTCTTCTGAAGCAAAGAACACCATGGAATGATTTCGGACCAGGCTTCATTCCCCCCAGCTCAAAGTTTCTGGCAAGTTGTTGCTATTAACAATTCAATTCGTTCTTTTCGTGCAAGATAATTCAATGGCCAACTAACGTGTAAGAGTTCTTTTCTCTTAGTCTTTTCATGGAAGTTTATGCGTTCCTTTCTTAAAATTTGCAGCAGAAAGTACTGAAACTCCATTGAAAATATGGGAACTTTGTTTTTTTGACTCTAGAATTTCTGTTTGTCCTATATTTTATTTATTTTTACATAGATTCTTTGACCATGCATAAGAGAAGTTGCATTTACCAATCTTCATAAGTCCTTTTTTCTGTGTTTCAACTAGCCAGCATAGCCCTTTGTTTGTGTTCAATCCTTAAATATTTAACAATTAGCAACATCAAATCTGGTTCATGTTCAGACTTTGGAGCAATTAAGATTATATAAAAAAGGCAAAAGAAGAATGTGTTGCGGTTTGTTGGGCTATATTCAATTCTATCAGGAAAATCACAATTAAGTTAATTGAAACAAAACACTGACCATACAAATTTTCTTTGGAATTTGGAGGTGCACCCTCGGTTGCATACCCTTTACTTGTTTTCACCAAATTCGTTGAAAAACAGAGGTGTTGGTGTGAAAATATGATTGAAAAGGGTTAACCGAATTGATGCAGACAAAGTTATGGCTTATCTTATTTTGAAGTTGAACTTTTGTTTGTTGCCTTTGCTTGTGGAGAGTTGCAAAGAATATAAGTTTTGGACATTTCACTTTATTTGTTGCATGAGAGGAAGAATTCTTTTGGAGTACCAAACCAAATAACCAATCAAAGTGAAGCTTTGAATTTCTCTTTTTTCAACCCTAAGACTGCCATCATAACCAATCCCTTACTCTTAGCCCATTCCTCGCTTTTTAATGTTGTGTGGGTCAGATTGTGCATGAAATCCTGGTCGTGTTTGGTTTGATGGAATTATTTTTTATGGAATGGAAATGAGAATAGAAATGAGAGTGGAAATATGAAATGAAATAAAATGTTCATTCCGATATTTTGTTTGGTATAGATAAGAATGAAATGGTGACTTCACTTCATTTAATTTCATTTTTATATTTGATATATTGTAATTGATATAAAAAATACAGTAAACATTAATTTATGAATTTTAAAGTTAAATAGGCTTGAGTTGGCGTGGGCTAACTTTTGGGCCTAAAAAATACGGATTTGCCAGAAAAGATTTTGAGATTGAAAACATGTGCTGGACATGTTGTGCTACTTTTTACACTTATATTTTGGTGAAATGGAATGAGGATTGCATCACTTTTGTGATAGAATACCTATTTCTACAATTGTAAGAATGTTTATTTCCTTGGGAATGCTTATTCCTGTTCGAATGACTTAACCAAACATGTAAATGTGAATTGCTTATTTTTACTCTTATTCTATTCTATTCCATTCAATTCTCTCCAACCGAACCAACTGAGACCTTAGTATCACGTGGGTGATGGGTCTGTAACTAGTTGGATCTTATTCTCAGCCTTTACGCACTAATGTTTACTACAATGAGGCTCCTATGCTACAAACCCCATCCCATTTGAAAGTTAATGCAGTAACACCACATTTGCTGATACAGCACAAATCTGCCGAAAATGATAGCATTACATATGCAGAGGTATATGTATCATGTCCTTTGCTGGGTTGGGAAAGTGGAAACTGGATGGCGTTGGGAGAATTGAACTTTGCAGCCTCGTGTTATTTCTTTTTGGAAATGATTAGAGAGACATAGAAGTAACTCAGATTAAAAATTTATTGGCTACAATTAGTATGTTTTATTGCCCACATTTAGTACGTTTTATTCGCTACAATGAGGATCCTATGCTACAATCCCCACCCCATGTGAATGTGAATGAAGTAACACCACATTAGCTGATACTGCACAAATCTGCTAAAGATGATATAGCATTACATTTGCAGAGGTATATGTATCATGTCCTTTTTTGGATTGGGAAAGTGGAAAGTGGGTGGCGTTGGGAGAATTGAACTTGCAGCCTCGTGTTATTTCTTTTTTAAGATAATAAGAGAGACAGAGAAGTAACCCAGATTAAAAGTTTATTGGCTACAATTAGTATGTTTTTATGAAGCATATGATTCATATAATCCAAACGAGTTTTATAGTATTAACTATGTTTCATTAACTATGGGCAAGCCAGTAGCCACTTTCAAGTTTCAATGACATGATTGTATATAGAACCTAGTAAAACCATAGCACATGAGATAGAGGCAAACGAAATCCATATATAAGGGGGAAGAAAAAAAGTAATTATCATAGAGCATGTTAATTATCATAGAAATATTTTGGAACAAAATTCCTAATTGTATTTAGATAATTTAGGTTTGAAGCAGTCATGAACATGCATTTTCCAAAACGTTGAAAGAGTCATAATGTATCAATGCTCAATCGAGTTTTATGGGAGAACAAATAAAAGACTCTAAAGATTGAATATTCTAAAATTTAATCCTGATGTAGTAAACACCAATAGGAATCATTAATATTTGGTAGAAAATAGAAATCGTATGGTATATATTAGTCGAACATAGGAATGACAATTCTCCCCGAAATCATATGGTATATATATTTCTTGTCCCGCGAGTCGAACTAAATTATCCTTTATAATATATATATATATATTATATAAATAAATATATAATTTATTAATTTCATCTTTAATTAAATTTTATATTTATTTAAAATTAAAAATATTAAATAATTTATTTCATTTATTTCTTATTTTTTTAATTTTTTATTTTTATTTTATTTTTTTAATATAGTGGAAAATCTTTGCGGATATCCGCAGGGATTGAAGAATTTGCCGAGGCCGGGGACGAGGACGGGAACGGGGTTGGAGTGTTGGGACGGGGAAGCGTAGAGTTTCTCAAGCTCCGCCACGCCTTGTGAGTGCCATCCCTAGTCGAACATATATATATATATAAATCTAACTTTGCCGTTTCATGGATGTTTGCCACCACTAACTATCCCGTCCGTACAATGATGAGAAATGACATCATTTTTGGATTCTTGATTACGTTGGCACACAAATATAGTGTACTTTGGGATGAGATTCCCAGCCAGAGGAGTCAAAAGAGAAGAGAGACATACTGAGTATGTTATCACAAACACAAAGATAAAGCTGATTCCTATGCTCGATAAAGTCCATTGGAATCCCTTCTAAACATAGTTACATGTATTCCCATATAATTTTCTTTGTATGCTTGCTTTTCTGTGACTTGATGATTTTGCAATTCCATAAAGCATTCAACAGGGATGTGAAAGAACTTTGAAAAGTTTACTTAAAAAGAGTGAAGGAGAGATTAAACTATAGAAGACGAAATTAGAATCTTTAAAAAATAAAAAATAAAAGAAGCAACTAATGTACAAGACATTCCGTTTGGGTTTTGATTAATAATAATACTGTTCATTCTGTTGGACCTCTTGAAACAGGTTATGGCGCATAGATTGGGTTTGAGTTGATTTGGGCTCCTTGTCTAATTAGGAAAAGTAGCTTCAATCAATGTTTGCTCTTGCCAGCGAACGCATGTGCTGCCTTTGGGCCACGGCCTCTACTACAGCAGGCCCTATAAAAAAGAGTGATTTTTCTATATACAACTCACCAAATTTATTATCTTAAAATTCTTTCTGAAATAAAACATGTAAAGAAATTATTTTTTTAAAATGAATTATAAACATAATCAATTTTTTTAAAGAAATAATTTACAGCTAAACAAAACAGCAACACTCAACAAAAAAAATCTCTTATATATCCTTCGACAAATGCACATGACTTTTTGGTTGTTCAGACTTCAGAAAAGGTCGTCGCCTAACAAATCCTAATCCTAATCCTAATCCTAATAATTAATTAATGCAAACACATCAACGCCAGTTATTGTGCCACGTGGCTGTGTTTCTCTCTCTAAAAACTCTGTCCCTTTCTCTCACAAAAAAAGAATGGGTCTATCCTGTTGCGTTGTGTGGAAGGGATGGAACGGAACAAACTCGTTGGGTGTGTCCTCTCCATCATCGAGGTTTCCATTATTTAAGAATTCGATTTCGAATTTTCGTTTTGATTACTTTCACTCACACGAAGGAAGGAGAGAGAGAGAGAGAGGGATCTTTTAGTTTCAATGGAGGAGGCATTTTTCTTCGATGTAGTGGAGTTTCTGAAGAAACCCTCGATAACGGAGACATTCGTCGACATCTTGCTATGTGCCGTCCCGATTTGGGTGGCGGTGATGATCGGGCTGGTGATCGGGTGGTCGTGGCGTCCAAGGTGGACGGGCCTTGTCTTCCTCGGCCTCCGCAGCAAGTTCCGCTTCCTCTGGACCGCTCCGCCAGGGTTCGGAGCCCGCCGCCTCTGGTTCGCTTTCACCGCTCTCTCCGCCTTCTCCATTTGCCGCACCTATTGGTCCAATTTCAAACGCAAGGGCAAGGGCCAAGGCCAAGATCCCTCTCCTTCGCAATCCGACAATGCCGACTCCAATTTGGGGAATGCACCCAATGACACTACTCGGTAGCTCCTCAATTTTTTGACCTCTTTTACTATCATAGTTGTGTTAAATTTTTGGCATTAATTTCAATTATTAGGTTTTTTTTGATCGAAATTGATCTAGACCGAGCTATGTTTATCTGGTTTTGACGATGGGGATTAATTTGAAATCCATTTTGTATTCTAACGAAGGTGTGTCGCAGCATGCTTGATCTCTGATTATATACATTTAGTAGGGGACTACAATAGTTTAGGATATGAAATCCTCTAAAAAGAAACGATAACACACCATATTTATTTAGGATAGGACAAATCTAAATATTGAACTGTTCTATATATTAGGCGTGTTAGTATTTATTTTTTAATGATTGTTTTTGCATTTTGTTTTTCAGCATTTTTAGGTTTAAACATGTATGAATAGATCTGATCTGGACAATCTAATTCGCTTTGGTTGAGGATAGGGATATTTTAGTGGCTACCGCGCACATTTTATGTTCTATTCAGCAACTGGATCACTTCTTTTGGAGCTGACCTATCTCTTTCTGGTTTTAAGAGATTGGTTGTAGCATTGATTATCTTGCAGTTTGTAGTGATTCTGTGTTTAAGCCTTTTTGTCTGTTAGATTGATGGATTTTCTTCTGTGTGTCTAATCTCCATCAATATGACTTTCAGCTTCTTTTTTTTTCTTACTGTATAATGAATTTCATGAATGCACAGAAACATTATTATATTGATGTTTAAATATTACCTTTGTCATTGCTTACTTCTAGTTCTCAAATGGCATTTTGATATATTGTGGTTGTATTACTAGAGGAAGAATGGAGTGTTTTGCTCATTATACAACTTGGTTATTGCACATGCATTAGGTCCGGTGATAAGACTGAGGAGAGAGGGCAGGATATTGTTACACAGACTGATTTGGAACATCTTTTTCATCTTCTCGAAGGGAAGGATGGAGTGATGGACTGGCAATGTTTTATGGAGAGGTCAACACCAAACATGCAATACCAAGCTTGGCGTCATGATCCGGAGGTAGATTCTGAGCTTCAATTTTCATCTCGTGCATATTCTATATAACCTGATGAAAAATCATACATGTCCTATATTAACGATGAATTTGGATATCCTTTTTATCAGAGGCACTTTTTCCTCCTAGTTGAAAGTGTATTTATGTCATTGAGTTATATCCATTCCATATTTCAAACACCCACTATAATATACTATCATCATCATCACCATCATCTATGTTGATGATTATTTCTTTTTGTAGTTCTACAGTAGAAATATATCAGCATCTGATGTTGGATCTGTTAACAGACTGGTCCTACAATTTACCGTAGTAGAACTGTCTTTGAAGATACAACTCCAGAGTTGGTGAGGGATTTCTTCTGGGATGATGACTTTCGTCCTAAATGGGATCCTATGCTCGCATACTGCAAAGTATTGGAGGAATGCCCTCATAATGGGACAATGATTTCTCACTGGATTAAAAAGGTATTTGGACCAAAGATCTTAGAGACTGTTTTATGTCAAGTGTACAATGGTATTTGGCTCACTGATACCTCATTCATTCCTTCTATCTGTAGTTCCCCTTTTTCTGTAGTGATCGAGAATATATTATTGCTCGAAGAATATGGCAGGCTGGAAATACATACTATTGTGTGTCAAAGGTATGATTGTGACATGATTCACTACAATTTTATGGCATTTTCTCGTGGCTTGTTTATGTTTTTCTCACTATAGCTTGTTAGGATCGGAGGGGGAGCCCAAAAGTCGAGATCTCCATCAATGGGTGAGAATGAGAGTCTGAGAGTGATTGTCTTGTAAGGCTTACAGGCTAGATTTATTTTAATAGTAGATTTGACTCTTCTCATCTGTGAATGTAGGCATATTAACCGAACCACGTTAAACCTTGTACGTGATCTGTGTGATGTTTTTCCCAATTACTAATATTTATTGTATGTTTGTGTAGAAGGGAATGTGATATTCCCCAAAGAGATCGATGGGAATGTAATATTCCCAAAAGATTGAAAGAGGGATGCAATATTCCCTCCAACATAGCTAGCCTCCACTCTTCTATCGCTAGAAAAATAAAGTCCTATTGATTTGAAGACACTAACAGTGGAAGTTTCTATTTCTCACTTGAAATAATTGGACAGGAAAGCGTGGATTATATGACATAAAGGAAAGGAATAAGTGGAAAAAAAGGTTCCATCTCCCCCCACCCCCCCCCCCCCAAAAAAAAAAAAATAGTTGAATGTAAATTGCTTATAAGAAATTCGTGTCTGGTAGTTTTAACCGAGTCACAGTGTGGGTTGATCTTATAATTTGAACTAGTTATTAACATGATATACTTTGTTGGAGAATTTGAATACTTATGTATATATCTTAGCTGGTGAAACTTATCGTTTTAATATCTCTTAATACATTTCTGGTCTTTTCTGTATGTTTTTAGTATTTAATGTTATCCTTCAAGTTTTCATGAATTAAGAATTCAATAAAGCTGCAACATTATATGTTGCAAGGATTGGCCTTGGGACTTTGCATAGATGACGGGATGAAAATCAGTCTGATGACATTGCATTGCCTTTGCTTATCAGTTTCTTAATTCTTTCAATCATTTACTCCATCAATTGCAAAGTATTTCATAGTTCATTCAAAGAATTTGTTAAGATGATTCATTGCTTTCTATATAATCCATTTCTCGTATTTCTTTGAGTAACTAATATGAATTTTTCATAATGATTATTATGCATAAGCACTGGGTTTATTACTATTTAATCTTCAATGTCGTAGGGAGTGCCCTATCCAAGTTTGCCAAAACGTGACAAGCCCAGACGTGTAGATCTCTATTCTTCTAGTTGGGTAATCAAACCTGGTAAGAATTGTCAAAAACAATTATTATTACTTGTTAGTGGTAACTATTCAATGGTGGTGTTTCAACTGCTGATTTTGGAAAATTGATGCAGTGGAATCTCGCAAAGGAGATGGTCAGCTGTCTGCATGCGAGGTTACCCTTTTACATTATGAAGACATGGGGATTCCCAAAGATGTTGCGAAGTTGGGAGTCCGTCATGGGATGTGGGGAGCTGTCAAGAAATTGCATTCTGGAATGAGAGCTTACCAGAATGCTAGGAAAACTGAGGGTTCTTTGTCAAGATGTGCATTGATGGCAAGTAAGACAACCAAGATTTCTTGTGACAGAAACATGCATTCCTCAGAGCCTGCGTCTTGCGAGGAAGAGACGGTGCAAGCCATCAGTAATACCAGACAAAAGGGTCATGGCATCGACTGGAAGTGGGTGGCGGTTGGTGGGGCTGTTGCTCTGGTTTTGGGTGTTCACAATGGTGTAGTAGGGAGAGCGTTGTTATTGGGAGCAGGGCACAGACTTGCACGGAGGTGAGTGATCTAGAATCTGGTCAATAGAAAGTTTCTATTTATCTCCATTCTGAAGATTCATCCTAAATTATATTTAGACCGTCATATTTATCCCTATCAAATGTTAATTTTGTGGTTAATTTTTTGTATTAGTTTCAACCTTGTTAGATTCATTTCGCTCTTGCGTTTTAGAATGCTAAGCTGCAATTGCATGCATTAAAAAAAAAAAAAAACAAAGAAGAGAATCCTTTCAAGAGCGTTGTTATCAAGTTATGGACCACTTCACAATTTTATATCTTACCAAGATTAATTGCATGATTTAACAAAATTCTTTGGCACCGTAACCAAAAAAGTAACAATAGGAACAGCACAAACTGTTTTTTGGTACAGAGAAACAGCATAAACTACATAATAATAATAGAATGTAGTTTGATAATTGAGTGTTTAAGAATTTGTCGGATTAAAGTGATTCGATGTTCAAACAAAAGATAAAATGAGTACTTTATTGCATCAATTATCAAATGATAAACTAGAGCAGTTGAGCTCAATAATTCTGTACCACCACTTCTGAATAGTGAAAAGATATGGTATGATATTGATGTCCCAAACACGGTTGTCCAATATTTCGTTGGTGACGTCCTAAGACATTTTGGGAAACATTTATTTTACATTTTTAAAAACAAATTTTTATATTGTGAAATTAATACAGCCTCTCCAAAAGCGAAAAAAGGGACTAAAAAGAGATATTTAGAAGTAAATAAAAAAAAATTGAATTATTGATAAAGGAAAAAAAATAAAGAGATAAGTAAGCGCGAATTAGGCATGTCTGGGGATAGAGCCTCGTTTTTTATTGGCAGTACATAGTTTTGAAAAAAAAAGAGTTGATGATATAATAATTTATTATAGAAAAATAAAATTTCTTTGCGTTGCCCCATAATAATTAGGGTATGTTTGAAACTATTGTAGTTATCCGTGCAATGCACGGGGCTACCTTCATATGTACCACGTTTATTCATCAATTACAGATTACTATCATAAAGACACGCAGTAGTTCATCCACAAACACTACCTAATTAAAAGGAACTATATTACTTACATAAAACAATAAAATTTGATGAAAGTCAAACTTAGATATATTCAAACAAATTATCCACATCATATCCTAACCAAGTATACACAAATTAAACATGGAGCAAACCAACTATGTCTAGGCAAAGTGTCCATATTTAGACAACTATCTACAAAAGCCAAAAAGCAAAAGTTGTTCCTTTTCTCCCTTAGCAGAACACAAAATATCCCACAATCTGGATCTAGTAATCTACACTAATAAATGCATCCATGTTTAATGGTAAAGAAAATACCATCAGCGTCTCGTCCAGAATTTGACAACATCGCCCTTATCCAAACTCTTGTCTCGACAAAACTTGTACCAATCGAATCCAATTTTGCACTCAGCATCCATCCTACCAGTCGATAGCAGTCTACAATTAATCCGCTGTTCATTTCCAGTGATAAGAGAGACATTTGGTTGAGGGCGAACCAGCTCCAAGCGAACGAAAGTAGCAAGAATATTCTTCAGGCAATGAATAAAACCAAACATCAGTTATTAAGTAAGGAGTATATTTTTGCTTTCCACAACCGATGCAGAACTTAGATGTTTTAGAATTGTTAAAATATATAACTTAGTCCATCACACAAACCACAATTAAAAATAATTAAGCAATAATAATATACACTAACCATAGTAAATTTTGGATAGAGAGAACTTCTACAATTGGAAGATGATACATTAGTATCAGTTTTTTAAACGGGTAAATTTCTTAGTCAATGATTCACCTGTGGAAGGAAAAAAATGAAAACGTTATAACAAACTCAATAATATAGCATCACCCCATATAATAGTGCAAAGCAGGTATCATCAGCCACGTACCACTAATCCCTGCATTCTGCTCCAACTTTCTTTTCCTTTTCTCTGTGTTAGTTGTTTTCCTACTCGCTCTTACAGCTCTAACATCAATATCGCTATTCTTGTGCATGTCTTCAAACCAAGGCAAGACAAAAATGATTAACAATCCCAGATCAATGCATACTCAATACAGAATGATCGTATTTTAAGATAAGAGTTAAATCAATCATTAAACATTAAACTTCTTAACAATGTAGCTTTACATTGAATGGAGAAAACGGGATGCTATTCCACAATGTTAAATAGATAGAGAGTTTTAAATATAATTTTAATTATACAACTCTATTCTTTCAGGCCACTTAGAACAACAACTCATCCAGCTACGTAGTTTAGCACCTATATTTTTATGTAGGACACTATTTTATAGAAAAGTAAAACAACGATCATCAAGTAAAAATAGTCCCCAAAGGTGAGGCAGTTCGATTCTCATCCCCATAGCCCCTTTGAAAATTTCATTTGGCAAAAGCTAGTTGCTCACATATTCATACAAGTTAGCCATGTAATTGTAGATAAACGAAGGCAGGAGATAATTGATAAAAACTGTAAAGTATAAGCATAAATGCAAGACTATAAAGGAAGCATTATGCAGTTGTATTCTAGATTAATCCATGCATGGTGCTATATATGCTATACTTTTCTTGCAATATATATATATATATACACACACAGAGAGAGAGAGGGAGAACAATGTTTAGTGCACACACTTGTGGGCATAACTCGTCAAATCCTTACTTAGTTGGCAAGATCACACAATGTGTAAAAATTTAAGCGAGAAAGATTATCGTAAAAGGGTGGAAAGTATACAAATTAGAGAAATTTTTTTCAATGTGTAATTATAATTGAATATGGTTCTCTAGAGAATCTAAACATACTCCAGACAAATTAAGAATCTGGATATTTTGGAAAAATAAAATAATCAACTAAAGCATAAAACTAAAAACTATCAACATACCAATATAAAAAAAACAAAGTGATGACTCAATTCCATATATTGTCAAAGACCTCTTTGTAAACCACATTCTTCGTCTAGTGAGAAAGTTGACCATTGTTATCCGAAACCAAGATTTTCAAGTCACTTTTACACTAAACTCTAGAGACAGCAACATATAGCTGACCATGTGAAAATACTGGTCTAGGCAAAAATAAACCAACATGAGATAAAGTCTGACCTTGACTTTTATTAATAGTCATAGCAAAGCAAAGACTTACAAGAAATTGTCTTCGTCGGAATTTAATTGGTATTCTTGGATCAGATGGGATCAAGTTCATTCGAGGGATGTATACTTTCTCACCAATAATTACCTGTTACAACTCTTGCACCAATAACTTTGCTATCCAACTCGACAATAATAAGTCGTGTACCATTGCACAAACTAGATGATTGATCAATATTTCTTAACAATATAATAGGAACACCTTTTTTCAAAATCAATTTATGCGTCGGCAACCCTGAACATTTAATATCATTTAAGAATTCAATGGTAATCTATGCAATGTCAATACCAACATCTTCATCAGACTTGCATATGGAATTAGAACTTCGATACTCTTTTCCATCCCCAGGAATCAAAGACAATACAAAGTCATTAACCTTTTCAACTACCTCAAGTGTTAGTGCTAGTATTGCCCTATTTTCAAAAAATTTATAGTTACTTATATTGTCAAGCAAATTAGGAAAAATGCATGAAACAATATCTGCAATGTGGTTTTCTAAGTCTAAAATTAAAAGGTCATCAGGTATTTCAACATCAGCTTCACCATCATTCACACCTCCAACCACCCCATCACCAATTTTAAAAATCCAATATCCAAACTCTTCCATTTCAACAACATTAGAATTGGCAAGACCAGATTGCAATCTCATATTTTTTGTTAACTGTAAAACTTTGCAACATTTTTACAACTTTGAGGAATTAATAGTTGCCACGACAATATCTGCTCTAGATGCTTTAGGGATAACTGGCAAGACTTGTTTAAAGTCTCCACCCAAAACAACAACCTTACCACCAAATGGTTCATTGACACTATTGACACATGAGAACCTCATAATATCCCTCAACATTTGATCCAAAGCCTCAAAAGCCTATTTATTAATCATTGGTGTTTCATCCTAAATGATTAAACTGGTATATTGAAGCAACTCTGCTTTGAAACTACCTTGCCTAATATTGCAAGTTGAATCTTCATTCAATTCTAAGGGGATAGCAAATCTAGAGTGTGCAGTCCTACCACCAGGGAGGAGAAGAGAAGCAATGCCACTGGAAGCAACATTAAGCACAACTTTACTCTCGGAATGTAATCTACTTGACAATGCTTTCCAAATAAATGTCTTCCCAGTTCCACCATAACCATAAACAAAATAAAAATCACCTTTCCTAGTAGCAATAAACCCCATAACTTGATCATAAATCAACCTTTGCTCTTCAGTGAGCGTTGAAAAATATTTGTTATGATCATTAACCATTTCTTCTTTATCGTACTAAAGCTCATTGATCAATAATATATTGTCAAAGTCATTATAAGGTGAATGATCCGGACATGGCATACTAGGAAAATCTTTCAATGACTTCCCATTTGAAAGCAACAACTTCTCAACTTCAATTAAACACAGATTCTTTAATTCTACCATTCCAATGTGAAGTTCTGTAAGACAAAAACATAATCAGTAATATTTATCTAAACAAAACTACAAAACATATTTAACACTTCACAACCAATACAACATTACAAATGGCAATATAAAATCATGTAACTAATAATATATAAATGTTAAAACTTTAAAAAGTAGTTTTATAAATACCTGGATTATTCAACAACCTCCTCCTGTCATATACAATACCATCTGACACCCATGTCTAATCCCACACAGTAGCAGGCTTACTCATAGAGTTAGACAATAACAAAGTGACAAATAGTCTCCGAAGATACATACCAGAGGCCAATTGCGCAACTTTTTTAATTCCAGCAACAAATTCACCATCATCAGCTAATAATCCCAAGGCATAACATGCATCTTGGAATGTTCCATAGGTGACATTGTTAACGGTTCTTAGACTTTCATAGCTTGTACAACCTCTTTGAATATTTAGTAGCAGTCGCATGTAATACAACTTTTTTGTACCAGGTGGGATAAAATTCAACCTTCCTATGGATTGACCTTTTTTTCAAAGATGTCATTGACGTTTATCTTTAGAATAAACAAATCGAGTAGGGAACTCACCATAAGTTAACTCTTGACCATCGGGGAATACTTTATTAGCTTCCATCCAAGCCAAAAACATGATCTTTTTATCCTTGTTCTTATCAACAACATCATCAATCATCTCATCATCTCGGAATGTAATCACCTGTTGCTTTGGAAGATGGAAAACCAACCTTTGAACAGGAGGCCACCTATGATGGATATCAAATGCAAATAATCTCTAAGCTGATTCACATGGAGACAAATATCTGCAATCATAGTATTGTTTGAGTTCATCAATCTCATCAACTATATTACCATCATCTACTTTTGATGTCACAGACACGGTGACACGATCTGGGCCTTTATTGACATACTTGAATAAGTACTTGATAGAGTTTGATTTGTTGCAAAATTCCAAGTTAATGTGCGCTTGGTACTTCATCAAAAGCTTCAGATTATAAGGCACAACAAACCTATTATCCAATTTAACATCATTTCGGATGGTTGTAATACTTGTGTCTCTTCTTCGATATATTTGATATCCCTCTTCATCAACTAAAGTACAATCAACAAATTTCTTCGGAAAGAACTTAGAACACTTGCCATCCTTTATGCTAGGAGAATTAATTCTAGCAAAACCACAGGGACCATACATCATGTAAGTTGACACAACATCAAAAAGTCGAGGGAATCTATTTTTATCAGGCAATTCAACAGAGATAATATTATCAATAAACTCAACAGTTTGTGATGTGTTACTTTGTTGCAACCACTTCTGAAATTCTATAGCGTACATTCCTGTGAATAATAAAAAAACTATTATATGACTAACAAATTATTTGTAGGTTCAAATAACCAATCATAAAAGTTTCTAAATGCATATCAGCGGCCACTTTCCCAAAGAGGTGACCTTTTTTAAAATCAACTATCATTTCATTTATTTTCATGTGAAATACTCTACATGTAATATCTGGTCGATCATTAGCTGTGAGTCCTCTTGCAGAAACATAACGGTTAATTTCTGGCCATTTGGGATTACATGTAACCATCATGAACAAATCGGGATAATCAAAGCATTTGTAAATCGTCATTGCATCTTGACAATTATTAAACATGTATCGCCTACCACTAGTAAATGAAGAAGGCAAAACCACACGGACTTTATTTGTTGCAGGTCCAATATCACCACTATCAACAACCTCCTCCAAACCTTTCAAAAAATATGATCTAATGGTACTTTGGTTAGTCCTTATGAATGACAATCTTTGTGTTTCAACCATTGAATAGCAATCAACAATGAATTGTTGAAACAATCTTCTTCTCCTTAGAACAATACCTTCTTCAAAAACCCTTTTCTTGAATCCTAAATACAATTCTCTTAAAGAAATACGGAGCCTTTTTCTATTTGCCATCCGATCAAAGTTAAGGCTTAAATGAATGTCCTCTTGGTACCCATCTTCACCATACAGAAATAATAGAGGATATTGAAGAGGGATATAAGCAGTGTGTGTCTCATGGATTCTTTGTAAGACTCCATCACGACATTGAATAATAATATCCCTACCAACCTCAGAGCTATCAAAATCACCCACAATCAAAGTAGCAACTTCATCGACTGTTGGTGTATTATACATTCTCACATCAGAGGCTCGATGTGTTAACAACTGAAGATGTAAAAACATCTCTAACTCTTCTAAAGGATTGTGCAAGGATATTATGTTGGTCAATCATTTGAATTAAGTCCTTAATCACAGAAGGATCAATATTTCTAACCCCATCATGTACCCTGCAATTAATAAAAAATAATAATTAGAAGGTGCACATTTAACAATATATCAATAAATTTCCCATGTAGACCAAACAACAAAGTATAACAAAAGAGAGTCAAGCTTTGAAAACAAATTTGTCAATCACCCATCTAAAGGAAGAAGGCAAAACAAAAAGGATAAACTGTAATGAATCAAAAAAATAAAAATAATAATACCTGAAATGTGAGATCCTATTGCTTAACTCATTATGTGTATCATATATATATAGTTGTGCAAATTTGGGGCGGTCACCTTCATTAGGAAGCAAAGTTCCAATTCTGTGATAATTCTGGCCACTAAGGATGAATTGGGGTGGACCAAATCCATCATTTATAGAAGTGTCAACTTTCCCACCTATAGATGTGAAGGAGAACATACTATTGTATAAGCGAATATTTTCTAAGAATTTAGCACTTCTGTGATCAACACCATTGAAGAGGTTCTACAACAGTTTAGGAGGCCTATTGAGGAAAGGTAGTTGAACTTTGCCTTTCATGCAACAAATAGAAAACTCCGGATTACTTGAACAAATTGACTTCTCATATCGTTCTTCATACCAAACCATTGCACCACAACATGAACAATAACGGACACAATCCCCAAAATCTAGACAATCTACAAACCAAAAAAAAAAATCAATAATAGGTAGACTTAAATAAAATAACTTAGCTAGTTTATTGACTAATATTGTAAATCACCTTGACATTCACTTTCTTCAAACAAAACATGATCAATTGAAAAACCTACATCGTCCCTCAAAGTAGCATGTTCATTAGAATCATGAACTTCCTCACAACAATAAGCGACTGATGCATTATCTGTTTCATAATGTAACTTCAAAAAGTCAACACAAGCATATGTCGGCTCATTTACACAAAACACAACTCTGTTTAAATAACATACCATCATCAATACTCTCATCAGAAGTGTAATTGTACTCGACATCCAAAGGAAACATGTCAGAGAAATAGGAATCGATCATAGATACAACTGATGAGAAGGTAGAAGGGTCACCTGTAATGGTTAAAGAGAAGAATATTAGCACAAATCTCAATCATGGTATAGCCACAATTTCATTAGGAAGCCCACAACAACCTACTATAGTAATGGAAACTGCTAGGAGGTCAACACCTTTGCTTGACCACAAAGCTTTAAAAGAAACATAAAACAAAGAATGAAATTAATTAAATATAAAAATGCTAAAGAACACTATTCAATTTAAAATAACTTGAAAAAAGAGTTGAGCAATTGTCTATTGTTGTGATTGATTTGCGACCCATCGAATTCGGAACAACATGCACTATTTCATCAAGTAGAAGATGGAAAAATGTCAGGTGATTAGTCAAAGCATAATCTAAATTAACATTTAAAAAACAAACACAAAAAAAATAACAAAAGCAAACTTAACAAACCATTCTCAATGTTTGAGAGCGGAGACCTCAATCAACATGCAAAAGGTTTAGAAGCACTTTAAGAATACACAGTGGTTAAGTCGCTGCACAATTGCACTACAAAATAGGGCCATACACATGTACAAAAGTATTAAAGGTATATACATTCCACGTGGCATCATTATTTAATACATTATGTGGATGAAATATATAAAATCAATTGAAGACACAAAGAATATTTACAAAACAATTACTTTTTTTTTTAAAAAAAAAAACCTGCATTCTCTTTGTCAACATGCTTTCTTTTTCCCTTAATGTATGTTAATCTCTTTAGGCGAGCCACTTTGGGTTCAACACTTCCGTTATCGGCCATGTATTTATTTAAATGGGCAATCAACTTTCTTAGTTCATAAACCTGTATAAAACAACGTTTCAGATGTACATAACATCCAGCAAATCAACATAAAAAAAATAGTTAAGATTAGCTAGTTAAGATATGATTTTGTTTCGGAATCCAAGTTTCAGCTTCAACATGCAAGAATACAGTCCAAGGGCTTTCTACAAAAATCATATAAATGTTCTATGAGTGGTTGAAGATGTTTGGATAATAAGTGGCAGGAAGAAAATGATTCTTGCGCATTTGCTTGTTAGGAAGTAAATATATGTTTGTCGATAACTATTTGTAGAACACGTGTATCCCTCAAGAGGGAAGGTGTACTCTTACCCTATGTTTGGATATTTTTTCATTAACAAAACAGAACGGAACGAAATAGGTGGGGATAGATCGGAAAGGAAAGGAATGGAATGGAACATAGTTTCTCCTCTCTTTGTTTGGAAGATTCATTAACGAAACAGAACGGAAATGTGTTCCCCCCATTCCACCTCAATTTTGGGGAGAACAAAAATTGGGCATTTGAGCGGAAGAGGGGGGGAATGATTCCCCCTGTGTTCCGTTCCGTTCCTATGCATTTTAAAACTCTCAAACACAAAAAATTATTTCCGTTCCCCCATTTCCTTTCCGTTCCCTTCTTTACTTGTCATCTAAACATAGCGTTCGATTTGGTGCCACCTCCCAAACCAATTACCCACTAATTATGTGTGTGTAAAAATTGAGTTTTGTTTTTTATGTAAAGAATTGTTTGGTTTAAATACCCTCTCTAAATCTGAAGTCTACATTCTCTTTCATCTCTCTTTAGTCTACTATTTATCAAGCTTTTCTGTAATGGTTTTTTTTCTTTGGATTTTTTTTTGTTTTCACTATAAATAGTAACAGTAAAAAAGAAATAGAGGTTCAGAATTTAAAATGTGTTTAGTTAAAGTAAACCATAATTACATAACTTTATCAAATTACTCACTTATTTAGGTAAAACCATTGTGTATATCATGACCAAACAACATTAATCTTTATATTGACTAAGAATTATCAAATTGATTTGTTATTTTTTAAACTTATTATTAAGGCCATACAAAACAGACTCTTAGTAGGATATGGTAATCTATAACAGTTGAGGTAATAAAAATTTGGTAAATACAATGCTATGTTTATGCACATGATGATTAAATAGAGTTTTTAATACAATACATGCAAGTAATAGAAATAGCCAATGTCAAGAATTTATAATGTTGCTAAAGATTTTTTTATCGTGTCTAAAAAATATAACAGTAATATTAAATTGGGAAGTGACTTGACTTTTGTTCCCCTAAAACATTAAAGGGTAAAGCAAATAATCAATATGTAACATGATTATATGAGGGGCAGCTATGGCTATGATAGTTTAAAAAAATGGTAAAAACACAATAGTTGGAAGCTTAGGTGCCTATTTGAAAGCAGGAAGGTAAGTTGTGATGTTACCAGTTGTTGAAGACCTTGAGTTTTGACAAATCATTCTGGTTAGAAGGTAAAAAATTATGGTGACATGTTGATTTCATTGACAAAATCAAGTGAAATAAAGCATTTGTTTCAGATGATTTGTTGGTTATTTGTTATATAGAGTACAAATTGATAATGTGAGCCTACCTCATTGTGAACATACTTAGCAGACTAAGTGCTATCTGCTATCAACATGACTGAGATCACGCCTAATGACTTTACGTCTTCTATTGCCTCCAGATTGGCCGATTTCGAGTGAGTGGTTATGGGAATCTAAGGTTTGCATCCATTAACATGAATTTTGCTCTACAACTGTGAATCAAGATTTGTTTTTCCAGCCTGATTAGAACTTTTTCTAATGGGGATAGTATGAACTTTGAAAGCAGGGAGCTTAAGATTATCCAAATATACATAAGCAATTTTGGTAATATCTGATTATAATGAGTAAGGTTTAAATTGTTTCCGTTTTTTACCACCAAATAAGAACTGTAAATGTGATGACCAGTTTCTTTCTCTTTACAGCTAGTGTGGATGACTTAACGTTCTGCAACAGTCGTGGCTATGTGTATATGTATGTGTGCTTATCTTATCAAAGGTAGCAGCAATAAACTGAAACTCGAAATGGTTCACATAAAACTTTAAGGCAAAAGTTTTTTTTTAAAAATAAATAGTTAACAATGTAAATCTTAATCAGAGTAGGTCTGTCCATATGCATAATTAATCTTACGAATACAAACATCATAATATGATTCCCTAGAAAAGAGAGGGCAATCGTATATGTATATTTAGGAAAGGCATGAGTTTAGAAGTAATGCTTTTGCCAATCAAATGATAAGGAAAAAATCATAACATTATTTCTTAGCATAATGATTTCATGCAACGTGGACAGTGTGTATTATTACCTCATGTCAACGAACAAATGCAACAATAATATGCTTTGCCACTATGAAACAGTATGCTGGAGTTTTGGGATATGAGGCAACTCCGTTGAGCTAAAGCAAACAATACACACATCAATTTCTAAAGCATTGAACTCCTAATCCAGCTCACAATATATTGTCTTCACCTGGATCCTTGCTCTTCAAAAAAACTCACGAAATACCCAAATATAGTTGATCCCCTGCAAATGCAAACATAATGGTAAGCGACATGATTTTGGAATACCAGTCCAGCGTGAAAAAATCTTCAGACCGACTGCAATAAAAGAAATAAAAGGCTTCAAGGTGTACTGAATAGCCTATCCCAATCTTTAATGATATGGAATGATATGGTTGCGTGAAAGGCAAAAACAGTTTTAGTCAAAACAGTTTGCTTTGTTGACCACCCATACATTAAATGCAACAGAGGTGTAGTAGAGCAATAACCATGCAGCTTGTACAAAAGACAAAAACAAAAGCTAATAAAGTAGCGTGGAGATTTTATTTTATTTTAAGGTTGTAAGTTTCCTGGATGTAAATTAGTTGTAAAAATGAGTGAAGTTATGTTTGCTGTGTAAAAAAATATACACATTTTAATTTATTTTAAAAACAAAGCCTGATAAAGTAAAATGGGAAAATTTAACTTATTTCAGTGAGAAGTTCATTTTAAGTATATAAATTATCTTTTATAACATATAAAAATTATGTAAATTATGTTAAAAATACATGCATGTTTATTTTTTTAAAAATAAAGGATGATAAAGTAAAATGGAGAAATGTTGCGTTTTTGGTGAGATGTTCATCTCAAAAATACAATTCAACATTTAATATGTGTAAAATTTTGTGAACTGTGTAAAAAAGACACACAAGTTTATTTATTTAAAAAAAAAGCTGCTAAAACAAATTAGAGATATTTAACTTTTTTAAGTCGGAAGTTAACATTGGATATGTTAATTATCTTTTAAAATTGGAGATATTTAACTTTTTGGGAAGAATGGAGAGGAAATGAGGAAGAAGAGAGAATAAAAAATAAATCTAAAGGTACCGTGATAATGAATAGAAAAAGAGAACTCTAGAATAACATAATAGAAAAAAAAATAAATCTAAAATTTTATAAAATAAAGAATAATTGATAATTTTATGACTAGACAATAATATCCCTAAGCTTATAGTCATGATACCATTATCAAAATAAAGTAAAAGGTAAAAACAAAAAAAATCACATGTAATAAAATCGACTGAAATAGAACCAAGCTTAACGTTAGTAGGTAGTTTTTGTTAAAGAAAAGTGAATGAATAACAACAATAAGGAGAATTCACTTGGAAGCGACACGTGTTCATGAACAGATGCATAAATAGGAAGAATAACATGTCTATAGTTATATCGTATATTAATATTGATATTAATATTGATATAAAATAAAAATGAGCTCTCATGTAAAAAAAAATGAGCGTCTTAAAGATGGATTTTGACAATAAAGATTGAAATACTTTTATTATATTTACTTTTATTTAACTCCAAATATTCATTATATATATATATATATACAAATTTCTGGATGTTACATGTTTAAATATTAATTATTTACTATTATTTGAGGAGTAAAGATAAAACATTTCCATGCGTCACTAGTATATAGGGGTGTTTCCGATCCGATTCATTTACACTTATTTTTAAATTTGGTATTTTATCAATTTCCAAATTTTTCATTTAGCTTTAATGTTAAAAAAATGTTACTTTTAATGAAATAATCTCAACCATTAAAAGTTTTGAAAGTTTTGTTAGATCTCATCCATTATCGGGATATTCGGTGAGTGTAAGTCAAAAACAAGTATACTCCTCTACGTCTAACTCCAAAAGGTTCATTTCACACTGGATGTTCACATGTTTAAATATTTATTATACTATTATTTGAGATTAGATTACAATAAATATTTTTATAAATTTCTTAGTCCTTTTGATTGAATGAGATAGATGAATAAATTTAAGTGTGCATAAATTGGTAGTGTGAACACCCAATTTTGTCCGGACATATTTTTCTAAGTGTTTTTTAATTAAAAATAAAGAAATAATAATAAATTAAATGAATGAAATAATTTGTTTCCATGACCCAAATCAAGCCTAATCCAATTGAAATAATGTTCATGTCCATTTAACTATTTGGCCCATTGGTCTTGAGTTGCTTTAAAAAAAAAAAGGAAAACTAACGTTGCAGGAAGGTAGCAATCAGCAAATGGCCAAAAGCCAAAGAGAAAAAGACAAAGCTGAACAAAGGCAAAAACCAAGCAAGCAAGGCTAAACACTTAAGTAAAAAAGCCTTTAATACAATTGATAGAAGCAAACCTTGAAGACGAAAACAGCTACAGGGAGCTGCAGCTCTACGTATGACCAATTACAAGTAGACAGAAACATTGCAAGCAAAACCAAGAATAAAAGACAAAACAAGTGTTTTTTTTTTTTGTGATGGTAGAAGAGGAAAAGAAAGAGTGACAACAGAGGTTTTCAAAAATAAATCATCAAATAGGCAAAGGAGTAGATGCCTGCAACTCTTCTGCAACAATGATGAAATCAAAACTGTGAAAAAAAATAAAAGAGTCAAAAGAGGCGATACACAAAGATGAAAAATTGCAGCATTGCAGGGGAAAAGAAAGAGTGAAGCAAGCCAAGAAAATGAAATTGAGAGGAACTGCACAATCTGCTCTCATGCAAGCCAAGCCAGAACTTCTTTGTGCTTATATAACAGGGAGCAACGTAGAGAAAGAGGTTGGATTTTTTTTTGGGGGGTGAGATTTTTTCAGAGAATTTTTTTTTAGGGGAGGGGCAGCCACCACCTTCATCCATTTACATCTTCATCTTCTTCCACCATCTAACAGCAGCCACCACCCTAAGCCTCCATAACCACCACAAACCATTCTCACATTTCATCACCAACACCAAGCATCTAACCTCACTATCTTCACCAGCCACCAAAGAACCACCACCATAGTCCCTACGCTCCAAACCTCCATTCATAACCACAACACCATAACAACCTCCATAACCACCAAAATCCACGAAGCCCACCACCATCCAGCAGAACCAGAGCAACGCAGCCTGTGTGGTGTCCCAGGGTCAACGAGGGCAGGGAGTGGACCCCTGTGCAAGAGAAGCACGGATAAGGAACGGCTCCTGGCAGACTTCTAGGCGAAAGGTCCCATGAATGAACTAAATACGCACCGGAATGAGAGGGATTCAGAGACTGTGCAGGTATGGGACTGCATAGTTGAGGATGGCTTAAAGGAATTGATTAAGCATAGTTATATCAACAAGTTGCAACTTCTTTTCGGGAGCCTAAAACATAAGAACTTCATGGTTAAGCGTGCTTGACCTGGAGCAATTATGGGATGGGTGACCTCTTGGGAAGTTTCCTGGATGCGTGTGGGTGAGGACAAAAAAGCCGAAAAAGACTCATGTTAGAAAAAATTCATGTTGGTTTGTTACGGAGACAAGAACTCATCAATCTTATAACACCGCGATCGAGCCCCACCGTGCCCCACGCCACTCATTGCCTCGGACAGCCAGTCAACCAGAGTGCCACCACACTCCAAGCCACACCAGTCGCCACCACAAATCGCGACCAGCTAGATCAGTCGTGCAGCTCCAACCGCGTGCTAGATCCGTGATGCGTGTGAGTGAAGACAAAGCACGCTGAAAAAACTCATGTTAGTTTATGGAGACATTCATCCCACCGTGCCCCACGGATCTGCGCCGGATCCATGAGCTATTGCCTCGGACGGCCAGTCAACCAGAGCGCCACCACACTCCAAGTCACACCAGTCCCCACCACGAATCGCGAGCAGCTAGATCAGTCGCGCAGCTCCAACCGCGTGTCGATAAGCCACGTCACTGGAGACCCGCACCGTGTCGAAACCGTGCGGCATGTCCCAACCGTCGACTGGATCCGTGATGCCACTGTTTTGAAGCCGTCCGCCATCGAACCCAATATCCTAACGCTGGTACTGCAAGCTCGCAACCTTCATCCCCTGTTTTGCGTAATACCACTTATTTCCTCTATTTCTTTTGCTTGGTTCAGAGACTCAAAGTTTCTTTGATTGGCTTTGTTGATAAAAAAAAAACGAGAAATGAATCTGCTAAGAAAGGAGGACTATTGGGTTTTTCTTTATTTGGTTTTAGACTTTCTTTATTTGTTTTTTTTTTACTTGGGCTTGGTGAGTTACGTTTCTTTTAGTGGTATGCTGAAACTTTTTTTTTCTATGTTCTGTTTTTTGTGGGCTTGGATTGATGGGTTAAGGTCACGTTAGAAAGCAAAATGGTCAAAATTGGACCGTTTTTATGTTTTGAATGGTATATCTAGGCTTAGTTTGTTTTTTTAAAAAACTTATTACTTCTTTTTTTATTAAAAAATATATTTTCTTTTAAATTCGAATAAATAAATAAAATAAAATCATTAAACTTTATTAAGAAAAATAAAATGGGATTAACTGAGTCGTGATAGTTTGTTAATCTTGCAGATTTTAGAATCATTTAAGTTGTGACAGTTAGATGATTCGAACATTTTTCTAAATAAAAAAATTAAATGAGTTTTCAAAATAAAAATATTTTCAAAATTAAAAATAACAAACCCACAATCGTTTTTTCTAAAGAACGACGTGACTTTGAATTCCTCAATGCATCCGAGGATACGTAGGAGCAGAATCACAATTCTGTCAAGCCAAAACTAAATTTTCATAATTTATTTGTTTGTTTAGTTTATCTTTTAATAAATGGATAAAAGAAATATTTTTAAGTGTCATAAAAATTTGCGCAACTAATTTAAGGTAACCGCCTTAGGGCGGATATATTAGGAGTGCTGTGAGGTTGAGTCTTTACCTTTCCCTGTGTATAATTAGATTCCCAAACCTGAGTTTTTAAACGTAGACCATCTTGTTTAAGTTTTCCAATTTTTTCTAAGAAAAATAAAATTGGTGGCGACTCTCTTAAATTTTTTAATTTAAGTCGTTATTCCGCCGCGATCCTGGTTGCGACAATTGGCAACTCTGCTGGGGATATTTGAGAGTCAAGTCTCTGTAAGTTGGTTGTATTAATTTTGTGACATTTAAATGTTTGTTTTACCCTTTTGTTTTTGTTTTGTTTTTTCTTTTTTATTTACTTTGTTTATTGATTAATTTAACTATGTTTTTATTTTATTGTACAAACCTTAGGATAAGGGATTCTTGGCAACTTGTTTTGTGTTTGTTTTGTTAGAATATGAAAGTTTGTATGCTCCCTACACCCACTGCACCTATACGTTTTTCACACACATTTGAGTTGGGCCCTATACCTGGGTTCGAGTGAAGCCTAAGTTAGGTAGAGGTTGTGTAGTAGTAGCCATTTTGGATGTACATCCTATTTAGTTATCGCAAAAACTTCATCTAGAGTGTGCCTTTTTCATGAATGTCCTATACTTAGTGATTTACCCACTGTTTGTGGTCAACATTTTGAAATGAGACTTAGCTCTAGAGGCCTTTAGAATAGTATAAGCACCCAATGAAAGTTCTCACGAATTAGAAAGACTCAGAGATCCTTAAGATAGAAATCTCTGAGTTTAAGACAATCTCATTAGGACACAAAGAGAGCGTATTTATTCTTTATCTTCTCCTCACATCTTCATTTTTGCATTAAAAAAATTCTTTAAAAAAAAAGAACAAATTTTCATTCACTATTTTTAAAAAAAAATGAAAAAAAAGAATTTTTTTATTCCATTTAATGTTCTTTTTTTTTAATAATAAAACTTGAACCATTGCTTGTCCTCGAAAAACTCAGATCGCACAAACACGGTCCTACGAGAGGAGGTCGCAAACTAAGGGTGCAAAAGATGTCAAACTTAAAAAGAAATTTGGGTCAAGAGATGGACGAAATGAGGGAAAGAATTGATGCAATGGCAGAAGGACAATCAATGGTCGAGAATTTACTGAGACAGTTAATCGAGATCCTTAGAACAACAAATGGAACCCCTGTCGGCACTGGAATAAATGCAAATAAAGGAGATGGTTCCATGAACAGAAGTCCTGAAGGGGAGAATAACAATGCAAAAGCTGCTTAGGAGTAGCAAGTGAAGATATTCCTAAATAGTAACTCAGAAAGAGAAAAATCAAGAGATGAATTGATTAGAAAGATACAAGAGCAAATTAGAGCCATTCAAGGCCCTAATCTGTATAGCTCGATGGGAATCGATGAACTGTGCCTAGAAACTGAAGTCAATATCCTAAAGGACTTTGAAATTTTAGATTTCTCAAAGTACGATGGAAGCACCAATCCAAAGTTTCATCTGAAGACTTACATCACCAAAATAGCCATTTGGTCATGGGATCAAAAATTCCTGATCAATTTCTTTCATGAAAGCCTGATTGGGCCAGCTCTGGAATGATACATGCAACTTGACCATTCAAAGATTTCTTGTTGGGATGATTTGACAAATCTATTCTTAGGGCAATATCGATTCAACATCGACACTGCACCTACCCGAGAACAGCTAAGAGTAATGTAAAAGAAGAGTGATGAAACTTTCAAGCAATATGCTCAAAGATGGAAAATGTTGGTAGCCTAAGTTCAACCACCATTGACTTCGTCAGAGATGAGCTCTTATTTCATAGGGACCTTAGGAGCACCTTTTATTGGGTTGATGACAGAGGTTGCCTATGGGAATATTTCTGACTTAATTTCGGCTGGGGAAATGATTGAGAACCTTGCAAGATCAGGTAAGTTACCTGCTAAAGATATAGAAAGTAGCTTTCCTAATATGGTGGCACCGAAAAAGGAGGAAGAGTCAGAAGTCAGTGCTTACCAAACTTCATATCAAGGCAATTATGTTCCCTCGCCACGTTCATATGTCCTAACTCATCCTGTCTATGTCAATCGCCTTTCAGCAACTCGAAACCTCTGAATAATTAGCGATTTGAGGCGTTAAGTGATGTGATTGTCATCTTAGACTTTTGTGATGCTTAAACTTATGTAAACTTTCTTGAAGCATTAATATAATGGATTTGCGTGGATCTTAACATTCTTGGTACTCATGTTATTGTCATGTCTTTCTTGTCATTCTTTTCTTTCCTTTACGTGCTTTCTTTTAGTTCAGATCCCATGAGACTCTCATTTTAGAAAACTTTTGGTGGTCATCAAGTCCACGTGTGTAGGTGTCTTTTGCAAAAAGAAAAAAAAATGGAGTAAAGAAGTAATCACTTGTTGTGCAAAATCTTTTTGTCTCTATATTAAAATTTTTGAAAATGAGCAATCAAGATTTGAAATGAAGATTGGTCATCTTTCTCTCTCCTTCACAAGAATTCATCTTTTCACTGTCTCTTGTTATCTCTTTTTGAGCCTGAAAGTTTTCTTCAATAAATTCTCGACTAGGATCACCCCTACATTAGGGGATAGCACAAAATAAATGTTAATTATCATGGTGTTTTTTTAAGCATAATAAAAAAATAGGAAGTAAAGATGAAAAGGGCATGAAGTAAAAAAAAAAGATAAAAAACCAAAAAATAAAATGAAAAGAGAGAAAGGAAAGAAAGAAGAAAGCAAATGAAATGAAATGATTCATGACAAAGGTGAATGATTGAAGTGAAAAGAAAAGGGAAGGAATGAAGAACAATAAGAGAAAAGTGTGCTTGAAAACACAAAAGCAGTTGACAATGTTCAATTTTGAACAAGGATCCTTGGACCTATTTAACCCTTAAACACTTGTTTGAGCCTTATATTTTTTATTTAATAACTACTAACCTTAGCCACGTTACAACTCTTAAAAAGTCCATTCTGATCAATGAATAATTGCTTTTATTTTCATAAGCTTTAATTTTGAGACAAAAGGTTACGTTCATCTAAGTATCTAGTTCATTGTTTCTTTTTTTAAAAAAAAAAATAGGACTTACCCAGGGGCAAGTTTCTACCCTATTTGAGCTGGCTCTACACTAGGGCATTTTTCTCTAGCTCAGTTTAGCCTATACTGGGAAAAATCTTTTGGTTCAAGTTGACCTTACATTAGGACAAGTTTCTGTCTTGTTCAATTCAATTCCAAACTGAGGCAATTTTTTTTTCCTTGGTTCAATTTGACCTACGTTAGGGCAAATCTTATGGTCATTTGGGTGTCTGTCCTATTCAATTCAATTCTAGACTGGGACAAATCTTTTCCTTGGTTCAATTTGACCTACGCTAGGGCAAATCTTATGGTCATTTGGGTGTCTGCCATATTCAGTTCAGTCCTAGACTGAGGCAAATTTCTCTTTTGTTCAATTTGGTTTGATGTAAATCATTGGCTATAATGCCCAGTAGGCAACTAAAGATGACTTTCCTAAAGGTCGAACTAATCCATACTAGAGCAACACCTATTTGAATCTTATGTCATTATTTGTGTATTTGTCCATATATTTATCCTTTGTAAATACCCTTTGTATAGTCAAACTTCCAAAACCAATCTGGAAGTTGTTCACTTCTTTCCTGTTATACTTTTGAATTCACGTATGTCTGTTACGTAATGCTTCAAGTAGGGTAAACATGAGTACAACACTATGATGTGATCATCTAAGGGTAACTCCCTGATGAACAATTCAGACTAAAAAGAACTTGTAAGTTCCAATCGAAGGGGAAATGTTATCTCAAGGAGGTACCCGAAAAAAAGGATGGAAGTGAAGACTGTGAAGAAAGCTAGGAAGAAGAAATGGATCAAACTTGAAATAAAAGATACTCAATGTTTGAAAATCCAAAGGAATTTGAAACGAGTTGATAAGCCCTAGTTTGTGAGACTTTGTACCCGAGTTTGATGGGTCAAGTTTTCCGAGAAAGCAATTAGTATCAAGATTGCAAGTGAAAGATTTTGATATGATGTTTTCAATCTATTGATAGAATCTTTAGATTTTGAGTTGCAGGAATAAACAGTACAACATCTTTTCATGAGATAATAAGTTGCAACAGCTTTGAAAGTGACGTTTTTAGCTTTCACGTCAAGCTTCATTATAGAAGAACAGACATACTAAAAAAAAATTCCTGATCCATGACCTGGTGAAGTGTCAAAAAAAAATTTCAAGTCCTTGACTTAGTGACTTTTCCAAAAAAATTTAGGTTCATGACCTAATGATCTTTCCTAAAAAAGAAAAAAAGAAGAAGAAAAGAAAAAAATCTTTTGGGCCAAGCCCATTGTCCTTTAATTTTTGGACCAAGCCCACTGCTTTTTAAATTCCGGGTCAAGTCTACTGTCTTTTAAATTTTAGGACACCATATACCTATTGCCTTTTTAATTTTTGTAGATACCCATTGCCTTTTAATTTTCGAGATGCTAGATACCTAATGCCTTTTAATTTCGGGACACCAGATACCCATTGCCTTTTAATTTTTGGGACGTCAGATACCCATTGCCTTTAATTTTTGAGACACCAGATATCCACTGCCTTTTCATTTTTGGGACGCCAGATACCCAATGCTTTTTAATTTTCGAGACACCAGATACCCACTGCTTTTAAATTTTCGGGATACTAGATACTTACTACTTTTTAATTTTTCGGGACACCAGATACCCACTGCTTTTTAATTTTCGGGAAGTCAGATACCCATTACTTTTTAAATTTTGAGAGATCAGATATCTAATGTTTTTTAAATTTCTAGCCAAGCCCACTGTCTTTTAAAGTTCGGGACACCAGATACCCAATGTCTTTTAAATTTTGGGCCAAGCCTATTGCTTTTTAACTTTTGGGACATCAGATATCCATTGTCTTTTAAATTCCGAGTTAAGCTTATTGCCTTTTACAATTCCAGGTCACAAGGTCACCTAGCTTTATTTAAAAATAAAAAATAAAAAAAAACTCTTTTGATCAATAAACGTCAATTAAGTTGTGTTAGCTTATTGACAATGCGGTGACGTGTTTAGCTTTACGCTGAGCTTCACCTTGGTAGGATTAACAATGCTACGACAGCTCGTAAATCTGCATTTGAGCTCGCTGGTTTTCAATCAGCATATTTGTTTTGTCTATTCACATCATCTCATGCATTGCTGGACAAAGTTTAAGTTCACATCTTTACTCGTTTCTTATTATGATAATATGAAAAATCACGATTATTCCTAATCTCTAGTAAGAAACAAGTAAAGAGAGACAACTGTGAACACCCAATTTTGTCCGAACATGTTTTTCTAAGTGTTTTTTAATTAAAAATAAAGAAAAAATAATAAATTAAATGAATAAAATAATTTGTTTCCATGACCCAAATCAAGCCTAATCCAATTGAAACAATGTTCATGTCCATTTAACTATTTGGCCCATTGGTCTTGAGTTGCTTAAAAAAAAAAAAGGGAAAACTAACGTTGCAGGAAGGTAGCAATCAGCAAATGGCCAAAAGCCAAAGAGAAAATGACAAAGCTGAACAAAGGCATAAACCAAGCAAGCAAGGCCAAACACTTAAGCCAAAAAGTCTTTAATGCAATTGACAGAAGCAAACCTTGAAGATGAAAAAAGCTACAGGGAGCTGCAGCTCTACGTATGACGAATTACAAGCAGACAAAAACGTTGCAAGCAAAACCAAGAATAAAAGACAAAACAAGTGTTTTTTTTTTGTATGATGGTAGAAGAGGAAAAGAAAGAGTGCTAGCAGAGGTTTTCAAAAATAAATCATCAAATAGGCAAATGAGTAGCTACCTGCAACTCTTCTACAACAATGATGAAATCAAAACTGTGAAAAAAAATAAATGAGTCAAAAGAGGTGAAACACAAAGATGGAAAATTGCAGCATTGCAGGGGAAAAGGAAGAGTGAAGCAAGCCAAGAAATTGAAATTGAGAGGAACTGCACAATCTGCTCTCATGCATGCCAAGCCAGAACTTCTTTGTGCTTATATAACAGGGAGCAACGTAGAGAAAGATGTTGGATTTTTTTTTGGGGGTGAGATTTTTTTGGAGAATTTTTTTTGAGGGGAAGGGCAGCCACCATTCATTTATATCTTCATCTTCTTCCACCATCTAACAGCAGCCACCACCCTAAGCCTCCATAACCACCATAAACCATTCTCACCTTTCATCAGTAACACTAAGCATCTAACCTCACTATCTTCACCAGCCACCAAAGAACCACCACCATAGTCCCTATGCTCCAAAGCTCCATTCATAACCACAACACCATAACAACTTCCATAACCACCAAAATCCACAAAGCCCACCACCATCCATCAAAACCAGAGCAGCGCAACCTGCACACGAACCAACTGGATCTGCAACCAGATCCGTGAGCCGTCGTGACACCGCGATCGAGCCCTACCGTGCCCCATGCCGCTCATTACCTCGGACTGCCAGCCAACTAGAGCGCCACCACACTCCAAGCCGCACCAGTCTCCACCATGAACCGCGACCAGCTAGATCAGTTGTGCAGCTCCAACCGCGTGCCGCTAAGCCACGTCACCAGAGACTCACATCGTGCCAGAATCGTGCAGCACATCCCAACCGTCAACCGGATCTGTGAAGCCGCTGTTCTGAAGCTGTCTGCCATCAAACCCAACATCCCAATGCTGGTATCGCAAGCTAGCACCTTCATCCCCTGTTCTACGTAATACCCATTGTTTCCTCTATTTCTTTTGCTTGGTTCAGAGACTCAAAGTCTCTTTGATTGGCTTTGTTGATAAAAAAAAAACGTGAAATGAATCTGCTAAGAAAAGAGGACTATTGGGTTTTTCTTTATTTGGTTTTAGACTTTCTTTATTTGTTTTTTTTACTTAGGCTTTATGAGTTACGTTTCTTTTAGTGGTATGCTGAAACTTTTTTTTTTTTATGTTCAGTTTTTTGTGGGCTTGGATTGAAGGGTTAAGGTCATGTTAGAAAGCAAAATGGTCAAAATTGGACCGTTTTTATGTTTTGAATGGTATATCTAGGCTTAGTTTGTTTTAAAAAAACTTGTTACTTCTTTTTTTTTATTAAAAATATATTTTCTTTTAAATTTGAATAAATAAATAAAATAAAATCATTGAACTTTATTGAGAAAAATAAAATGGGATTAGCTAAGCTGTGACAGTTTATTAATCTTGCAGATTTTAGAATCATTTAAGTTGTGACAGCTAGATGATTCGAACCTTTTTTTAAATAAAAAAATTAACTGAGTTTTCAAAACAAAAATATTTTCAAAATTAAAAATAACTAACTCACAATCGTTTTTTCTAAAGAATGATGTGACTTTGAATTCCTCAATGCATCCAGGATACGTAAGAACATAATCACAATTCTGTCAAGCCAAAACTAAATTTTCATAATTTATTTGTTTGTTTAGTTTATCTTTTAATAAATAGGTAAAATGAATAATTTTAAGAGTCATAAAAATTTGCGCAACTAATTTAAGGTAACCGTCTTAGGGCGGATGTATTAGGGGTGCTGTGGGGTTAAGTCTTCACCCTTCCCTATGTATAATTAGATTCTCAAACCTGAGTTTTTGAACGTAAACCATCTTGTTTAGGTTTTCTAATTTTTCTTAAGAAAAATAAAATTTGTGACAACTCCCTTAAATTTTTTAATTTAAGTCGTTATTCCGTCGCGATCTTGATCGCGACAGATAGTCTAACCACAATTAAAAAAAAAAAGGATATATCATACTCTTCTTTGTACAGATATATAGTGGAACGATTTATATTAATATAATATGTTTGATTTTAATTATTTAGAGATTATTATTATTTTTACTATTTTGATTATAATTTTTTTATGAAAAAATAAATAATTCAAATAGAACACTATATAATAAAATTATATAATAGAATTGTCTTGAAGTAATTAATGTATAATCAAATTATATAATGGAATTATCTTGAAGCAATTATGATATTATTAAGTTATCAAATGTAATATATTATCTTGAGAAGTAATTATACATACGGTTTGTCTAACAAGGATATTGTTAATAAATCAAAATACAGTAAGTATTAAATAAAAAATAAAGCATTCATTACATGGGAAACTTAAAAAGTTTTACTTTTTATTTATTAACAAAACCCTTAAACATATTATAAGTATTAACTATTAATTTTATATATAAATAATATTGTTTTGCTAACAATAATCTGAGTTTATTCCAGATAAAAAAAATCTGAGTTTATTATTAAAAAAATGGTAAAATAACAGAAAAAGTAAAAACTATGTAAGTATCTTATGTTATAAAAATTTCATTTAACTTCTCAAAATAATTAAAATGGAATTTTCCTTTATTATTATTATTATTATTATATAAAACTAAATATTGTCACAAACATAAAAATAAAATTGAATTATATAATTATCATATTGAATGAGTTTATCTATTGCACTTTATAAGATCATTAATTAATTTATTTTACATTTAGAAAGAATTTTCAATCAAAAAAATTTTAAAAATATTTTTTATAAACTATTTAAAAGTAAAGCAAATTAGTTGCATCATATATCCATACTATAATTTTTTTTTGTACATATAATTATAAATATTTATACTATAAATTAAAAATTCATAATTATAGATTAAAATATAAAGTAATCCATGCAACACAGGTATAATAACCAGTTTAACTGATTAATAGTTAATACTTAGCAGTATTATTACTCAAGATAACATATTTGTTTTTTTGAGGATTGATAACATACTTGATCATTTTGTTTATATTGTGAAAATATTACATTATATATAACATAATATCGTATATAATATAATTTAATATCTCTTACATTAAAGTACAATATAAATACAATATATATATATATTTTTAATATACATAAAATGTAATATTTTCTTTGGTTTAATGTCTTATTATGTGTAAATTCACTAAATTTTAATCACTGTAGAATGAATTTAGCAAAAATCCCATGTACGTGTGTGGTCAGTGGCATACAGTGTGTCCACGTGGCAGATCCTTAACCTCATACCAGAAAAAGGTAGACAGCTTCATGTAACTGTTATGCCAGGATGTCTGGCAGAGATGCTCTGCAACTGCACTCTCAACTCTCTCTCTCTCTCTAACAAAGTCCTCTTTTCTCCATTTACTTTTTGGGTTTTGTTTGTTGGGTAGTTGGTACATCGTTTAGTGGATTACAGGTATGGTTTCTATCCTCCATGACCGTTACTCTCCTTGACATTTCTCTGTTTCCAATTTGCTTGATGCTTTGGCCACTCTCTTCTGCATTTCTTTGCATAGCTAATGTTTATGAAGCCATCTTTCATGATTCGTGGTTCCTCAGTTGGATACGATCCACTTTATCTGATTCATATATAATTTTTTTTTAAATGGTTTATGACTTTGTATTGCTGACTCATGGGATGAACTTTACTATACCCAATGGAAGAAAAATATTAACTTTGAATAATGTATAGTGTTAAACTGAATTGATCCATATAGATACCATGAAGGAAGGCTTATCTATAGTAACACATGCTTAGGTTTTTGGATGTTAGGATAACAATAAGAAACAAGCGGGGGTAGAAACATTTTAAGGTTGCCATTGGGGTGAGGTTGGAGTTTACCAACGTATGTTTCATAATTTTACCCTAATGTCCAGTAGGATTTAGTTAATTCTTCCCAACACTACTACTTTTCATGGGCATACAAGTTTTCTCTATTGATATTATCTAATTCGGGATTTGCAAGCGATGAAATCTTATTTCCAGAAAAGTCTTGACTTTTCCTTTTATACCAAGAATATTGTCTAGAGTTTGTGGTTTACTGGTTTCTCTTGTCATTATGTTTTTGTAGTAATGGACTAACAGTAATAGTCAAATGTTTATAGACTAATATGTTAGGGGGGGACCATCCATGGCCATGGACCTGCACCTTACTGTTGGTGTATGCACTAAAGGCCAATTTATTTTGACCGTACTAACTTACATTGTATTGTGCTATTTATTTAATATATATGAGGCATTTCATTTATTGTGTGTTATTTATGATAAACATAATAAAGTCCTTAGAATAGTAAGTTTTATTCCGTAGGACATCAATTAGTTGACTTGATCGTGAGATCTTATTGGATAGAAACTAAACACTATTCTTAAATGTTCCTAGTCAAGTATTATTGTTAATCAGGACGACAATAATGCATTGAGACTAGTATGTTTGTAGACTGATGGCCACATCTCACGGGTCATGAATATGAGGTATCGAGTCTTCACATGAGTACATATTAGAGTAATGATGTATTGGACTGACCCACCATGAGAACGCTGCATGGATCGTTACGTGAGTGTCATAAGCGATTCTCACAGTGATAATGGTGTATGTGGTCCTTTTGACCTGAAATCACTACGATTCTTACATGAGAAGTTGTATGTTTTAATGTCATCAAACGTCATCTGTAATGAGGTGATTATAAAGTTAGTTATTGGACATACCGCGAATTATGCAGAGGGATGTGAGTGACCTTGATGGGATTTGTGCCTCCTACATAACAGGAGCAATATCTTCGGGCCTCCCGATTGAGTGAGACTACGGAATGCATGGCCATACTCAAATGAGTCAATATGAGATATTGATCTCAATTGTTATTACTACGTCTACTTGAGTATCAAGAAACGGAAGATTGAACTATACAAGGGTGACACGTTTCATGCCTTGTGTTCAATCTAGATATCTGGACAAAGGGACTAAACTACACGAAAACATTGATCACGGAAAGGTTATGTCAAATTACTGACATTCTCATTACTTGGGTAGCAGTGATGTGTTACTAGATACCTCTCACTGCTTGTAATATTAAAATGAGATTTTAATATCACTGCCAACGTCATGAGAACCTATAGGGTCACACTCATAGAGCAGACTAAAATTGGAGCAATGAGAATCCAAGTTAGACTGGGATTCCATCGTGGGCCTAACTCATAACAGATGAGTCCAAAGACTGCACAGTTAACCCTACTGTTGCTCTCACTCATTTAAGACAGTCACTATTATAAATAGTATTGTTAAGGGGGTTGCTAAGTACGCAGAACATAACCTTAGCCGCACCTACAGAAACAGTAAGTGAGAGAGTGACAGGTTTCTCTTCTCTTCGCAGCTAGCATTGTGTCAGAGACGTGAGACTCTAATTTTGCAGACGTTGGACGTTCGTGAGTCTTTTCGTGTGGATATTGCAGAGATATCGTCGCTGTTACGGTGTTAGTGATTCACATCATTTGTTTTTTATGTCGCTTCAAGAGGTTAACTAAAAAATGACAGATTATGGTCCTCTTTTTGCATGGATCCTTGGTGGGAATTTTGTTTTTCCGCTGCATTTGTTTCGGCAATTCCCAACACTTACAACTTAGCTTTTGGATTAGTAGTCCTTGACATGATATTGTAGCATCTTTGGCCAAATGATCAAGAGTTGAATCCTTGCTGTTTCCATTCTTCTAATTGAATTAAATTTAATTTCAGCCCAAGGTGATGGTGAGCCTGTTCTTTGTCCATGCATCAAGCCGACAAGATGCCCATAGGGCTGTGCAATGAGGAAGCATGTTAGAGATAAAAACTGTTCCTAAGCCTCTACCTAACAACTTGAGCTTTTGGTGCGATATGACTGACCCCTGACATTATCCATGGCAAGAAATTATTTCAACTTCATTGCAACCTGCATGTTATCCTACGTATTTGATATTACTTAATGCTAGTTGTTTCTCCTCCTAGTCTTCTCACAAATTTTATTAGATTCACTTAATATTCTAAATGTAATTACTTTCTGTATTTGTGAAAGAATTTGGCCATGCTCGTCAATTAAATCAAACACTTGAATTAAGAGTGTTGCAGAAAGAAGTTAGAATAATGGTTTGTTGAAACAATTTAATTTGCTTGAGGAAAAGGTGAAAAAATGTATGTGTCCAACATGCCTTCTAATAAGATACATCTCAGAAAACTGATTAATGAGTAACTCATAATCCAGTCAAGTAATTTGGTGGTAGGCTTAGTGTTATGGGGCTAGTTGCGTCTACATTTACATTATTATTGAATATACCCTGCACTCAGAATTTTCATTTTAAGCACTACACAGAAGGTTAATTTCGATTTAATAATATTTCAGGACCTCTTTGTGAAGAGTATATCCTTCTGAAGATGAGTGAAGAAAACGAGAAAATAAAACCAAAGACTGATTTTGAACACTTTCTGAATTGTGCTAACCAGTGCGTTTGGAAAAATTTGAAAAATGACTCAGGTGCAGGTGCAAATGCAGCATCCAGAGTAGACATGACATTTGCTGCCACTGACCCCCTATCTGAAATAGTTTGGTCTCCAGATAAAGGTTTGAGTCTTAAGTGTGCCGATTCAAGCTTTGCTGATAAAAATAATTCTCTCTTTCGGGATGTTGGACCGAGCAGTGTGGTTCTTGCTCCGCCACAAAGTGTTACTGGTGGCGGGTCTACCACTGATAAACCTATAGATGATTTTTTTGTAAAACCTATAGCTGTCATATGTGCCAAGAGTAATATTGCTGCAACAGATACTCCCACTATGCATTCAGGTGTCATGCCAGAGTGTAAAGCCTATGAAGAAAATGATACAGGTAAGGGTAACATCTAACGCATCCCCCTTGGCTCAATCCTACTAGTCACTTTTTCCTGGAACCATTTCCTCAATCCTGCAGAACTCTGGTCTGGCAGGATCTGGTGGTAATATGGAGAAAATGAACACTGCAGAAAGAGCACCTAATTTGCCTAACAATCAAAATGAGAATCTAATGAACGATTGTGAGAAGAATACTTGTGATCAAGCCAACATTGGAACTGATAAAATATCCGGGATAGAGGGAAACAAATTTTCTGCTACTTCAGGTATGTGCTGTCATCATCACTCCTCTAGTGCTGTGGGGATAAGACTCCTGGCATTTCAGGATATTTGTTTCACATGTTTGGAACACATTCTAATTTGTTTGATATTTGTTACTGGTTTATATCAATGTAACTGGATAATCGGAAAGAATACCTGATGGTTCTGACAGGTTGTTTTTCTAAATACATAGGTTCCAAAACTTAAAACATATCCTTTATGTTTAAAGAAGGAAATTTATTGAAATTTTTGTTTTTGTTAAAGAAAAATACAAGTTCTTCCTTTTGTGCATACGTAAAATGTCTTTTGCATCCTGATTTTCCTGCAGGTCAGGTTGACCAAAGGCCATTTGATAGTTCATTACTTCAATCAGATGAACCTAAACCTAGCATGGAGCAAAATCCTTCAACAAGGAGATGTTCCAATGAAGGCATAGATATTGGTATTGGAAAAAGGGCTGTTGTAACAGATGATGCTTTATATACTACGGTTGAGCCTATAATTGAATATAAAGGCTCTGGTGCTTCAGGAACTAATTTAGCATCCTCCAGCAGAAGTCCTTTAGAAAAACTGGAATCAACTGCAGAGAATGATTTGCGAACTTCCAACTGTGAAGCTGCTTGTGCTGCAACAAGCGGAATTCTTGTTAATGAGATTAAAAACAAATCTCAGAACAATGAAATGATGCTACTATGTGATAAGATTCTTCCAGTTTTGTATTCTCCATGTAATAGCAGAATTCATATGACAATAAACAAAGGCAAGGAGAAGTCCTTATCAGATGGGGATGCAAATGTAAGATTCTCAAAGGAGGAGAATGACAGCCATTCAAGTGTTGAAAGTTGTAACAGTGCTGGGTTTTTTTCGACAGGTAAGAAGAGACATAACTTTCAACAACAGCTGATAATTGGGAGTAAAAGAGTCAAAATGCAAGTTCAAGAAACTTCTGGTTCCAAATCCTATGTTAAACAGGATAGCTCATTCATGAACTGGATTTCAAACATGGTGAAAGGATTACCACAATCAATTCAAGAAGATTCAAACACTTTGGCTCTTACCCTTGCAAATCCAGATCATCATAATCTACAGCCTGATGAGAAACTTAACACATGCAATATGAATCAAGATCCTGAGCCAAAAAATACAGGATTCAAATCCATTTTTCAGTCCATATATTGCCCAAGCTTGAAGAATGTAGGAACAAGAATGTCTCATCAAGAAGGAGAGGGTTGTGAGGATATAGAGCCAGGTAACGTGGTACATGGAATAGATGCTACTCCAATAACCTGTTGTGCAGAGAACAATAGCCCTTACAAACAGTATTTGCAATCAAATAAGTTTGAAGTGTCTACTGGGAGATATGATGCCGGTCCATCCTCGCAGCCTAAGATTAAACCTCTAAATTTTTTTAACAGTCATGAAAGCAGTAAAAATAACCAGGTGGAGAATAAAAGTTGTTCCATCTTGGGCCTTAGTAAGGACAAAGAAGAAATGGCATCACATTCATCTTCATCTAGACAAAATACAAATAATACTGAGAATGTTGATTCCAATGCACTATCTGAGAGAAAGGAAGCAGGGAATATCTGTCACAAAAGTGATACTCTGGGAAGTCTCTGGATAACTCGATTTTCTCCAAAATCCACTGCCCCCTTGATTATTTTTGATTACCTCAATGAGAGAGATGGATCTCAAGTCCACTCCACTGTTTGCTCAAAGCTTCCAGACGATTCCCATAAACACATTTCTTATCTGAACAACTGCAAGATTGAACGGACTAGAGAACAATCTGCTGATGACACAGAGGCTTCCACTGGTCTTAAGGAAGATAAGGGAAATAATGATCATAAATCAAAGCATAAGCTCAACCCTCTTTCATCTTCCCCAGGATTCAGAAATTCAGAGCCAATAGCTTCAATGTTGGCAAGGCGATTAGATGCCATCAAACATATCATACCGACAAGCAGAACAGATAGTACCATGCAGGTAAATATGTTTTGTTTGTTTTGTGGGACAAGAGGTCACCAACTTTGTGATTGCTCAGATATTGCAGAAAGTGAGCTCGAAGATCTCCAGAAGAATATAAATTCGTATGGAGGATTGGAAGAACTTCCTTGTATATGCATTAAATGTTTTCAGCCCAACCACTGGGCAATTTCATGTCCCACTTCAATCTCAACAAGGAAACATGAATTGGAAGTTAATGCCTTGGTCAATGATAAACATGAAAAAGATTTTAGCCCTTGCAATGAAGGGAGTGCCAGGCTGTTGACTGGTGAGGATGACCAAATTTTATCCGGTTCTATTAATGATGGAACTGATCACAAAGCAGAGAGAAATCTTAATTTGAAGCGGAAATCAAATGAAATTATAACCTCCAAGATAGGGTGTAATGCATCATTCAAGAAATTTTGTGGTTCAAGTTCAGAGGAAAGCAAATTCAAAGAAAATCCTAGGACATCTCCATCCGGATTGGCTGAAAGGCAGATTTCACACATGCCAAAGGGAATCTTTGATGCAGTGAAAAAGCTTCGTTTGTCCCGCACTGACATCTTGAAGTAAGTAATGCAAGCCAACTAACTTATACTAAGTCATTTTGTGTTATAGAACTAGTTATTGTGTGGTTTAATCGTCCATGTATAATGCATAAACTATAAATAACCTATGACAATTGCTAAATTGCATCAAAGATGCAAAATAATTCTTCTTAATCACAGTATTGGTGCTTAAATCACAATGCATTGTTATATGGCTAGATGTCAGATATATAAGTCGATAGTTTGTGCATCCTTTTTTTGGCAAGAAGTTTTCTTAGAGAACCCTCTGCTTTCCAGCTGTTGACAATTTTCTTTTCCTTGCACAATCTGGTTAAACAAACATTTAAAGAACCCATCTTCATTGAGAGCGAAAATCTTTGCAAACATGAATATAAGTATTTTGAACTAGAGTGCGGCGCCATGTTTTTTAATTTGTCTTATTATTTAGTCACCCTTAACTCCTCCTTTCTCATCTGTGATCAGAGGGAGTCCACAAAAATTGAATATACACAGAAAAGTAGGTGAATTGTGTGACAAACACCTTTCCAATTTTTCATGAAAGGGTGGACTTAATTCTAGAAATATTTTCACAAAGTCCGGGCAGAAGCTCAGTGTAAAAAATTATAATGCAACACCTCAAAGCTATTCACAACTAGTCTTACACCAGCAGAAATATAAAGTAATCTAAATAAATCAACAGGTAAGTTAACTGAAACAGAAGATAAGTTGACCAACAAATAAATTAACTTAAAACACAAAGCATGTATCAACAAAACAGGCATACAATCACCAAGTCCAAGAATGGCAGGCGAAATTAAAAAGACAAGGGAAGAACAAAGGAAATGAGAATTCTTATATGCAAATGCTGCTACTAAAAACTACCTATAAAATATTTATATGCGAACACTGCTTGTGCTTCTTGCTATTGATTGGCCTAGTGCTCACAACTTGTGTGCTCCAGGTGTATATAAGTTTTTCTCACTTAACAGAATGTCCTTTACATCAGATGGATAAGCGCTCATGGATCGGTATCACAACTTGATGGTCTTTTCTTGCGCCTGCGGCTTGGGAAGTGGGAAGAAGGGCTAGGGGGAACTGGATACCATGTGGCATCGATAAATGGTATAACTAAAATCACACCTTGTTCTTTGCATGTAAAATGTGCATGAATTATGTTACTTGACCACATTATAGATATCCCTGGAATGCTGCTTTAGTTTGATGAGGCGTCATGACTGCTGTTTCTTTTTTTAAAAAAAAAAATTTGGTACAAGTCATGACTGTTGTTTTTATTCCTTCTATTTTTTTTTTCTCTTCTTTTCTGTTCTGGTACATCCACAGAGGCCCGGAGACAGAGTTCAGAGCAGAATACAAGAAAATCTCTCTCAGTGAACGTAGGGGGGATCAAGTGTATGGTTGAAAGTCAGTATATATCCAATCATGATTTTCTTGAGGTAAAAATCAATGATTATTTGTTAGCTTTTCCGCTAGTTCTCATTGTGTACCTATTGTTATTGAAGCTATTGGTTGTCAGGTCATTTTGACTCCATAAACTCCTGTGAAATTCAAGCTCGAATAAATTATACTGGATGGGACAACATTCTTGTGTTTATGATGGTGGTTTATTTCTTATTGAGTAATGAACAAAATATATTTTTTGGGTTCTGTTTTTCTTGCATTTTAGTTTGTTTTGTTTTGCTCTTCAGTTACTTGAACATTTCATACTTCATATTCATATAACAATTAACGTGCACGAGCACATATATCCTGTTTTCGTTTTTCTTAGCCAATTAATGTTGAATGACTAGACATTTTAAGTTTCCTAAGCTTTTAAAGAAAATTAAACTTAAGCATAGCTGACTTTTAATGACTGCTTTATATAATCATGCATACCATCTATAAAGTCAATAATGCAATCTATAACATTTAATAATGCTAAACCTCATCATTAGCAGCTCCAAGTGAAATCGGGTTTAGATCTGAATTCGAAACTCACTGGAAGCACTTGTGGTCAGGGCAAAGCTGATGCCTGAAAGAGAATTAGTCTAACAACCTTTGGGTGTTAGGACACCTCGTGATCTTTAAAAAAAAAAGAAGTTCTAAGTCAAAAATTTCTTCATCAAGTGTGTTTCGTGGATATGTATGTCCTTTGTTTTTTCTGAGTATAGAACCTGTAAATCATTGTGTCTTCTAAACTTCCCCTACTCTAATAGCGGAGATCGAAATGTACAGCAAGTCAATTGGCAACTTTTTATATCGTGAACTAATTATTATCTGCTATTTGCTTCCTGATGTTTCCACTACTGGATTATTATAGAGTTTATTTTAGATTAAGTATAGTGATTTACAAGAACAGCATTGAGTCATGGAATGGTTATCCAATTATTTTTTCCGACATCTGCTTCAACTTCAGCTGATTCTCTTTTCTCTCTTTTTTGTGTAGGAAGAAATCATGGAATGGTGGTCCACCACCTCAGAAGCTGGTGCTGAGATTCCATCTGAAGATCTGATCGAAAAAATTGAAAAGAAAAAAAGGTTAGGTCTCTAGGCATTTATTAATTTCAGTGTTAATATTATTTATTATTAGATTAGATTAGAAGCGAGAGTTTATTCTCTCTTTTGTGGATAAAGCTCTGTTTACCTCATTTTCTTATCCAATTAATTGTATATCAAAGGAAGCTTAAATTTGAAGATGTTGCTAAACCATCATCATGAGTTTGTGAATGTCGTAACGACATTCTTATTCGAAGAATTGCTTTATCTTTTTAAATGAAAGTAATGCCAACTGCAAATTGTATCTGTACCTTGCACGTGAATATGAAAAGACTTGAAAGAGAAAGAATATTTTTTAATATTATTGTTTAATTGTAATTGTACAAGTATGATATACATTATATAGACTTGTGACAATAATGATTTGTCTAAAATATAGTTAAATTACATGAAATAAATCTGTATAATAAAGAAATAAATTTGTATAATAAACTCTTAACACTCCCTTTCAAGCAGTTAAATGAATATCTATCATTCTCACTTGTCAGTAAGATCTTGAAAGCGCTTTGTGGGTTGTCTCTTAATTAATACATTTGTCAACTGATATTATGAAGGAATGTATGTTGTGATTACGAGCCCACTATCTAATTTCTCCTTGATAATGTGTCGGTCTATCTTAATGTGTTTTGTCCTGTCATGTTGAACCGGATTATGCACAATGCTAATGGCTAGTTTGTTGTCACAAAATAGTTTCATAGGTACTTCTCGCTTTAGTTTCAGGTCATATAGAGTGTGTTTGGAATGTAATAAAATATGAAATGATTTGATTTGTAAATCAAATTTAATTAAATTTTGTGTTTGGAATGTTAAAAAATAAGAAATGATTTGATTTCTAAAATCACATGGATTTCATTCTTTTTGTTTTAGAAATTTCATCAATTTTGATAGAATTTGTTAGGATTTGATTTGATTTGAAATGAATAGACTATTTTACCCTTAATAACTACTTATAACCACCTCTCATAAGGGTTAAAATGTAAAATAATAAAATCAAATCAATTTTTATTTTAATGAATTCCAAATACAAAATTTGATTTATAAATCAATTCAAATCCTATTTTTTTTTTAAGTTCCAAACACAAAATTTGATTTCTAAATCAAATCAAATCATTTCTTATTTTTATTCATTCCAAACACACTCCTAATATAATCTTCATCCATAGTAACTCACAAACTCCTTTTGTCATAACTCGAAATTCAGCTTCTATACTTGACTGAGCCATTATATTCTGTTTTACTTCTCCATGTTACTAGATTTCCACTTAGAAACATACAATAACCTGATGTTGACCTCCTGTCAGTAATTGAACTTGCATAGTCAGCATTTATGTACACTTCCATTGATAGGTTTTCCCTTTTTTTTATATAGTAATCCTCTTCCAAGTGTGGTTTTAAGATACTGTAGAATTTGATCCATAGTCTGCCTATGTCTCTGCCGCAGATCATGTATAAATTGGCTAACAATACTGACAGCATACGCTAGATTTGGTCTCTTTGAGCTCTACTAGTCTGTGGTATTGAGCTCTATCCACCTTGGGGCTCTTTTCATCACTTCACATGTTGGGATTCTGTTTAATGCGTACACTGGTAGCCTTACATCTAAGCTTTTTGGTCTCTTTGAGAAGACTTAGGACATATTTCCTTTGAGAAATGAAGATATATTGCTTGGAGTAGGCAACTTCAATTCCAATGAAGTACTTTAGTTTTTCAAGATCTTTCATTTCAAACTCAGTTGCTAATTTCTTCTTTAGGAGTTGTTTCTCAACTAGATCATCTCTTGATATAATGATGTCATCAACATACACAAGCAAGACTGTGAGTTTACCTTCTTGTAAATGTTTAAAAAAGAGAGTATGATCACTTTGACTTTGTCAGTATCCCAAGGACATCATTGTTTTTGTGAATCTTCCAAACCAAGCATGAGGAGACTGCTTCAACCTATATAAAGTCTTCTTTAACCTGCACACCTTGCTCCTTCCACTAGTGGAGTCGTATCTAGGAAGAATTTTCATATAAACTTCCTCCTCTAAGTCGCCATAAAGAAAGACATTTTTAACGTCAAACTGGTGTAATTCCCACTTAAAGTGGGCAGCAAGGGAGAGTAAGATTCTTATAGTGTTCATCTTGGCTACTGGAGCAAATGTCTCTTCATAGTCACTTCCATAAGTCTGAGTGTATTCTTTTGCCACCAACCTTACTTTATACCAGTCTAGTATACTATCAGACTGATATTTCAAAGTATATATCCATCTGCACCCTACTGGCCTTTTGTCACTTGATCTCTCAACAATCTCTCATGTTCTATTCTTTTCCAATGCACTCATTTCCCTATTCATGGCTTGAATCTAGTTCTTATCCTTCAATGCTTATTGTACTAATGTTGAGATTTTGACTGAAATGAAGCTACAATGCTGCAGGAAAAGATGTTTAGAAGAGAAATTGAGAAATAGGGTACTTGGGATTGAGACAATACATTTTCTATTTCCTCAATGCAATTGGTAAGTCATGTAGGTCAAGTTCACAATTATTCAAAGACATGTTATCAGGTTCAGAAATAGTATTATCTGGGTCAGGTTCAAAAACAGGAAGTACATAAACAAGAGAACTTGTATCTTTAGTACTTATCATTGGTTCAGATGCCTGAAGTTGCTGTTGGGCCAGTTCAGGTTTCCCTCTCCTCTGATACACCAATTTTGGTGTGCTAGCCTTAGCCTTGACGTTAGCCAGTTCAGGTGGGGTGTTAGAAGAATATGTCAATTCCTGTGTAGTGTCAGATGGTAAAGGATCTAAAAAACAGGAAGTACATAAACAAGAGAACTTGTATCTTTAGTACTTATCATTGGTTCAGAGGCCTGAAGTTGCTGTTGGGCCAGTTCAGGTTTCCCTCTCCTCTGATACACCAATTTTGGTGTGCTAGCCTTAACTTTGACGTTAGCCAGTTCAGGTGGGGTGTTAGAAGAAGATGTCAATTCCTGTGTAGTGTCAGATGGTAAAGGAAGGAAAGACACAAGAGAGAAAAACTCAACCTTAGCTTCCTGAGTGTTCTCCCTCTAAAGCTGAGGACGAATAAATAATGACCCATTTTCATGAAAAGTGACATCTATGGAGACAAAAAACGTCGAATTGAACAGTGATAACATTTGTACCCCTTCTTGTGAGGAGCATAACCCAGAAAAATACATTTGATAGCACAAGGATCAAGTTTACTATGATGTTGACGATGTACATGGACAAAAGACACAATCAAAGGCACGAGACTGTAAACTCTGCATAATAGGAACTGATGGAAAATGAGAGGTCATGAGTTGAATTGAACTTACATTACCCAAGACACAAGATGGTAACTGATTGATTAAATATGTAGCAATTAAAATAGCGTCTCCCAATAAGAGTTAAGGAACAAACATTTGGAATAGTAAAACTCTAGTGATTTCAAGTAAGTGACATTTTTTCTTTTTGCAACACTATTTTGCTAAGGACTATCAACACGTGAGTTCATGCACAATACTATGCTCTTTAATAAATGTAGAGAAATTTTGGTTGACATACTCTTTACCATTATTAGAACGCAAATGCTTAATGGATTTTTCAAATTGGGTCTAAACCATGCGGTAAAACTGAACAAACAACTGAAACACATCTGATTTGTTTTTCATTAAAAAAATCAAGTTACTCGAATATAATCATCAATGAAAGAAACAAATCATTTAGTGTCAGAAATGTTAGAAATAGATGTAGGACCTCAAATATCAGAGTGGATAAGTGTAGGGGTGTCAAAACGAGCCGGGCCGGCCCATTCGGGCTCGGGCCATTTTCGGGCCGACCTATTCGGACCACATAAATTTTAGGCTGGTATTTTGTCAGCCCAGCCCATTTAGCCTTATATAGTGTTAAAAGAGCAGACTGGTCCAGTCCATTCGGGCTCAGCCCATTCGGGCCATGTAAGGTACGGGCTAGCATTTTGTTAGCCCAGCTCATCCATTTTGTCGGGCTAATCAGGTCGGTCCATCGGGCTTGACCCATTTTGACACCCCTAGATAAGTGCAAAAGGTTCAACACTTTTATTAGAAATAGGTGAAAAAGTGAAACGATGGTGTTTGTCAAACTCAAACATCACAATAAAAAGACTCAATAGATATTAAAAAGAAAGACAGAAACATAGACTTGAACAAAGAAAAATGAAGATGTCTCAAACGCTTGTGTTATAGCGAAATTTGAAAAGTAAGAGACTCAAAACTGGGCTGATGATAGGATAGTGACAACTTCTAATCAGGACCACCATTATCTGGCATATTAAGGAGATAGTACAACCCTTTTTGTTCCTTAGCAACTCTAATCATCTTCCCTATGACAAGATCCTGAAAGACATAATGAGAATAAAAAAAAGTTACGACACAATTATTGTCTTTAGTAAGTTTATGAATAGAAATATGATTGTTGGAAAGTTTTCGAACATGGAGCACATTGTTTAAGTGTAGAGAGGACTGAAGTTTAATAGTACCAAAACCCGCAACTGAAGTGTGAGAGTCATCAACTATGATTATATGATGCTTACTAGAAAAGGGTTGATAAGATAACAGAGGTGGTGAATAAAAGGTCATATAGTCAGTTGCACTAGAGTCCATAATCCATAAATTCTCAACAAAAATTATTACCAGTCATAGTTAGAGAACAGGAGCCAGAAGGCTTATTGGGAGTGTCAATGAGAGTCCGCAAGCGCTCTAATTCATTTTTACTAAGGACTGAAACTTTATCACCCATGCTTAAGGTGTCACCCAGAGGCATAGGATCCAAAATGGTCATATTTGTCTGACTTTGTTGCATGCTTTTGAACCGCAAGCGCAACTTTTTTTTTTTTTACGTTGAAAAACTACAAAAGACGAAACAGGAAACAAATGCGTCTTCAACGAAACAAAACAACACAGGAAGGAGACGACAGTGGTGTAGCTGCTCGCTCGCGAGTCACCGACTCTGGTGAAGGCGACAACGACTAGCAAGCTTGAACAGCAGCGGGTGGCAGCGGCTTCGTAGATTTGGAATGCGTGGTTGCTCGTAGGTAGTGGTTGGTTGGCTACCTATTTGGGGTGCTTGGTTGTCGACGATGGAGGTACAGCGGCTACTAGTTCTGTTCTGGTGATTTTGGAGCAGATCCGTTCAGTGGCTGATTCAGGGAGCGAGATTTGGGTGACAACTGTGTAAACTATGGCGTGTCTTGGTTGTGCAAGGACGATGGCTCTGACGAGGCTGGTCCGGTGGTTTGAAGGCAGCAATGAAAGCTACTAGATTCCCAACAATGAAGGTTGGCTCTAAACTCAATAATGAAGGTTAGTCCAATCAACAATGAAGGCTGATTGTAGCAGAAACAACAGAAACTCTAAGATCGGAAGCTCTAATATTAACTTGAAAGAGAAAGAATATCTCTAAATATTATTGCTTAATCGCAATTATAAAAGTATGATCTACATTAGACTTGTGACAATAATAATTTACCTAAAATAGAGCTAAATTACAAGAAACAAATCTATACAATAAAGTCTAACAAAAAAATTGGTTTCTTGTATCTTGGTTTGATAAGAATTCATGTGCCTCACTTGGACACACGCACATGTAGTGCCACCGGTGACAAGAAAAGGCGCATACTTTTTTATTTTGTTATGTTCATTCTTTTATGTGAATCTTCCTAAACCTTAAACTTAATTGTTTTACACGTGAAGATTTGATGTAATGAACTTGGTGAAAGTAAGGTAACGACACCAACTCAGCCATAATATAATGAAGAACAGCTACTGATACATATCTAATGATGTCAGTACATAATGGGATAGTTCCAAGGTTCTGTTTCTGTTACATTGTAAAATAATTTTAAATGAGTTGATATTGAAATAATTAATTCTAAAATTTCAGATTTGTTTAAACTCTGGGTATATCAACGTATGTAATTATGAAAACATGTTCATGCATACAATATTTAGGGATAAAACACTTTAATTGCATTTTTATGGTAAATGAACCTTGAGAGTAGCTTTGGCATCAATTTGAAATTGAAACTATTTCTCCATACAATCTTAACTAAGGGTGCACCCCTGGTTGACCTAATGCATTTAGAGAAATTAATTAATTCTCAAGTATAAGAAATACACCTCCTTAACGACTATTTAGATATTTATGATGTCACACCAATGTCACATTAATTTTTTTTTCACAAATTTGTAGCAATATATTTCGACTTCTTTACTTCTTTGACAAAGGTAGATTTCTTGAAAACACTCGGCTAAGGAATATAAAATTACACATAAAAACTGGAGAAATTCCCAAATATGCACCCAGCAACCATAAAGCCTATGGGCAAAAATGAAAATATCAACCAAGCAACACCACACGAATTCATGCCAAAAGTTGGTGATAATAGAAACTAACTTCTATTCTTCGAAAGTTTCTTTTTGAGAAATGTTGTTCCTTAGTTTCCACAAATAATTGCTGCTGGATGAAAGTACAGATGACAAATTGGAACAACTCTGAGACATTGGCATAGGATTTCATTCTTCAGGCCCATTCTACATTGGGCAGGATTGATCAACAGGGATTATCTTCACTATGTTTTCTAGTTCTTGTGTTTGGTAAGATGGAGGCATTTAAGATGCACCTGAAATATTTTGGAGCACGAATGCTCCGTCGAATCTACTTTTTATCACCAGTTATTTGACTTTTTAACCAATTTTAAATATTTATATTAGAAGTCCTTTGTTATTTATTTTTTACACCTTATCTCTTTTATTTTTCATTTTTGTCTTTTAAACAAAAACAATTCTCCATTCTCTCCGTCGCCATTGGCGAAAGGGAAGGAATATCGGCGGCTGCTATGCTCCATGTTCAGAAGTTCTTCATGTTCAAGGATCTCCTCAACCCCTTCTCTCTCCTCCATGCCATCCTCTTTTTTTTTTTTTTTGTATATCAAATAGAAGCTCCCTATAGCATAGGGAGCTTTATTTCTAGTGGAAGGAGACAAAGTTTGTGCCTTTGCAAATCTCGCCACACGTGGCTCTCTTGGCAGAAGAATGATGTCAGAAATTAGAGGAACGACGACCCCATGGTCTGCGGTGGTGGCGGCGTCACGCACTATGGAAGTGAAGTCTACGGAACAACACAATTGAAGTTTAAGTTTTTACTTCTTGCATTTGACCTTTTGGGCCAAAGTTCACTGAAAAAGTTGATTCACAATAGATTCATTGAAGAATTGGTGTCAAGTTATGTAAACTCATGTACTTGGATGGGAGGGAGAGAGGCAGAAAGAAAAGAGAACTGAACATGAACTAAAATGCAAATAATAAGAATTAGGAAACCAATTATGTAAATTAAAAAATTAATAACATTACCAGACAAATAACTAATCGGTTATAAATCTTTGTCCTTGATTTTTTTCAATACATAATCAACGCTTGCCAAGCTTGGAGCATCTCTGCTCACTAAATTTTTAAGAGCATTTTAAACATTTCCTTGGTAAGATGTTCTGAAAAAGCTTCCACATGAAAATCTTCTTTGAGGCATTTTTAACTTCCAAACCTCCTTCCATATTCTGTTTCGGGCACTTTGGTACTACCTATACGATGGTGGCTCCAAATAATTTTGTCCCATGAAAATTTGATTAATGAGGGCTGCATTCCAGGTTTTTGTCTCTTGGTTGGTACTTTTATTTTGTTGGTTTCAAAACATGCGTATCTTGATTGATTCTATGCAGATGTCGAAAAGTAAAGATGAACAGGGCACGTATCAATGTTGCAATCTCAACCCCTTTTCATTTCTTCTTTGTCTTATTTCAAAACTATTACAAATAAATGAGATCTTGGAAAACCCATTTCATTATATCAAATAATTATTTTGCCTCCACTTATTCAGGCTTTCTACAAGTAATGATGGCAAACTTAATAAGATCCTTCTTGTATCCTTCTATCATCAATGGCATAGCCAAAGCTCCTTTTATGGTTTTCAGTCCTGGGCAAAATAATACAAATGCAAATCAAGAAATTCAGCCTAGCAGCAGTATATATTATTTCAATTGTGGGGGCGGGGGATTTGAAGAAAAGATTCGTGCATAATAGCAGCAAGAAATCATCCCTTATAAGTTTTTCTTCTTCACCCTTGTTAGTTAAAAAATTCCCGAACTTGCAAGACCTTAGTGTAATAAGACAGGAAAAGCCTAACCAATGTTAAAGGTTACATTTGGTAGAAGTGAAATAGAAGGTGTATAAAGAAAAATTTCTACCTATCTCCTTCCATTTTTCTTCCTACCGAGCATAGGTTAAGTTCTTAATTCTCATCAAGTCATTCGATTGAATCATTTGAATCCTAATAAGATAATTTTATGGTTACTATCATGTAACGTTTTGCAACTTCTAATATATTTCACTGAACATGCAGACCAACTATGTTCAAAGCTATAGAGTTTACCGACTAAGGAAATAATCAATGACAAAAGATTTAGGTGGCAATAGGAGATGGCAGTTTGTAAATGCTAATAGCAATGTTAAGCTTACCACTGCGCAAGAGTGATATGAGACCCTTCCACGTCAACGCTGAGCGTATCACTGCTGGCCAAAATGGAGCAACAAAGGGAGACCAGTCTGCTGACTTGATGTCCTGGCATGGCAGAAGACGGGTGCTTTTCAAATTATCCAAAAGACCTCAAGAGTCCACTTAATAATTGAGTTTTGGTAAATTAACTACCTGGAGTAACAGGGACTCAAGCAATCTAACATAATCAGCAGTTGAGCACCAGGCTGGAAGATAAAATGCATTACATATCTTGTTCAAGAGATTTTCCTCCCATGGCTTTAGGGATTCTTCAGCAGGGCCAAGATCCCTGTGGCACCATGTTACTATTATTATTGTGGCACCTGGTGCAGCTACTCGAGCTAGCTCAGCAACAAACTGTAAGTTGTGTGTTAAGTGGGAAACTGACATGAGAATATGAGATTACCAGTATACTGTATACAGAAATAAAATAAAAAAAGAAAATAAAATAAATTCAAGTGTATTGAGCAAAGTCAATAGTAATTAGTTAATCTTGTGTTAGAATTGAAGTTAATAAATGAATTCAATCACATATAATAGTGTAGTTAGAAACAGAAATAGATAGACAAATATGAATAATCTGTATATATTTCTAAATGAATGAATATAGGAAAGTAACCTCTATTTATATAAGAAGACTGTTATATAGAAAAAGAAAATAATAAATTATAATTATGTGCTAAATCCAACTAATTATGTATTAAATCAATTACACTCATTCCTAAAATCAATCGTGATCAATCAAAATTAATCACGCTAACATCTCTCCTCAAACTCAAGCGGGTGTAGAAGAAACCAACTTGAATTTGAAAACTAAAGTGCAGAATTTGCCAAGATGATGATCTTTGGTGAACAGATCGGCTGACTGATCAAAAGTGCTAATGGAAAGGAGACGAAGAGTACTACGAAGAATGTGTTGACGGATGAAATGATAGTCGATCTCAATATACTTGGTGCGCTCATGAAAAATATTATTGTGAACAATTTGAATAACACTCTTATTATCACAGTAAAGAGTAGTGAGAGAGAACTGAGAAATATTCGAGTCGTCAAGAAGCCAACATAACCAAAGTATCTTAGATGTGGTGTCAGTTAGTGCCTGATATTCTGCTTCAGTACTGGAACGTACAGTTAGTCTGTTTCTTACTTCGCCATGAAATAAGTACATCACCAAGATAGATACAGTAGCTAGTGGTGGATCAGCGATCAGTGGGATCTCCAGCCTAGTCAGCATCAGAATAAGCTTGGAGAACCAAATAAGAGTTGATTGAGAAATGAAACTCATGAAACAGAGTTCCTTTTATATATCGAATAATACATAGAATAACAACATAATGAATAGTATCCGAAGCTGACATAAACTAACTGACTAGATGAACAACATATGAAATGTCTAGACGAGTAACAGTAAGATAAATCAAGTTGCCAACTAACTGCCGATAGAGAGTAGGATCATTAAGTGTAGTATAATCCAAAGGTGTAAACCTGACATTAGGTTCTAAAGGAGTAGACTCACTACGACTGTTTGAGAAACCGATTCAAGAAATAAGATCTGAAGTATATTTAGTTTGAGACAAATAAATATCATCAACAGAGAAAAGAACCTCAAGACCCAAAAAATAACTGAAAGGACCAAGATTCTTCACCTCAAAATTGTGGCTCAAAGATGCTTTAAGATCAGCAATACCAGAAGTATCATCACCTGTAACAATTATGTCATCAACATAAAGAAGCAGTAACATAGTGTTACTATCAGTCTTATGGATGAAGAGTACTGAATCATGAGAACTAGAGGAGTATCCAAGCTGACTGATGGTGGAATCGAACTTAGTAAACCAGGTTCGATGAACTTGTTTAAGACCATACAAGGCTTTGTGAAGAAGACAGACTTTGTTAGGTGGACAAGCATAATCCGGTGGTGATTGCATATAGACTTCTTCTAAGTCACCATTTAGAAAGACATTCTTCACATCCATCTAATTAAGAGTCCAATTGCAAGTGGCAGCAATAACAAGAAGAGTACGAACTAAAGGAAGATGAACAACTGGAGCAACGGTTTCTTCATAATCAATCTCATATTCTTGAGTAAAATTTTTGGCCACCAAGCGGACATTGTAACGATCAATAGACCTATCAGATCGAGTTTTAGTTTAGTAAACCCATTTACATCCAACAACAGCCTTATAAGAAGGAAGCTCAATCATTTCCCAAGTACCATTATTCTCCAAAACCTGTAATTCTTCATTCATAGCTTGTTGCCAATGAGGATAAGTGGATGCCTCTAAATATGTCTAGAGATCATGAATGTGAAGCATGGTAGAAAAACAATGATAATTACAAAGGTAAGTGGGAAGTTTTCTTACCCAAAAAAGATGAATGACAATATCAGATGCAGAATCAACAGTCTGGATAATGTCAACAGAATGAGTCGAAACTTCAAACGATAATGAGAGCTCAGTGGGAGAATCGAAAGAGGAACCTGGAGGTGGAGAACTTGTCTTAGACACATTTGAAGACTCTGTATCAGAATCATGTGGAAAAAGATCAATAGATGGTGTAATGAACAAGGGGGTAGAAATGGAAGGAATAGACTTAAACTGAGACAATGTGGAGACTAAAGTATCTTCCCAAAAGACAACATGACGAGAAATACAAATGCACTGAGAGACTGAATCCCAACAACAATAGTTTTTGTGTTCAATAGCATAACCAAGGAAGCAACAGAGACATACATGAGGTTTAAGCTTAGTGTGTTCATGGGGTTGAAGAAGAATAAAACAGGCACAACCAAAAACTTTGAAAGAATTGTAGTTTGGAGGTCTCAGGTGAAGACGTTCATAAGGAGATACATTACCAAGAATAGAGGAGAGGAGAAGATTGATAACATAAACAACAGTAAGAGCAATTTCACCCCACATACGTTTAAGACAAGAAGAGGAAATGAGCATAGCTCGAACAGAGTCAAAAATGTGCCAATGCTCTTTCAACACGACCATTTTGCTGAGATGTACTAGGACATGAAAACTCAAAAAGGGTTCCCTAATTAGTAAGAAAAGTGAATAGTTTTGAATCACGATATTCTGAGGCATTATCACGACGAAACATCTGAATTGTCTTTGAAAAATGAGTTTTAATCATAGTGGCAAAGGTAATGTAGACTTGAGGAAGTTCAGAACAATTTTTCATTAAATATATCCAGGTGAAACATGAATAATCATCAATAAAAATTACAAAATATTGACAACCCCCCATAGTAGGTGTAGGAGCTGGACTCCAAACATCAGAATAAAAAGATCATAGGAGGAAATAGAAATGAAAGTACTTTTATTAAAATATAAAGTAGATTGTTTAGCTGTTTGACAAGACGTACATTGAAAATATTCTTCTTTAATAAATCCTAAGATATCCTGAGAAATGAGATAACATAATTTACTAAGAGAATTGTGATGAAAACGTTTATGTCACAGCCAAAGAGAAGAAATAGTAGAAGCAGCACAAATAGTTGACACAGGAGGCAGAGGAACATGGAGGGCAGTGAGCTCAAACAATCATCCAACTTTACGAGCATTCTCAATGATCTGCCCTATCCATGGATTCTGCACAGAACAACCAGGAAAAAAAAGGTAAGTATATAACTAAGGTCACACAATTGAAGAGATGAGATTAAAGTTTAATTTGAGAATAAGGTAAGTGTCTGATAAGATAAGGGTATGTAGAGAGATAGAACCGTTATGACTTAGTTCCATAAAAGACCCATCAGTAGTATGAATGGAATGAATGGTATCTCTAGAAGAAAGGGAAGAGAATGCATGGGATGAAGAAGTCATATGATTACAACATGTATAATCAAAATACCAACGATTATTACTTGGGGTAGTGGCTAAGGCAGTATGAGTATTACTAGATTGAGAAAGGACTTGCTTAAGAAGAGACTCAAGATCAGTAGTAGAAAGAGAGATCTGGGAATTTGAGACATTGTCGGCAACTGAAGTTGCAATTACAAGCTTGGAGGACGAACTAGTACGTGGTTAAAACTTTCTCTAATCAGACCGTTGTGGACGAGTAAAGTTATGTGGACGACTAAGGCACTATTCAATCGAATGTCCTGGAACTTTGCAATATATGCATACCTTAGAGGGTCAGGTAGGAGCAATATGACCTTTCTTCTTACGAATGTGACACTTTATGGTGGGGCATTCAACAAAACAGGACCAGGTTTGCGGCAACGACTACAAAATGTGTCTCTCTGATGAGTAACTGCAAAGGCTAAATCTGTTTTAGGTCGAAGAAGACTCAATCTAGTTTCTTCTGATTTCAGATGAGGAAGTGCATCCTCAAGTGTGGGCAGGGGATCCTGATGTAATAGGGAAGCTCGAAAAGACTCATAGTTATCAGTGAGAGCCATCAGAAATTGAATGAGCTTGGTGTGATAACAGTACTCCTCATATAGTTTGACATCACTTTTGTGTTTCAAGGTTGGCTCACACAGAATCAGTTGATCCCAAATAGCTTCCATCAGAGTTAGGAACTCATATACAACTTGATCGGGTTCTTGTTTCAAACTATTGAGTTTTTTCAGCAATTAATATTGACGAGATAAATTAGAAATTGTATATTTATTTTTGAGATGATCATATACCTCTTTGGCAGTGTCAAAGCGTCCAAACTACAGGTGAAAGTGGAGGTGTTTCGGAACCAAGTGATAATCTGATGATTTTTGTTATCCTAATCTTCTAATTTTTCAGCATATTTCTCATTAGTATTGTCTTCAACTTTGATAGGGCAAATAATATCACATGTGACATATTGCTAAAGTTTTTGGCCTTTCAAAAAGCCACGCATGGCCTCAACCCAGTGGGTGTAGTTTGAACCATTAAGTAAAATTGGAATGAGTTGAGCAACATCAGACTTTTCCATAATAGCAGAGAAGAATAACGGCAAAAAAGTGCACTTTTGAGACTGAATTGACAAAAAAGAACCTCAAAAATAGAAAGATCTCATCGAAAAACCTTAAAAAGGGATCTAGTGTCACATCAACATTGTCATGTCAGTACATGGGACATGTAGGCAGCTTAGGTGGCGTCACCGTCCACATCAGCAAACCAGGTTTGAAAGTTGGGTTAGATTTGGCGGATGTTGGGTCGGATCTAGATGGATGAAGTGGCTCTAATTTGTGCAGCTTGGATTTGGGTTTGCGACGCTTGGGTGTTGTGGTGGCTCGAACTGGTGCGCAAAACGATGGAGGTGCAATCTGGGTCGCGCAACACCTCAGGCGAGCTGGTTAATGAGGGGCGCGGTGGCGAGATCTGGTGGTTCATGGGTTCTAGGTGGAGGTGGAGGTGGAGGTGCAGTTTAGGTCGCGTGGGTTGATGGTGAGGAGACACGGTGGTCTGGGTGATGGATGTTGTCGATGTTGATGGAGGTCACTAGCAGTCTAGGTGATGGAGATCTCTGAATCAGTTGCAAGCGGTGGCTGTTTGGGTAAATCTGATGAGTTTGGGTTTTGTATATAACAGATCTAGAACAATATCTGAAGATGTCTAAAATCTAAGACGGAATCTGAAACAGAGTCTAGAATCTATGACGGAATCTGGTGTTTGGAGTCTGGAGTTTGGAATCTAAAGTCTAGAGTCTGGAGTTTAGGATTGGACCAAGAGCTTATACTCTTTGGTACTAAGTTAGAAACAAAAAATAAGGAGACAAATATGGATAATTTGTGTATATTTCTGAATGAATGAATACAAGATGGCTAACATTTATTTATACAATAAGGTTGTTGTACATAAAAAAAATAATAAATTATAATTATATACTAAATCAAACTAATTTTATACTAAATCAATTACAATCATTCCTAAAATCAATTATGATCAATCATAATTAATCACGCTAACAGTGCAAGAGATAATGAAACCTTAGCTTTGTCAGGCATATGTTCTCCACTCTCCATGGACCACACCAGATCAAACTGCCCGTCAGGGAATGGTTGCTCTAAAGCGTCTACAACTTGAAAGGAAACCTGTTATTACAGGAACATGAAGCCAAACCTGTTATTACAGGAACATGAAGCCAAATATCAGCAACATATGAATAAATCTACCGGAGATATTAAAAACCTTGATGAGGGTTTCATTAATTACACGCACACACACACAAACCTTGTGAGCTAATCCTTGAGCAGTAGCAAGAGCATTTGCTCTTGCAGCTTGAACAGGACTGAGAGTGATGCCTATGGTTGTTGCCCCAAATTTCTGGGCCAGGTACCTTGAGCTGCCCCCTATGCCACACCCAACATCAACTATACTCTTGGGCCATTTGTTCTTTGGGACCTCATCTGGGCATTCAGAGAGAAGAATAGCAGTTAGTAGAAGACAATAATATAAGATTTAGGGACAGATTTACGGAGTGGCCAGCATGGGCCATGCTTCATGCCAAATTTTTTAGAGGTACCAATACTCTAATTTACTAAAAGATTAAAATGGTAAAGGTTAAAGAGCTATACTTATATATATTTGATAATTCATGATTTGATATTTGTATTGATGCCATAATTTTAACTCTTCTTATTACTAATTTTTAACCTTTATACAATACACCAACCATCTCCTTTCATTTTCATTTTCACTCTCTTCTTCTTAAAATGTATATGTAAAAAGACTTTATTTTACCAATTAACTATGATGTAAAGAACACCCACTACTTGATGTATTTAATATATAATATTTGTTTATTTATTCTTTCTTCACTCTTTTTATAAAAGTTTCTATAATGAAATTAAAAAATTCAGTTTTCATGTCATTATGACATTAAAATGTAACTATTTTAATAAATGCAAAATGTAAATATAATGTTAATTGAGTAAATTAAATTTATATCATTAGGTTAATTTTAAAATAAAATCTTACTTATTGAGTATAATCAACTTATTAAGATTTAAAATATTTCGTTAAAAGAGGAAAAAGAATTTTCTACGCTATAGTTAGAATGAGAAATATAAATGTCACTATCCAATATATTTAACTAGTTTGTATATACTATTTGTTTTCCTGCATCCGTCCCTTGTTTCAGATTAGAACATGTTGTACAAGATTAGATTATATTATTACTAAGTTGTCACAGAATACAACTTTTTTGCCCCATCCACAGAGCAATCAATCAGAGTAGAATGTTGTAAACCCTGGAATAGAAAATTAAACTTTTAATAATGTTTATTGGTCCGAAACAGAAACACAGCTTAATCTGAAAAGGGTACCTCAAAGTTCAATGAAACTGGAATTTCTGTTGAAGTAAGAATTGTGACGTTTATTAAACTTGGAAATTGGATGGCGTAAACATGATGATTTATATTTTGTAACAAAAGAGAAGGGAAGAGAAGAGAATACCAGAAGAAAAAGAAGCAAAACGAAGGGCCTCGTCAATCATTCGGATCTGAGCAGGCCGGTGATCCGAAACAGAAAGGGTGGAATCCGGGTCATAGAAGCCGTGGTGCATATGGTCGCCCCAAATGTCTTCCCATAAACCAGACGACTTGTCGTAGAACTCAGCGATGCCCTTCTGCAGAAGCACAAGGCCCTCCTCCTTCACTTGCTGCTCCAACTCCATTCCTTCCGGTGTCCTTGATACCCGAATGGAGCTCCACGACCCAGGTCTGGGGAAAGTGGGACCCAAACCCTTGTAGCTATAGCTGTAAGTGAGATTTGATCGTTGAGGGAACGTGGTGTGCCTGTGAGTGTCAGTACGAGTATTAAAGAATGAGGGGAGGGTACTTGTAGTACTTGTTGTTGTTGTGAAAGCTGCCATATCTCGCAAATCCCGAGGTTTCAGACTTGAGTGAGTGGACCACAGTTGGCAGTTACCTGCGGTGGCTTGTGGAGGAATAATCTTCCTCGGAATAATTTTTACACGAAAAATGATGTTCGTATATCATTAGTTTCATATATACTTTTTAATAATTTTTTAATATTAAATAAAAAAATAAATATATTTAATATATTAAATACATAAAAAGTATTTAATATTTTTTATTTAATTATTAAAAAAATTAAATAAAAAAATTAAGTTGAAAGATTTAAAATTATTCTTTTTTATATATATATATATATTACTTTTTATATTATTTTTTAATAATTATAATTATGTAAGAGAAAATAATGAGATAAAATGATATAATTAATTTTATAAAAAATAAGATAAAAACTAATATGAAAAAAATATAAAAATCAGAATTATTTCTACATTCCGCTATCACTATCAATGAATCATCGTTGATACAATTTTACACGCAAAGTAAAATGAATAAGCTTTGAATTTTTAAATTAATGTATTTGAATTAATTTATTTTATATTTAAAATATTTTATAATTAAAAGTTTTTGAAAGAATTTTTTTTAAAAAAATTATTTTATCTGAAATAATATTTTTTAAATATGTTATTAAATTAATTTTTAAGAAATATAATTGAGTGAGAAAAAATGATAAAAAAATATAATAAATAATATTAGATAGAGTATAAAAAATATTATTTTTTTATTATATATTATTTTATTATTATTTTGTGATACTAGTCATAAAAAAATATGCTTAAAAAATAATTAAACTAAGATAATTAAAGAGTAATTATATTAAATTTTAATTTAAATTACTTTGAGATCATTTTAATTATTTTTGTGTTAAAAATTTGACTACATCACTTATTAAATCATTATGCTAGTGGGCCTAGAGCTAAAAAAAAAAAAAAGAAAAGAAAGCTGAGAATGGTACGTAAAATTCATGGACTAAATATAATTGAAACAAGGTCTGCACAACGACTTGGCCCACAGCCAATTAAAAGGAAGACTCCAAATTGAATAGAAAAGTGCAGAGGAAGGAGTGAAGAAAAATTATAAATAGAGAGAATAGGGATAGTAAAATTATTTGTATTTGTAGAAAATTTGTGGGAATTATTTGTAATGAGATGAAAGATAGATATCTGTTTAATAAATAGGAGTATGGGGACGAGAATTATAGTATCCGTCTTGTTAGTATTTATAAATCATTAAATATATATTTTTTTATTTAATATATATCATATATTATGATTTTTTTTTATTTTTAATTTTAAAATAAGATGAAAATATATATATTTTTATTATTTTAAAATAATTTTTTATTGAATGAACATATAATATAAAATTTATTAAAAAATATATATTATTTATGTAATAATTATTTATATAAATTAATTATTACAAAATATAATTAAATTAAATTTATTATTTATAATATTTTTTAATTTTATAAAAATATTAAATTATAAAACAAAATTATAATATGTTAGATAAAAGTTTATTTTATTTATATTTTTTATATTTTTTAAAATTTTATTTTAAATTATTAATTATCAATAAATACTCGCAAAAATTTAATTTATCTACAAAAAATTATAAATAAATATTTATGACAAAAATAAAAACAAAAACAAAAAAACACTACCTGCTTCCGTCCGCTCCGCCCATTGATATTTTGGAGAGGAAATTGGAGAGAGAAGTGAACGCACGCGTAACGAGGCAACAAAAAGAACTAGAAATAGCGGAGAAAGAAAAGAAAGAAAGCAAGAACGCCTTAGCACAGTGCCGCACAAAGAAAATTTTTATTATTATGGATTTTTTTTTATGTTTGATATTTTAATTATGGATAATTAAGTCTGGAGTGTGAGTGGACCACAGTTGGCAGACACCTGCGATGGATTGTGGAGGAATAATTTTCCTCGGATGAATTTCTGCACCTCACTATCACTATCACCATCACCATCACCGTCACCGTCACCGAATCATCATTGATATAATTTGTAAAATGAATAAGCTTTGAAATTTTAAATTAATGTATTTAAATTAATTTATTTTATATTTAAAATAATTTATAATTAAAAGTTTTTGAAAGAATTTTTAAAAAATAAAAATTATTTTATCTGAAATAATTTTTAAAAATTTGTCATTAAATTAATTTCTTTTAAATTATGAAATATTTTATATATTCAATTTATTTAAAATTATTTATAAAATTAATTTTCTTTCAACTATAAAAATATTAAAATTATATAATCTCTTAATAAAAATTATTTCTTTAAAATTTAAATTTACACGTTTACCACTGACTTTTTTTTTAATATGCCACCCAAAGAACCAGCAGCAAAAAACAATCAAAAGTCTCAATGGAGATAAACTATAACTAAATCATCTCTCAAAACATCAAATAAATCAAAAGGAGGAGAAGAAAAATGCACAACATCAAAATCCTGCTGATGATCCAACTTGGCAAGAATATCCAAAGCCAGGGTCGGATCTAAGTATTGTATAGTGCTCATATTTAAGTTGTAAACTTTTTTTTGATTTTATATATGATTTATTTTTTTTATACAATTTATTTTTACCCAAAAATAATATTAATAATATTATTTTTACTCATAAAATTTCTGAAGATATTCAAAGCTCTATTGCCTTCTCGATGAACATGAGAAAACAGCATATCCCAATCCTAATTTAAGATATTTAAGATTTCAGCAACTATAACATAAGTTGGATGAGTATCTATTGGAACATTCTTGATCAGTTTAATAAATAGCACACTGAGAATCCATGTCTACCTTTAGTTTTCTAATGCCTAGATTCCTGACAAGCATAATACCATGATAAACACTCCAAAGCTCAGCTATGGTAATTGAACAGACTCCCACGTTAGCTGAAAAACAATGAATCACTGTCACGATTGTGATCGGGATGGGAAGGTAACCAAATTTTCTTTTAAAACAAAATTAAAGTTCAAAAGGAGTCGCAATTAATTTTTTTGAGTTAAGAAAAAATTAAATTTTTTTTAAAACTTTAGAAAATCAGTCTGCAAAAATAGAGTTAAGACTGAGAGTCAGTTATACATAAAAAATGATAGAAATTGAATTCTATTGTATCTTTGATACACCCGTCTAAAGACAATTATCCTAAAATTAATTATGTAAATTAAATAACTTAAACATGTTAAATTTACCACATAAAATAAATAAAGACAAACATCAAGAATCACAATATTCATGACTTTTTTTACTTCATAAGAGTAGTTTGAAGTTGAATTTATTAAATAGGTGCAAGCCAAAAACTCATTCTCAAATGGTATGAAATGAACATTATTATATAGTAAGTCGTATCTCTTCACCACGATTTACATATTGATTCTTTTTTTATTATTCTCCCTCATTATTCTCCTGCATGCTTAAATGTTGCAACACCAATATCCGTAGTCTGGCCTCACCTGGTGGGCTCCATGCGGACCAAGTCATTGTGTCGCCAAAACGCGTCGTGATTGAGGGAAAAGGTTCTCACTGGTATGTGAAGTCTCTTCTCCATCTCGCATGGGTTTCGATTGAGCAGCAATTGGATTTTAGATTGGAGTGGAGGCCAGACATTGACTAGAGAAGGCTTGATTTTGTGTGGCAGGAGCAGGATTTCCCCTGATAGTGACCATGATGGTAGTAATGTGAATCAAGATTTATTGTTTTTACAAACGGTGTCAATGTTCAGAACGAGGTTCAAATCATTACTTAAATGAGGCTAATTAAGGTGGCTTTCTCTGATGCAAGCTAGTCGTAAGAGGTGAGTACATATAAAAGACACTTTGACGTTCAAGTGATACCATGCACAAGGTGAGTTTCGATGCATACATTTACTATCTTGTGTGGTATTTATAGGAGTATCTTAATAGATGAAAATCATGTTTAAATATACATTAATAGATAATAAATATTGTTAATTATGGTAAAAAATTCAATAAAAATATTATTTCTTATAATTAACTCTTTTATTTATGAAAAAATTTATGAAAGATTTACTTTTCATAAATATAACTAACTATTCTACTTATGATATAACTGACAATAATAATTTTTCTTCTAAACTTTCATTACTGTAAAAACAGTAAATATATTTAATATTTTGAAAATATAAAAAGACATTTCTTTACTAAGAAAATAGTTAGTAGAATATAGAATTATTTGTGAGAATTTAATTATTTCCTAATGATGTTAGTCCTTATTCCAATACACCCTAGTCCTAAGTCCATAGGTGTTTGGCTTGTAGGGGTAGAGCAGTTGTGCTAAAACCAACAGAAGTTCAAACTTCTCAAAGTGCAATGACATGTTTAAATTCAAAGTCTCTCAGGTTGTGTTTGGATAAGGTATTTTGAAATTTCAAAGTATTTGAAATTCAAAGAATTTTAATTGCATCAATTTAATTCCAGTTATTTACAAAATATTTTGTTTGGATAAAGTAATTAAATTCTCTTAAATTTTAAATTATTTGTTTGGATAAAGCAATTTAATTGCTTTCATTTAAAAAATCTTTTTAAGATATTTTTGTAAAATTGAGATTTCAATATAAAATTTTACACAACAAAATAGACATCATAAAATAATTTTTTATTTTTATTTTTATCAAAATAAGTATTGTTATTAGGAGTATTCAAAATTAATCATAATAATAATATTGATAAGAAAGTAAAAAAAAAAAGAACAGATTTCTTTTTTCTTTATTTCCTTTGAAAATTATTCAGAAGGAGTCACAACTTACTAGTTAGGCCAGAAAAAAGTACCAGGAAAACATCATAACAATCCCGTAAAATTACAGAGTTTCTCTCCATTTCTCATCCTAATAACACTACGGGAAAAACATTGAAGAAAAAAAGTTGAAATATTTCCTATAGTTAAAATTTTATGTTTCCATTTTTTAGACAACACAAGATCAAAAAGATGAGGGGGCAAAAAAATAAAAGGTACAACAGAGAAACAGGAAGCTCTGAATCCTGGTTCATCTGTGAGCAGTAATCAACGTTTCAATGAACTGCAACCCAACGAATCTCGGAGCGAATTTTTCCGTCGAAGCCGAACTCGCTGCCGAAGAAGAAGAGGCCCTATGGCCTCTCTGAGCCACACTGTCCTTCAAAATTCAAAACACACAGACGGACCTAACCAGTTTCCGGTACCTTGCTTCGCCGCACCGTCACGAACTCGCCACCCAAGTCCGCTGCCGCTGTCACCTCCCTCCGCCGGTGGTCCAGTCAGAACCGGGACCCTCCCTCTCCCTGTGTCTCTTTGAAACCCATGACTCTGGCACATTGAAGAGTGATGATGTATTGTTAGAGATGACGTGTGGTTCTACACCATCGATGGCGAGATTCAAACGAAGTAGATTGAAGTAGATTCAAATGTAAGGTGTGGTGGAAAGTTCGAACTCAATCGAGCTTGTGAGAGAACATAGATTGATGATGGATTTTAAGAATCCACTCTCGGGAGGTAGAATTTCAAATCCACTATTTTGGGTTAAAAAAATACCTGATAAAAATCTTTAGCATTCTCCAAATTCTCTTATTTAATATCCAAACGAAGTATTTCACACTAAATCATTTTAAATCCTCTCAACAAATACATTACCTCATTAAAATTCATTATCCAAACATGGGCGGCTTCCTTAGTCCGAGTTGTTCTTTTGTGGTTGTTTTGTACTTTTTTTTCTACTTCTTGGGCTTAGGCCCTCTGTATGTGTTTGACTTTGAAATTTGAATGATAATTAATTATTCATTTAAGTGGGATCTCCATTTAGTAATTTCATCATATAATCTTATGCTTATTTCTTTAAATGATAGTTTCGTATTCATTACGTATTTGAGTGATACAATCTGTTCAAAATAATGAGGCCTGAGATGCTTCAATTTCATTGAATAACACGACCTTTGTTCAAAATAATGTCTTTTGCTCCTTGTTAATAATGGCCACTTGACCATGCATCTCGGGGTTTCGAGCTTAGTGGTTATATAGCTTAGAATTTAGATAACTTCAATGCCCAAATTGGCCATGGCATAGCCCAAGGGCAACTAGCATTATAACGGCGCATTTTAATTATATCTTCTACTCTGTTGCTGTAATTATAGTGAAATTAAATTAAAAAGAGATAGTCATAAACAATTCAATTTTTTTATGGGTGAAAACTTTTTGCAAAAAAAACAAAAGTTCCGTTAGCATAGTTGTTCATTTATTTTTATTTTTTATATTTTGACATCATGAAGGAGTATAAAAATTTGAGTTAGTCATAAATTTTGATTTTGATTCTAAAGGCTAAGTGGTTGCTTTCCCTGTGTTTATATATCTATCTATACATTATACAATTGCTGAAATTTTTTTCCACTGTTTCTCTTACTATTCCTTACACGCGTCACATCTATGAACGATACACATACTGAACTATTTTTTTACTGTGTTACTTACTATTCATCTCCATGCGGCATCACTTCATCCATTATGTTGCTTTTCATTAACTAGGAGGAATTGCTTTTGACTCTTCACTGAGACCACGTGGTGTGGGGCTGAGATTGCATTTAAATTATTAATTGTACACGGAAAAAAGTGGGTCTTGCGTGTGGCTATTAACATTGGTGACTGTTACAGCCTATTTTCTAAGACTACTACTAGCTTTTTGACTTTCACGTGTACTCTTTTTCTAAACATGTTTCTCTTCCTTCCCATTCTTTCTCAATTCCGAGAACACATTGGTGAAAATGTGCCCTGCGATGGAGACATGGAGGCTGTAGGTTCGCATAGTGCGACTGTGGTACATTCCCAGCTTCAACAACCCATCTATGATAAGCTCTATTGAAATGGTCTTCTATGACGATTTTGCAAGCTTCCATCTATTTACATCTTTTTATCAAATATTTGGGATATCTTTATACACTATTAGTAATAATGTCTTAAGAAATTTTGTAATTTTTTTCAGGGGTGTAAGATTCAAGCCCTTATCAAAAAGACTTTGGTGTATAAATTTATGCCTCTTCTCTCTTAGGGTTGTGTTTACATCGTGGCTTATTTTGGAGTGGGTTCAAACACTGAGGCTTTCTGAACCACTAAGCATGAATTTAGGTTGAACTTCCAATTTAGAACGTGAGACACTGTGATTCTGACTTGATTCCATTGCATGGGTTATCTCTAATTCCCTTAGAGGACATATTTGAAATTGATGGAGATTCTGCATATTTCATTAGTACATACTCTCTTAACTTCAGTTTTAAGTTGAGTTATTCTTTTAATTGATAGCAATTCTTTTTTTTTTCTGCAGATGTGATGGGATTACTTACTGGTGTTAGTAATGAGAACCAATATGAAAAGGGATGGTAAGTTGACTAGAATGATTGTTTTTGAGCTAGATGTGGACAGATAAGTTGGAAATCTTGCATTTATAGTCCGTTCTCTGGAATTGAATTATAAATTAGTTTTACTAATGTATTTAGATTTCTAGAATTGGTTTTTCGATTAGGTTTAGTTGTGTTATTATTGAATATGTGCTATTTTCTTTATGCAGTACGAAAATTGAGTGTTCTTTATTTAGACATTATATGGATGAGGTTATATCATTCCTTGCTTCTGGTGATTTTGTGCAACATGTAGTTGTTCAATTTGCCAAAGTGAAGACTTTCAAGGGTTTATGACTATCCCACTATATTCATGTTTCTATTAGATATTTTCTTTAATGTGTTTTTGTAATTTATTGTTTCTGTTGTATTTTTGTTCAACATTAGGGAAGACTGTACTTCAAAATGTAATGTATGAAAGTAGGCTGCTTTTTAATCATGATGTAGCATAAGTGCATAAGTTCAAGCAAAAGTAAGTGTTGTTTCTTAATATTCTTTTAGTTTGTATATTTGTTACATTATTTCATTTCACAAATTGTATGTGTGTAGGCTAGCTGAACAGAATGTAGAGGCTTCCCAAGCCTTATCTCTTTTGTCCGATGCACTCAAGTACTCCTTGGACGAGGATTTCTTAAGGGTTATCCCTAGGAAAAGTATTGAGCAAAGAGGTTTCAATATTCTTCCTTCTACCTATAAATTTAATTTGTATTTATTTACTTGTGCTTAAAGTTTTTGATTTAATGCAAATTATAGATGTCCTGTCTTTCATTTATAGGAAGGATTTTGCATTGTCTTAGCTATTGTGAAGCATGTTATCAAGGGTGGAAATTGGTGGTACACTGCCTACAAGTGCAATAGGGTAGTGACACTTTATTCTCGCATGTGCTACTGTGATGGATGTTACTATGATATTGTCAATGTCTTTCCAAGGTCTGAGTTTTTTTTTTAACAGTCGTGCATTATTGGAATTTTTTTTTATATAATCTGAAATTGTTCATGTTCTACTTTTTATTTGCATGAGGCAATTTTGATTTCATGTTATTATTTATTTAGGTATAGGATTAAGCTAAGAGTAATTGATGAAAGTGATAATGCTACATTTGTTTTATTTGATCGTGATGCTAATTACCTACTGAAAAAGTCTTGCTCTGACATGGTCAATCAAATGCAGAAGGTATTAAGTTACTGTTTATGATTTTTTTTTATTCTTTCACTGTTAAAAATACCTTATATCTTATTCTCTATTTCATTATCTAAGTTAGTGTGGAAGTGATTCGAATTATCCTGCTAAACTGGATGAGTGGATAGAGAAGATGTTTCTATTTAAGGTTGTGACTACGTGTCGTTCCAGTTCTCAATTTGAGCTTTCATATCGTGTGATACATGTATGTGATGATGTCTCTGTTATGACCCTTTTCTAAGTTGATGGATCTTCTCTTACTCCAAAGGAGGTTGTCTCTAATTTTATTTTTTTGTTGACTTAATTATAAGTGGTTTTCAGATCTGAATTGTTATTAATTTATTTTGGTTTATATTTGTAGGCTATCTTTACTCCTGGATTTTCTGATTGTCTTCTTAATCTTAGCTCTGAACTTCCAGATATGAATTCTAGAATTGGATAGGTTGTAAGTGTGATGCTCCTTTCCTTTATTGCCTTATGTAATTTTATAATTTTCTTTTAATTTTTTTTATGTTAACAAAGGACTTGATGTCTCAGTTCTAAGACAATGAGACAATGAAATTTGTCCTGATTCTTAACCTGTGTGCTCTGCTATTAAGATGACTCCTGCTAAGAGGAGTTCTGATGAAGTATTTAATTCTGCAAGTAGTGATCTGTCTTGCACCAAGTTGAAGGAGGTGAAGATAGAGAAGAAGTGAAGTTTACAAAAAAAGGCTGTTTTTTTTGTGATTATATAATATAACTAGGATGTTGTTAATATATGGTTCCCCTATTTGGTGTCTTGGTTTGTCTTTTGGGCAGGTTTAGATGGAAAATTCTGATTTGTAATGCTGTTTTGGATGGGAGGTTCTGTTTTGGATGTCAATGTACTATATATATTTGTTGTGTTAGTTTGAGTTTTGGGTAGTTTTTGAATGAAGATATCTTGAATGTTGAATATTAAATAAGGGTAGTTCTTCTGTAACTATCATCATCTTTCGACTTTTCCTATCCTCTTTGTGTTTTGGTTAACGTGTTTCAGTAACAAATGTCTTCCTCACGTTTTCTCTCTTTACTGGGATTTTTTTTTATCTCATCTTAATCCTTTCTCTCTGCTTCTTTCCTTTGCAAAAAGTTCCATGTTTTCGTTCGTTCTCTCAGGGCAAGCCAATCAACAGGAACTACTGCAGGGCAAACCCTCCATTGTCACCTTCATCGACGAGCTCAAGAAGCTTCGCCAACCCCTCTCCTCTGCTGTTGCCGAAGATCTCATGTGGTTTTTGCTTCTAATCTTTCTATTTCTATTTCAAAAATTGGTTGTTAGCTTCTAACTTTTGTTAAAAATCAGTGTTTGCTTCGTCACTTTGGCTCACGCTGCCATGGTCGCCGTCATCATCGAAAACAGGACTTTCACTACTAGCAAGTTCCGTCAGCACTTCCAAAAGAGCTTTCATCTATTCTCCTCCACCTGTTGAGTCCCTACTCCCTCCAGCGCCACCGAAATTCTAGGTTAGTGTCATCACACTCTCTTAATCATTATTTATCTTGACTCTCCAACTCACTCTCTCTGCACATACAGGTTCCTCCATTATTTTTCTTTCATGTTTTTGTAATTTGGTTAGGTATTTATTTATTTGCTTTTTTTTTTTGAAATCACTCATTGTTGTCTGTTTATATGAAAAAGTTCCCTTGGAAATTCTCTATGAGCCTTGAGGAAACTCCATCCAATTGTCAACTTCCATACTGTTATTATAAATTAATAATGCTCGATTTAGTATGTTTATATCTCATGTACTAATTACTGAGTTAATTTGAAATACTACATTTATGATGTTGTTGAGTTACTTATTTGTGACCCTAATAATGCTTTCACATCAGCTTCTACTTATGTTGTTTCTACTATGTGTCATGCTAAAAGCGGAGAAGGGATGGAGGAAAAGGTTACTTCGTGGAGAAGGTAAAGCTCCATATTATGTGATAGTAGATAAAGGTAAATGGGTGGATGAGGATGATAATGATGATGGAATGCACATCTTTAACCATGTTCTTCTACTGAAAAACTTCTATGTGTTATGAAAGGCAATATAATTTTATATATATAAACTAACTGAATTGTCTCATTGTTTGATGATTAGGTGCTGGTGAAACAGACTTGGAAGGGATGGATTTCTCGGTATGCATTGTGTTTACTCGATTCTCTGTTTCAACCTCTTCTTCTGTTGATGTCATTTGTCCTCATTATTTTTGTATACTATACAAATTTGGTGGGATGAGTGATGATGCAATGGGACATAAGGATTTCTCAGCAAAGTATTGTTCTACACCAAAAAAAAATTGGGTTAAGCTTTGAATGTGCTAAATCGGATAGGGGGCAAAATCCTCTCTTTCCAGTTCTCATAGATAAGAGCTTTGTCTTCTTTCACTCTGCCTACAATTGTAAGAGATTAGAAAATTTTCATGAAAGGCAATGGTTGGTGTAGAAATTGCAAACTAATTTGGTGAATGATACTATTACTATAATGTTAATGCTTACCTATTTAAATAAATGAACTAGCACACTAAAGGGTCATAAAATTTGGAGAATGAATTTAATTTTTTTTTTATTATTACAAGTAAATTGTGTTTCTCAACCTCCATTTTGTTTTTCTCATAAATAACCATTTTTAAGTTTGTTCATGCCATTAAGTAATTTTTTTTGGGGAAATATTAGATTTCTGATAAGGTGTGTTGTCTAATTATGTGTTACTTCCATTACTTATCTAGGTTAATTTTATAGACTATAGACACCATATCTACTTAGTGTCTTTTCCTTTGATTGCTCTATGTCAATCATTTTTGGAAGTATTACTGTTTGTTGGTATAGTAGTTGTGGCTTGTATTTGGTAGCTAATTGATGTATGAAGAGATTACCACATTTGAAAGTTTTGTGTTGAAAATGGTGTTATCTGTCTCTCACTTATTAACTGCTTCCTCTACGTTCTCCTTCATATTTGACCACACCAGCAGGCTCACCAGTGACACAGGCTTGGTGAAATTTACAGGTTAGAACCATACTGGAACCTCTTTGACAGTCAGCTTTTAACTATGTGCATTGAAACTATGAGCCTTCAGCCAGTCGAGTTCAGTTAATTTACGATTTCCTATCTGGTGAAACAGGCATGTTGGGTTTAAAAATATCATATTAAGGTTAGAGTGTGCCTCCTACTCTACTCCTAAGGGGTTTGTTTTTCACTCCTTTATTTCCTATTTTGTGTATAAATGTTGTTTTTGAACTGTCAGTCAATATATATTTGGGTTTTGCCTTTTGCCTCAAATCTAAGCCTTTAAACTGCTGGCAAAGGCTCCTGCTAATAGCATTCCTTCAAGTTCAAACACACAGGTAGGATCACCAGCAACCCTTCCATCACAGGGTGTGGCGCAGCTGATTTCGTCTCCTAATATTTTATAGAGTGCAGAAAAAAGATTATGAGTGTAGGTTTCAAATAAGGGCTCTGGTAATTTTTTCCCTCTTCTGCAACTCTCCTTCGAGTCTACGATCTCTCCCTTAACTGTTCAGTTCAAGAAATTGAGTTCCTAAACTCAACGTGTTCACTGATTTGAGCTCTTAATTTATGTTTCTAATGACTGAACCTGCATGTTCTACCATTTTCTTCCTTTTAATGCTATATCCTGGAAGTCTTGAAGATATGACACACCTTTATATTTTCCCCCATAATTTGTTTAGTTTTTCACTCAACTAATAATGTTATATTTTGGTTTTGATTTCAACATATGCTTATATACAATTATATGTTGTATTTGTCTCGACCAAATTTTTTTCACATGTACAATTATATGTTGCTATATCTCAAGTTAAATGTAGAAGCAGATTGAAGATATTGGTTTGCAATGATGATGGGAATCTTTGTTCAAAAACCAAGAATGTAATATTTAAGGAAGTTTTCCATAAGATTTAAATTCGTGTTTGTAATGTTTTTTGCTAATTACTGGTATGTATATTATTTGATCAATTATTGTACAATGTGTGATTTGGTATACGAATTAGTTAGTGGATTTATTTTCTGTTAAAATGGTTACCTATTGTGCTAGATGATTCTTAGATTTATCCTCATTGCATGCTTTGAGGAGCCTTTTGCAGAGACAATGTTTGAGGGTTGTGAGAGTCACGGCCAAATGCATATTAGATCTTGCAGGTTCTCAAAATCACTTAACTGTTAATTTATTGCTCTAGATTCTATTACAATCAATTACATGTATCATGATTCATTTTTAGATGCTATCCTATATGCTATCCTCTATCAATATGACTAAGAAGATAATCTCATACCCTTTATTTGAATAGTTGGAAAGAATAGAAGTCAAATTGACCTTCAATAGGTATTCTTCTATTAAAATATGGTTGGGCATTTAACGGGTTTCAGAGTTTCAAAGTATGCATTCTTTCAAGACATATTAACATTCTTTTGTGTATGACGTGAGTAAGCAATTTAATTGCTTGAGATTTTTAATACTTTTTTTTGTTCTATTGTAGAGTTTGATTTTATTCTGCAATACTGTTGAATCATTAGAGTTGCTCATATTAGCTGTTATTTTTTCATTTTTTTTTCAATATCTAATGTTCATTTGTATACTTATGTTACTGATGTAGGCTCTCTATTAAGAGAGTAATTGAAGTTTGCTGCTTTTGTGTAACAATCTTAAGTATGACCTTCCAAAATGGCCTATTAGAAAGATTTGACCTTTATACAATTGTCTTACTTTTATTTCTTAGTAACTGATTTTATTTTCTGTGAAAAAGATTTTTTTACATGCATGCTTGATTTATATTCATCCTACCCTACTGCAAAAACTGAAATTGAGCAAGAGGATGTAGACCATGCATTCATGCATGTTCTTCTACTTTAGACCAGTGGAAGTAATTTTTCAAAGTGCACCTTAAAGTATGTTCTTCCTTGCTGGCAAAGATTTAACATCTATGGCAAAGAGATTTTCATAATCTGCTCGAGAATTGTATGTAAAATCAGTAAAGTACACTATAGTTTTATGATTTCGAATATTGAACTCATTATTATTGTTACTTATGTTCTAAATCTTTGATAAAATACTATCTTGAAATGCTATCCTTTGCTACTAATGTGGTACGTGGTAATGGCATGCCTTATTTTGTACTTGAATTGGGGAAATTTTAATGTATTGAGGGAATGGTTAGTTACAAAAGGCTTATGCGTTTTAATATCAATTTCAGGCAGCTGCCAAGTGCAAAGATTTAGGAGCAGGAAGTGGTCTTCCTTATCGTGCAGACCCACGCCCAGCATATCTAGCAGTCATGCCTTTGGCCAATATAAGAGATATCTTCAGTGGGTTATTTGATTGAATTGTTTAATAGATTAATGATTTTGGACAATTAGTCTACACTTCAAAATATTGGCATCTAGGTCTTTGATTTATCACAATTGAAGGGATTGGACGTTCTGCGTTCTAAGTCTTCATTTTTTTTACTTTTGCTTTCAATTGTTGAGTTCCCTTCATGATTATCATGAAATCATATGGTTGTGTTAATGTGCATGCCTTTCAAGTAGGAACTTTTTTTTTCCAAGTTTAGTTAAGATGAGTGTACAAGGCACTATTCCATTTTCACATAATTTGTTTATTCCTTTGACATTATGTAGTATTTAAGGAAGTTTTTCATAAAATTTAAATTCATGTTTGTAATGTTTTTTTGTTAATTTTTGGTATGTATATTATTTGATTGATTATTATACAATATGTAATTTGATACACGAATTAATTAGTAAATTTATTTTGTTAATATTATTATTTATTGTATTATATGATTTTTGGATGATCTTATATTTTTTGTTATTCTTTATTATATTTTGAATGTCTATTATAAATGATTTGTAAATTTAAGTTTTTTCTTATATAAATTAACAAAACAAAATTTCAACTGATAGATTAATGTAGAAATTAAAAATAAAAATTGTTCAATTTTAAAACATAATCTTAATTTTTATAATAATTTAATTTTATTAGTAAGCAATAATGAAATATTTTAACCGTGCAACGCGCGGGTAAATGTCTAGTATACATACATATACAAGTACCTCACGCATTGCTTTTGTTTGTTGGCTTATAGTTTGATAACGGTTTACTGCCAAAGGCTCAAGAAAACAAAACAAGCAACCAGCGATGACACACTCGTGACCACAACATCCACCACAAAGAAGGCATCAAACCAAGCAAACAAACATACGGAACTGTTAATGAATCTGAGAACGTCTCTAATGGTCCAGACTGTCTCCCTGCACATCACCAGAAACTTGTATGGGACCCACCACCTTATGGTTGGGTTAACATAAATGGGAAAGCAGGCTTTGCTGGTCTAATTTTTGTTTTTTTTTTTGTTTTTTTGGTCTGACTGTGCTGGTCTAATTAAAAATTACTATGATGAGTGAATTCTTGGTTTTATAAAAATCTTGAGTATAATATTTTATATTTTATAAAATATTGTTGTAAAAAATAAAATTTTATTTTTATTAATTTGAATATTTTATTTGATTTTATTTTATAATAATTGCTATTAATAAAAATAGATTAAAAATATTTTAATAGATAAATTTATAAATAAATATTTTAAAGAAGATATTTATTAAAAAGAATAAGATATTTGTTAAAAGTTGTGATTGTAAATAAAAAAGAAATATTTTTAATATAAAAATCATTGCCTAAGTATATCTCTAACTAATGATTATTTAAGAAAAATGATGCAACTGCATCAATAGGAGTAAAGCGACAAAAAGAAGGAATAGAAAACAGTGATGCAACGTGTCATCACTGGAAGGCAAATGAATCGACTATAAATAGGCAAAGTAAACAAGAAACACAGCAAAAAGAGGGAGAGAAAAGAAAGTGTGAGATGCTTGGAAAAACAAAAGAGAGAAAAAGAAAGAGAGAGAGAGAAAAAGAAAGGAAGAAACAAGCAAAGTGAGAAAGAGTGAGGTGGTGAGAATAGTAAGAGAAAAAGAGAAGAAAAGAAGCGGAAAGAGAAAGAGAAAGGAAAAAAATGATTGTATGAGATAGAAATTGAATTCTCTTTTTAAAAAATAAAATTGTGACTTTTAATATGTTTATATATTTTATTCATTAATTTATCATTTTAATATTTTGTACATATTATTATTTTTGTTAAATTTATTATGTATATATAATGTTATAAAAAATTGATATTTGTTTGGCTCTGACGAAATGTTTATAATATTTAATAAAATTTAAAATTATTATAATTTAAATTATGATTTTTTTACGGGACTAATGTAATAAATTATAAAAAAATTAAAATATTATTCAAAAACTTAAGTTAAATAAATATTTTCAACTATAATGTGTAATAAATATATGTACTTAATTTACATATATCTTATTATATTTACTTTAGGTTAAGAGTAAATTTATGACCTTTATTTTGGATCTTTGCAATAAAAGGACTTTTATGTAATGAATGCACTATCAAGACAAGAATAAATTATGGATCATGATGAGAACTTGACAAACTATGAATTATGATGATGACTAGACAACTATGGACTATGATGTGAACTTTTAAAAGAACTATTAATTTAATTGCAAATCATAGTTGGTCCATTGAATAAATGATATTTAAATTTAATGATTTTAAGTTTTGTAAATTTTATTTAATTGTCATAATTTATTTATAGACTTGTATATGATGAATTTATTTGTGATATATTGATGGTTTGTATTACTTATGTTTGTGTGGGATGATGAGCAAGTGATTTATGAACAAGTTTGCACCTAAACATTGAGAGACAGAGGGATAAATTTCCTTTTATGTTACCTGTCTTGTTAGTGTGGGTATGTCTGTCTTTATTGTCACAATGTTAAAGTAACACCAGAGATAGGGTGGATTCCCTATGAAAATGAAGGTCTTAGAGTAAAATGTGAGACAAGCAGACATGGAAAGAAAAAGAAAAATAAAGGGTGGATTACCTGTGATGATGAATTTGCTTGCTAATGTTTGCCAATGTTTGGAAATTGTTTATTGAGTTTTGAGGAACTTGTTGATATTTACTGATAATTGGTACTTGTTTACTGATATTGAGGAACTTGCTAATGTTAATAGTTAAAGTTGCACTATTTGATCTATTTAGATGGAATTATATTATTCTTGCCATACTTGGGTTGTCATGAGGTTTTTGTATACATTACACAGTTGAAACTCATCATGTGTTTTTGACTTTTTTAAAAAAAATTATTCATTTCCTACTGAGAATTTTAAATTCTCACTCTATTCATGGTGTTTTCAGACTAGCACGAGACACATTATGGCTATTATCATTCATATAGACCATGCATGGACTTTAGTTTCAAAGGAGGGGAATATATATATATATATATATATATATATATATATATATATATATATATATATATATATATATATATAGGAGGATCAACTTATACTTAGTGTAAATTTTTTTTCTGTTACACTCATTTTTAACCGTTAATTCTACTTTCATCTAATAGTTATCTTTAATGAAATAATCTCAATTATTAGATGAAAGTGGAACTAACAGTTAAAAATGAGTGTAAGAGAAAAAAGACTTACACTGGTGTATGTTAATCCCTCATATATATATATATATGGAGGATTAATTTACACCAGTGTAAATTGATTTCCTCTTACACTCATTTTCAGCTGTTAGATCCACTTTCATCATATATATAATAATCTCAATCATTAGATGAGATTAATTTACACTTTTGTAGGTGTAAGTTGAAAACAATCCTGATGGCCACTAGAAAGGCACAAAATTTGAGTGAGAATTGAGACCTGAGATAAGGAAAAAAGTGCCAACCTTGGAAATAAAAGAATATGACATAATAAACGTAGGATAGCAGAGAAAAATTATCTAGATATGGAATTTGAAAGAGAACGTCAGAACTTTCTAAAAAGAAAAAAAAGGTAGTAGAAGCTCAAAAGAAAAGTAATTTTAAGAATAGAGTAAATACAACGCCTTTTTTTTCTAGGAGAAGAGGGAACGTCACATCATAATAAAATGTAAAAAAATAACAAATCATAAATTAAGACCCGGTTCATTTAATATATAAATAAGCATCTTCAATCATAAATATATAGTAATCAGGTATTGAATTTTTTTTTGTAGTGAAAGAATAACAAAATATAGTTATATATATATATTTGCATTAAGCTTGTTTAGTTACATCATCAAATATACAAAAAGCAAAAACTTTACCCACCTCCAAGATGTTTACAAATATACAATCCATCAAAATAGCAAAACATCAGGCTTCCCAAAAAGATATACGGATAGCCATCAGTAGCCACTGACAGTACAAACCCCCTAAGACTGACGAGAATGAACCATAGCATGATTCTTCTCTGGGTCTTCCTCGTCAGATGAAATCATCATCGGAGCGACCGAATTACGAGCAGAGGCTCGTGCAGTAGACAGAAATAAATCCTCTTGTGGGGTGTAATAGAGATCATCCCACAAATCATAGACAGGCAAGTAAAACTCCAGATGAACAAAAGCAGTAAAGTTAAAAACAGGGGGGTCATAGCAACCCCAAGTTAGCGACACCGTCAAGTCCCCATGATAAATACAATGGTCCGTGCGCAGGTTTATATGCCAACAATCAAGACCTCCGTGAAAAGTCATTCTCGCATATCACAGAAATCTACGCGGACGATACGACATCTTCGAACAAGCACTAGTCGTAGTCAGGTCAGAAACCAGAGAACTTGGGCTCTTCCCCTTCTTCACGGATGTCTTGTCAGAAGCACATAAATAAAACAGAAATACAATGATACAAGAAATAAGTGAGACATCCAGCGTTCAATACCAATATGGTAGTAAGAAAACGGAACGCAGGGACGCCCACATAATATCACACACACACACACACACACACACACACACACACACACACATATATATATATATATATATATATATATATATATATATATATATATAAAAATTATAATTATAATTATATTTATAATAACAATAAGTAATAAAAGGGAAACAACAATAATGTCTTAGACATTAAGCAGTTCATCAGTCAGATAATTATTATAACATTAAAAGAGATTATTTAATAGTTATAGGCACTCATGCTAGAAGAAATATGAGACAAACAATGCATAATGCATATGGTACCAAAAATCCTACACCATAGAGCTAGACATAAACATTTGGAGAGAATGATCAGGGAGTCATGCCAGTATCTCATTAACCTATAAATAAAGTGCTTATCAGAAAAATAATCTTTTGTGCAACATGACTTATACATGGCACTCTCAACAAGATCACGATATAAGACAGTGTCTCAGTCCGGATCGTCGGTGTGTTTGCATTGGTCTATGCCACGACCCCAGTGGAGTTACCACTGTCTATTGTGAGACACCCGCACCCCGACACCCCCAAGGTTAACAATATGACCTACACTTAGTCTGCTCACACCCACACTAAGGTGTAATTCAATCTCCTAGGCATACACATCATGAACAACAGAGTCCAACGGACTTTCACAAATGCATGATGACTCAATGTATATCATATATATTCATCAATAATATACTTCTCATGAAACATACCACAATTTGGTCAAATTAAACATCAACAAATCTTTGGTTTCACACATGGACTCACAATAGAATATAATCAATTCCCAATAACAACATGCATTTATAAGGTTCAACACAAATCACAATTTCATTTTATGAATCTAAAATTCCTAATTACCTAAGTCTTGATTAATTACACAAGTCTAGGTCAAATAAACCCTTGAGGCCGTGACCCCTCAAAGACAAGATCCAAACATTTTTCTTTCATCGCATTATCGATTTCATAGCACTAAATTGCTTAAGTCACAAGGTTGCACAAAAGCACCACTTAGACCCCAAAAACTCCCTAGAAGCTGTGAGTCTCCCCAGAGTGTGAAAACCCAATTTTTTTCCATTACATACATCAAACCTTTAACACCTAATTACCTAAGTTTCAATTCCCACAAAGTCAAACTCAAACCCCTAAAATATGGCCCAAGGCCGTAACCTCCCCAAAAGGTAGGAAACCCTACATTTTTTCATTCATCCAATCTAAGCAATCCAACATCATCAAGGCATTCAAAACAATCGACATTTTCATATAAATCAAATAGACACATAACATGAAAAATAAGCATACAAAGTGAGCAATCCATTATGGATTCCTCCATCAACAATCACTTAAAAGTTCCCTCACTACCAATAAAGGTTGAAGTGAGTAAATCTCCCTCTTACCTAAAGGAAGAACACAAAAATCACCCCCTTAATGTGCTTGTGAGGTTCGGCCAAGAGCTCACCAAAACCTTAGGAAATCAAACTCAAGGAATCAACATCAATGGCTTGAAAAGAAAGGATTTATGGCCATGAAAATGACCATTGAAATGAAAAAAGAAGAAAATGTAAGAAATAAAAAATTTACCTCAAAAGCTTCAAGCTTTGTTCTTGAAGAAAAGTGAAGAAAATGATGGATATGGAAGATGATCACCAAAGAGGAAAAGTTTAGAATAAGAAGAGGAGTGTAGAAATGATAGTAGTGAAACAAGCAAATGGAGATGGCCACATGGAGGACTACAATCCATGGAGTGTGGAGAAGAAGAGAGGAAGAAGAAGAGAGAAAATGATGGAGAGGAAATGAAGAGAAAAAGGGTAATAGCTTTTTGTGATTTAAAATTTGGAGTAAGGAATAATAAGGTAAAAAGCCAAATTTTGGCTCCCCAAAGGCTCCAAAGCCGCGGCACACAAGACAGAAAGAGAGGGAGAGATTGACTTCTCATGTAAGTTTTGGGCATTTTGGTCATTTTTTGTCAAAGTTTCTTTGAGAAATTTTGATTAAAATACATTTCTTTTTGAATTAAAGGTAATTTGATTTGACATAAAGTGGATCTTCTTTGAATAAGATAAGATTTCTATTACAAGTTATTATCCAATGGACAATTGTTACAGTTGACAGAAGTCAGTGTTAATTGTCCAATAGATAATAAAATACATAACGATTTTTATTTATCAGATAAAAATCTCAAAAAACATAAAATTTCGTAAACTGTGTCCAGCCTCGGATTTCGTAAGATCCCCCATCGACGTTTTCACAGATCAAGGTCATCAGAAAAATATCACATTTTTCCGGCTCCACTCAGTAAGCACGCAAAATGAAGAATAATATTAAAATATTTCACGTTCTCAGAAAAATCTAAAAAAAATTAAAAAATTCACAAATATTATAAAACGATTATTTATCATGAATTTATAAATTTTTGGGGTGTTACAGTAAACCACGAGAAGGGTAAGCAAATGACGACTAACATATTCCCACATGTGTGCAATAATTGTGGCAAATCCCATGGCTATAGACCTTACTATGTGTGTTTCTGATGCAAAAAAAATTAAGATATATTGCCAAGAATTGTACCACCGAGAAAATGGTAAATAGCCTTGTACCCAGACCACAGACTAAATGAAGAATATTTGTTCTAAGTGGAGAAGAGGCAAATTAACCACCTAACATTATTCAAGGTAAATGTTTTCTTAAAAACACTCTCTTAATTGTATTGTTTGATTTAGGAGCTACACATTCCTTTATATATATTGAGTGTGTGAAGAAGTTGAATTTGTCTATAACTTCTTTGTTTTATGATCTGTTAGTTTCAACTCTCGTAAGGGGAAAAGTTTCTATTTCTCAAGCTTGTTTAAAATGTCCTATTTTAATTGAAGGAAATACTTCCACTTTGAACCTTGTTTCTTTGATTTGTATTGATATCATAATTGGAATGGATTGGTTGTCTATTAATGATATTATTTTAGACTATTCTAGAAAACTTGTTTACTTTCCCAATGATCTACCTAAGGAACCAAAATCTACCAATATCCTATTCTTTAATGCCACTCAAGCAGAGAAATATCTCTTAGAAGTAGATCAAAGGTTTCTTATTTTGTTTTCTTCAAATTCAGAGGTTGGGTAGGAAATAAACGACATACCTATAGTAAGAAAATTTTCAGAAATATTTCCCAAATAGATAGTGAATCTACCACCTGAAAGAGAAGTTGAATTTTCCATTGACTTAGTTTTGGGAACAAGATATCTATCTTTTGCATCTTGTAGAATGTCTCCCTTTTGAGCTAAGTGAACTCAAGAAACAAATAGAGGAACTGCTAGTCAAAGGATTTATCAGACTTAGAGTATCACCATGGGGTGCACTTGTTCTATTAATCAAGAAGAAAGATGAGAGCATGAAATTGTGTGTAGATTATAGACAATTAAACAAAGTAACAATTAAAAACAAGTATCTACTTCCTAGGATAGATGATTTGTTGGATTAATTGTTAGGAGCCACTATCTTCTCAAAGATAGACTTGAGATTATGATATCATCAGATAAGAATAAAATCAAAAGATGTACCCAAGACAATCTTTAGGACCGGATATGAGCATTATGAATACCTTGTGATGCCCTTTGGACTTACTAATGCTCTTGCAATATTCATGGATTACATGAATATGATTTTAGATCTTATCTTATCCAATTTGTAGTAGTCTTTATAGATGACATACTCATCTATTCTAAGACTAAGAAAAAGCATGAACAACATCTTAGAACAATGCTACAAATCTTAAGGGAGAAACAATTGTGTGTCAAGTTAGAAAAGTGTGAATTCTGGTTGAGTGAAGTAAAATTCTTAGGTCATGTGCTCAATCAGGGATGAGTAGCTGTGGATCTTAATAAAGTTGAAGCAGTAGTTTATTGGGAAAGACTAAAGACAATTACTGAGATTAAGAGTTTTATGGGATTGGTCGGATATTATAGAAGATTCATTAAGAGATTCTCTTAGCTAATTTTACCTCTGATTAGGTTTACTAGAAAGATTCACCCTTTTGAGTAGGATTCAGCTTGTGAAACAAGTTTTCAGGTGTTAAAGAACATGCTTACCTCCACTCCAGTCTTAATAATTCTTGTTTCTAAACAAAGCTTTGTAGTGTATTGTGATGGATATAAGGAGGGTTTGAAATGTGTTTTGATGCAACACAGTAGAGTTGTAGCATATGTATCCAGACAACTTAGACCATATGAAGAAAATTACCTAACTTATGACTTAGAGTTTGCTAAAGAGATTTATTCTTCATAAATAGATATATTTACTTATCAATAACACTTATAAATATTCAAGATCTAACTCTAGCAGACTGAGTTACTCCTAAACTGCTAACTCAGAACCCAGTTTATAACAATATCTAAAATAAGTTATCAAACATTCATTGAATGATAAATTTATAATAAGTGTTAAAAAGAATCAATAATCAATAAAATACCTGACAATTCATCCTGAATGTTAAATCCTAAAAAAATGAGTACCATAAAAATTTCTTTTTATATTAGGGGTTTATTTGGATAAATTTTATGAAAATAAAATTTTAATATAGTAAAAAAAGTAATTTTTTTCTAAATTTTTTACTTTTCTAATTTTTATAAAAATAGCTCATTCTAACTTCTCATAAAAAATAAAAAATTATTTTTTTAAATTCTATTTATTTTAATAATCTTATTTAAATAGGTTTAAATAATTAAAAAATGATTTTTTTATTAATTTTTTTGCCAAATAAGTAAAAACAAATGTATCCTGAATTTGGATTTACAAAAAGTAATTATTAAAACATGCTTATACCTAATATGTCGTAATGCTGATGCATTGCGTATGCATTCTATAGTTCTCTAGGCTAACAATCTTGATGGTCATTAGAAAGTCACAAAATTTGAGTGGGGTTTGATGTAACACCCTCAATAACATGTTAAGCTTGTAAATAGTTATAGAGGTAGTCTAGTATTTGCTTAACATGTCAGTTCAGTTTTATGACAGACTGAGTTAGTTTAGGCACTTTGTTATAATACAAAATGTGATTACCACAAGATCAACAAACTCCAAGATTGGTCATCACCACAAGATAGGAGATTTCTATTCATTTTCCCTTTTTTATTCTCTTGAAAGGGGGTTAGGGTTTATGAATGGAAAGATGGATTTGGAGAGTCAAATCCAAGTTCTTAACTTGATTCTTGATTCCAAGAATTGAGTTAGGATAGTTTTAGCTTAATAAGACTAAGTTAGTCATTTATGGTTTAAGATAAATCTTTTGAGCTCATTTAGGAGCTTGGAACTAGAGTTGGAATTAATGTGATTTTGGACCTAAATTTATGCCTAAGTGAATCAATATGTTGTAAAACAGTTACAACAAGTTTAGAGGCCTAGATTGGTGTTAGAAATCACATAGAAATTGATCTTGAATGATTGGAAGTGCGGATTCTGCAGAATCCAGTGGCAGTCAGTGATGTTTATTGCATAACTTGAGTTACAAACATCGTATTGACCTGATTCTAGTGGCGTTTGAAAGTTATGACATAAGGTTTCATGTGGTTAAATTTCAAAATTTTATAGCAAGCCAATTAGTATCAGTTTCTATTTGAATCTGAGGCAGATTCTGCAGAAAAGGCATTCTGGCAGCCAGTAAACTAGATTGCATAATTTCTTACACAGATATCGTATTGAGATGAGACTAGTGACATTTTGAAGCTAAGATGTAAGACTTCTTACCTGTAAAATTTCATTTTTGCCACTTATATTTTGTTCTCAATTTCAGTTTAGAGTCAGGACAGAATCTGATAAATTAGTGAATGCCATGTTTTGGCTTCCGCAAAATGTTGCATAACTTTGGCTACACTTAGCCAAATGAAGTGAGATTTGTGACATTTAAAAGATATGAGAGAAAACTATATGCTCATAAAATTTTAGAGTTTTAGAAGTTATGATGCACATTTGATGCAGTATTGAAAATCGATATTTTTAAGTAAGATTTAAGGTGTTTTGGGGATGGTTTGAGCCCTATGAACATTAGTAGCTCCTTTAATAATTAAAGTTGAGCTAAATATGCAAGTTTCCAAAGAATACTCTATTCTCCCATTAAGTTGGGATTGAGTGGGGTGTTTAGCTACTGATTGGCTCCTCTATGGGTTGAACCTAGAGATTGACTCCCCTATTAGTTGAACCTAGTGATTGGCTCTCTTATGAGTTGAACCCTAGTATTGGATCCTTTATATAATAAGGTTGAACCCTAGTATTGGCTCCCTTATATAATAAGGTTGAACCATAGTATTGGCTTCCTTATATAATAAGGATGAGCATGTCCTATGCTAGACTATAGATGAGTTATATCATATGCTAGGCTATGGATGAGTTATGTCCTATGCTAGGCTAGGGATGAGTTATGTTTTATACTAGGCTAAGGATGAGCATGTCTTATGCTAGGCTATGGATGAGTTATATCTTATGTTAGGTTATGGATGAGTTACGTCCTATGCTAGGCTACAGATGAGTTATATCCTATACTAGACTATGGATGAGTTATATCTTATGTTAGGCTAAGGATGAGAGACAAGATGTTTTGGAAGTAGTACATGGAATAGTCCACTCATCATCACATAGGATGTTATAGAAATAATACATGGAAGAGTTAACTCATCATCATATTTGTGTGATGGAACAGTCCACACATTACTAGGTAGTCTAAGGGCTATTTAGCCTATTCTACATGAATAAGTACAAAGGAATGCAATTCCTGAGAATAGCTAAATTATGTGTATGAATTTAGTATTAGATTATAAGATTCCTATGTGAATGTTTACATAGAGTCAGAATATGAATATTCTAGTGTTAGTGAGTATGGACTCACTTACCCGTGGCAATCATTAATCCAAATTTAGCATGTTTATTCATTGAAAGTGATATATGTTTGGTACTTTTATCATGGTATTGAATAACTAGAACAGTAAAGTTAATATAATATGTCTACTTTAAATAGCAAAAATGAGGCGAGAAAAAACTTTTGATATTTTATAGTTGTGTAGACATTTGTTTAATTTCAATAGTAAGACATGAGTTAAAATTTGTAAATGTATTGTTGTGTATATTTATATTAGTGCCATGAGATATATGTATATTACTGAGAATTTTTATATTCTCATCCCTTTATATTTCATGGTTAGAAGGTCAAGACCATACAAGAAAGTAAGAAGATGAAGAAAACAGAAGAACTAGATTAGTTTAGTTTTAATATATTCAATTCAAAACTTATGTAATTTTTATATTTGCTTTGAGGATGTAAAAGTTGTATATTTGTGTATGACTTTTAGATATGAGTCTCCATAATGATTTGTTTAAATATTATGGATTAGTTGATAACTAAGTTAGAAATAGCATGACTGATACTGCTTATCTAGGTATATGTCAGATATACTAGGGTGTCGGTATTATGCTGTTACATTTGAGACCTGAGATAAGGGAAAATGTGTTAACCTTAGAAATAAAAGAATGTGCCACTCTAGTGAATAAATGTAGGATAACAAAGAAAAGCTATCTAGAGATGGAATTTGAAAGAGAACATCAAAACTTTTTAAAAAGAAAAAGGGTGACAAAAGCTCAAAAGAAAAGTAATTTTAAGAATAGAGTAAACCACGAGAAGGGTAAGCAAGTGAAGACTGACAGATTCTCATATGTGTGCAACAATTGTGACAAATCTCATGACTTTAGACCTTGTTATGTATGTTTATAATGCAGAAAATTAGGACATATTGCCAAAGATTGTACCACCGAAAAAATGGTAAATAACCTTGTACCCAAACCACATACTAAAGGAAGAGTATTTGCTCTAAGTGGAGAAGAGGCAAATCAACCACCCAACATGATTCAAGGTAAATATTTTCTTAAAAACACTCTCTTAATTACATTGTTTGATTCAGGAGCTACACATTCCTTTATATATATTGATTGTGTGAAGAAGTTGAATTTGCCTATAACTTCCTTGTCTTATGACATGTTAGTTTCAACTCTCATAAAAGGAAAAGTTTATACTTCTCAAGCTTGTTTAAAATATCCTACTTTAATTGAAGGAAAAGCTTCTACTTTGAACCTTATTTGTTTGCCTTTGATTTGTATTGATATCATAATTGAAATGGACTGGTTGTCTACTAATGATATTATCTTAGACTGTTCTAAAAAACTTGTCTACTTTCCCAATGATCTACCAAAAGCACCAAAGTCTACCAATACCCTATTCCTTAATGTCACTTAGGCAGAGAAATGTCTCTTAGAAGTAGATCAAAGGTTTCTTCTTTTGTTTTCTTCAAATTCAGAGGTTGGGTAGGAAATAAACAACATGCCTATAGTAAGAGAATTTCTAGAAGTATTTTTCAAAGAGATAGTGAACCTACCACCTGAAAAAGAAGTTGAATTTTTCATTGACTTAGTTCCAGGAACAGGATCTCTATCTTTTGCACTTTGTAGAATGTCTCCCTTTTGAGCTAAGTGAATTCAAGAAACAAATAGAGGAACTGCTGGTCAAAGGATTTATCAGACCTAGTATATTACCATGGGGTGCACTTGTTCTATTAGTCAAGAAGAATGATGAGAGTATGAGATTATGTGTAGATTATAGACAATTGAATAAAGTCACAATTAAAAACAAGTATTCACTCCCTAAGATAGATGATTTATTGGATCAATTGTTATGAGCCACAGTCTTCTCAAAGATAGACTTAAGATCAGGATATCATTAGATAAGAGTAAAATCAGAAGATGTACCTAAGACAATCTTTAAGACCAGATATGAGCATTATGAATACCTTATAATGCCCTTTGGACTTACTAATGCTCCTGTAATATTCATGGATTACATGAATATGATTTTAGACCTTATCTTATCCAATTTGTAGTAGTCTTTATAGATGACATACTCATCTATTCTAAGACTAAGAAGGAGCATGAACAACACCTTAGAACAATGCTACAGATCTTAACGAAGAAACAATTGTATGTCAAGTTAAAAAAGTGTGAATTCTGGTTGAGTGAAGTAAAATTCTTAAGTCATGTGATCAATCAGGGATGCGTAGCTATGAATCTCAGTAAAGTTGAAGCAGTAGTTTATTGGGAAAGACCAAAGACAGTTATTGAGATTAGGAGTTTTATGTGATTGGTCGGATATTATAGAAGATTCATTAAGAGATTCTCTCAACTAATTTTACCTCTGACTAGGTTTACTAGAAAGATTCACCCTTTTGAGTAGGATTCAACTTGTGAAACAAGTTTTCAGGTGTTAAAGAACATGTTTACCTTTACTCCAGTCTTAATAATTCTTGATTCTAAACAAAGCTTTGTAGTGTATTGTGATGGACTTGAAAAGGGTTTGAGATGTATTTTAATGCAACACTGTAGAATTGTAGCCTATGCATCAAGACAACTTAGACCATATGAAGAAAATTACCCAACCTATGACTTGGAGTTAGCTAAAGAGATGTACTTTTCATAAATAGATATATTTACTTATCTAATAGCACTCATAAATATTCGAGATCTAATTCTAGCAGACTGAGTTACTCATAAACCGCTAACCCATAACTCAGTTTATAACAATATCTAAGATAAGTTATCAAGTATTCGTTGAATGATAAATTTATAATAAATGTTTAAAATAATCAATAATCAATAAAATATTTGACAATTCATCCTGAATGCTAAATTCTAAAAAAAAAATGAGTACCATAAATATTTCTTTTTATATTAGGGGTGTATTTGAATAAATTTTAAGAAAATAAAATTTTAATATAGTAAAAAAGTAAAAAAAAATTCTAAATTTTTTACTTTTCTTATTTTTATAAAAATAGCTCATTCTAACTTCTCATAAAAAGTAAAAAATTAATTATTTTTAAATTCTATTTATTTTAATAATCTTATTTAAATAGGTTAAAGTAATTAAAAAACGATTTTTTATTCCTGAATTTGCCAAATAAGCAAAAACAAACGTATCCTGAATTTGCATTTACAAAAAGTAATTATTAAAACATGCTTATACCTAATATGCCGTAATGCTGATGCATTGCGTATGCATTCTACAGTTCTCTAGGCTAACAAATGCTAACCTAATTTGAAAGTGTTTTGCGAGTGAAATAGACTTACTCGACAAGTCAGATTAAAATAAAAATGTTTAAATGAAATGAATCGGACTAAGTTACGAAAAAAAACTGAAAAAATTACTAGGCCAATCAGGCCAAAATTGAAATGCTAGTCCTGTGACTGTGATAGAGGGGCATGCCTTTGCTTTACTGAATCCACGTGATAGTTGTTGTAAAGGACTAGTCAAGTATTCCGTGCAGTTGCACGATTTTATTAATTTATTATTAATTTGTTAATTAAATAATTATTTATTTTATTTTGTAATTAATTAGATATTAGAGATTAATTTATAATTAAAATATTATGAGTTGAAAAAATTAAATAGTGATTAATTAAGAATGTGAAATATAAAACATGACTCAATTTAAATATAATCTTACTAAAATTGAAAAAGCTTCAACTAAAAAAAATTTGAAAAAACGGAGTTGTTTTAGAGGAAATACTATGTTGCACTTAAAATAAAAAATTATAAATGAAGGAGAGAGATAATTGAGTTTTATTTTAGGATGAAAACCAATCTAATGAAGATGATAGATAAAGAAGATAGCCACTAAAGAGACATTTTTGGAAAAAAAAAGTTATATAGATAAATAACATTAAAATTACAAAAAGAGCAGAAAAAAAATTGAATTAAAATTTTAAAATAAAATAAATTGAAAAAACTCAGGCGGAATAATTTCGAAAGAAATATTGTGCTTTGCTAAATATGAAAAACTAGAGATGGAGAGAAATGATGGAGTCTTATTTTATGTTACAATTGTTAGATGAAAATTAATCTAATAAGTATGATAGATGGTGAAAAGATATTTTTGGACAAAAAAGATATTGTTGAGATAATATTCTCTTTTAAATATTTTTATATATAGATAGATCGATAAATAGATAATATTAAAATTACAAAAAGAACATAAAATATTGAATAAAAAATTAAAAAAATTTAAAAAAAGAAAGTTGAAAAAATCCAGTCAGGATAGTTTTGGAGGAAATACTGTGCTATGCTAAAAGTGAACAAATTATAGTAAAATGAGAGATAATTAAGTCCTATTTTAAGTCACAACCGATATATGAAAATCAATCCATTGAACATGATAGATAAAGAAAATAGTTACTGAAAATACATTTTTTCAGTAGGAAAAAGTTATATAGATAGATAACATTAAAATAAAGGGAAGAAAAAATTAAATAAAAAAATTAAAAGTAAAAAAAAAACCGTTAAAAAAACTCAAGTAGTATGGTTTCAAAGGAAATATTGTGCTGCATTAAATATGGAAAATTATAGATGAATGAGAGAGATGATTGAGTCTTGTTTATGTCATAACTGTTAAATAAAAATCAATTCAGTGGACATGATAGATAGAGAAAATAGATGCTGAAAAAATACTTTTGGGCTGGAAAAAAAAATTGTTGGGATAAGATCATCTATTTATATATATATATATATAGAGGGGGATCAGTTTTGTAGGTGTAAGTCTTTTTTGATTTACACTCATTTTCAATCATGAGATTCACTTTCATCTAATGGTTGAGATTATTTCATTAAAAGTAACCATTAGATGAAAGTGAATCTAACAGTTAAAAATAAGTGTAAGTCAAAAAAAACTTACACCTTTGGTGTAAGTGATCCTTCCTATATATATATATATATATATATATATATATATATATATATATATATATATATATATATATATATTTGGTTTTTTTAGTGTCTTTCACTTGATAAGTGAGAGATTAATTTTTCGAGATACGATCAAGTGTCTAAGTAAGAACTGCTCCCAACGATATTATTTTCATGCACATAAATCTTGAGATCGAACATAAAATCACATGTTTAAGAGACTCAATCCCCTTTCATTCAAATCAATACACGTTGGTTATATATTTTTAGAGGAATACTAACAACACATTCTTTTGAAAATTTCTTTCAATACTTATTTTATTATTAGTTTATCTCATACACTTGAACGAATTATTAGGTGAAGAATGCATCAATATTTATTTTTAGACCAATAATAAAATAAGTGTTGAAATGAGTATCTAAAAAATGTGTTATTAATATTTTTATATTTTTATAAATAGATAGATAAATAACATTAAAATTACAAAAAGAGCAGAAAAATTTGAACAAAAAATAAAAAAGTTGAAAAAACACTTGTGGGATAGTTTCGAAAAAAATATCGTGTTGTGCTGAAAATGAAAAATTATAGATGAAGGAGAGAGATGATTGAGTTCTATTTTATGTCATGACTTTTACATGAAAATCAATCTAATAAATATAAAAAATAGAAATAATTCTTATATTTTTACATCAAATAGTGTAGATATTTATTTTACACTTCATTTAATATCATTTATTATACATATTTTTTTATTAATTTCTCTCACTCAATTACATTTCTTAAAAAGAATGTGAATAGTATCTATACCCTTTTTAAGAGTGTAAGATTATCTTTATTCAAATAGAAAAGAAAGATGTTCAAAAGACACTTTTGAACAAAAAAGAAGAAGAAAAAAAGTACTATTGGAATAGTTTTTTATATAATAAATATGATATTATAATATAATCAATGACAAATCTAGAAATTTTAAGTAGTGAGAACAAAAAGATTACATAAACATAAAAAAAAAATTAAATGAATTCGAAAAAAGTATATTAGTACAAAATGATGAAATATTAATTTACAAATGTTTTTTTACATAATGATATTTTTATTATAATATTATTAAATATTTTTCCTCTTTATATATATGAATGATCTTGACTCTAACCACGTGAAATGAAATTTGAAAAAAAATGTTAGATAAATTTTAACTTTTATTATTAAAAAGTTACTCATCATACAAGGGTAAAGTTAAAACTATGAAAAGAGTAAAAATGATAAATAGATATCATGAGTAATAGAAAAATTTTAAAAATGAGTGGGGTCAAGTATTTTTATTTTTTTGTACATAAGTTCATTCTTAGTTAAAAAGATATATACATATCATAGATAAAAAAAAAATTCAAATTTAAGTAAGAGCATGTGTCTCTACTTTATCACATGTAGATTAGTTCATGAATATAATATATATTATTATATAAATATAATTATAATAGAATATAGATAGATGATAGAAAAGCTGAATGAAAATTTGTTGGGGAAAGAATGGCCTTGTTTTTATATTTATAAAGATGAGATCATATGAGCAGCGAATTACTCTAGTACCCCCCTTTTTTTTTGTGTATTTTGATAACTTAACGTTTCTAAGTTTCTGTTTTTTTTAGGGGGAATCGAAGTTGGATGCTCTCTGTTATTTAGTTCAAATTTAAAAGAAGAAGCTACGTATCAAGTTAATCTATTTGATAAATTTTAAAAAAGAAAAAAGAAACTCAGAGATCGGAGACATACTAAACAAGATTAGCAATATATAACTCACCCCATCACACCGGCATTGCAACAAACACAAACAAACAAACAAGGCATCAAACCAAGCAAACAAACATACGGAACTGTTAATGAATCTGAGAACGTCATCAAAATGATGTCTCTAATGTTCCAGACTGTCTCCCCACAGATCACCAGAAACTTGTATGGGACCCACCACCTTATGGTGCTGTGCTGGTCTAATTTTTGTTTTTTTTATTTTTTATTTGTCAGACTGTGGTGGTCTAATTAGAAATTACTATGATGAGTGGATTGTTGGTTTTATAAAAAATCTTGGGGACACTTCTGCCTACTGGGCTAAGGCTTGGGGTGCTTGGAGGTCTCAATCTAGATTGGGACAAAGTCTATAGAAAAGTTATATTGGAACTTGATTGCAGAGCCTTTCCTAGGGACATGGACATGCAGCGGATCAATCGAGCAGAAACCTCATTAAAAATATTGCTGCTCTTTTAAAAAGAGACTGGATTGTCCATGTGAAGCATTCTTTCCGAGAAGGTAACTTCTATGCTGATTTTTTAGGCAATTACAGCCTCTTTCTTGACTATGGTTGCGTTTTGTTGGAGGAACCCCCCGTTGATATTAGCGGTTTATTGATGCGTGATGCTGTGGGAATTCTAACCCTCAGACATAGATCATTGTCGTTCCTTTTCCTCTGGGCCTCTGGCCCAGAAGTATTACCAAAACAAAAAATGCAATTCCCAGTGAACTTTAATCATGAATAAAACAAGCACGCAAAGTTGATGGCTTGACGCCAAGCAATTTCGTGAATATATTTAAATGCGCAATGATACTTACATAAACTTATATACTTCTTACACATTTCAATATAAACTGTTAGATAACATCTTAATCCTATTATAACTTTTCATGAGTAATTTAGATTATGCGCATACCTTACATAGTTTATATAAATATATTTTCCTATTTGAATATCATGGAGTTGGAGAATGAGCTAGATAGATCATAACATAGAGAACCGTAGATGGATTAATACAAAATCAATTATCTTTTTCCTGAGTATTTGTGATTACAGCTCTTGGATCAATACCCTTACTCTCAATATTTGATCAATTTCACCTGCGCCAACTTGAGACGTCACTTATGTAAGACAAACCAAATCCGGCAAGTTGTTCGCAATCTCACCATGCTGCATTTAAATTTGGACCAAAAGTCTATTTCTGAAGTCTACTGCCTACTCGGATGACAAAAAAGAAAACCATTGTTGTGAACTGAAGAGACATGAGGCAACAATAACTCAATTTTTTCCTGGAGGCAGCAAAAACTCCCGAAAAATGCTAGATGTCTCTTACATCTGCTTACAATTAAAATATAAGTGTATAGAAAACGAAATAAACTCAAATATAATATGATGGCAAAATCTATAGAGATCTGAAGTAATATAAGTATAAATGTGTTAGTAACATTGTTTAACACTCCCAGCAATTGCTTGAGTCATTTATTTTCTACATTCTCAAGACAACCTACACATCAGGCAGAAGCAGGAACCTATATTGTGTTGGGAAATGCCAACATAATTTTCCTCTTCTGTGAACTCAAAAATAAATACTATGCGGAAGCGTAAAACTAGTGTAATAACAACATTAAAAAAAATTTAGTGTAGAAAACCTTCTCAATATGAGTAAGGAAAAATCACGGGACTCGTAGGCCACTTAAATCTCCACTATAACAATAATGGGAATACAAACTTTACCCTTAGGTGGATCTCAAAAACTCTTTCTATTTTTCTCTCACTATTTCTTGTGAGGCTCTCTATTCAATGAGATTTTTCTTCTTTTCCTTCACTTGCCAAATGAGCTTCTAAGCTCACCTATTTATAGGAGGAGAAGGGAACATAATGTGTTGTAAATGCATAGCAATTATGCATGATGGGTTGGCAACCCATCATGTTCCACCGAAAGTGAAAATAATTGGTATGCCTTGTGGTATTTGGCTGGACTGGTCCTACAATTCTCCCCCTCCAGCCAAAGAGGAAATATTCTTAGATCAGTTTGGGGTTGATGCTAAGCCTGCAACTTCTTTACAGACTTCTAACTTCTCTTTAGGTAGAGCTTTTGTCATCATATCTGCCCCGTTGTCTTTGGTATGTATTTTCTCAATCTGCAGCAGTTTACTTTCTAACGCATCACGAATCCAATGATATCTTACGTCAATATGTTTTGACCTTGAATGAAATGTCGAGTTATTGCTGAGATGTATTGCGCTTTGACTATCGCAATAGAGAACATAGCTTTCTTCATTCTGGCCTAACTCTTGTAGAAACTTCTTCATCCACAGAATCTCCTTGCAACCTTTAGTGATTGCGATGAATTCAGCTTTTGTGGTGCTTAAAGCAATGCACTTTTGTAGTCGTGATTGCCATGAGATAGCTCCCCCTGCAAAAGTAATCAGATATCTTGATGTAGACTTTCTTGAATCCACCTCTCCTGCCATATCTGCATCTGAATACCTAGTAAGTATTAGATTTCCATTGTCAAAGCATAAGCACCTTTTGACAGTTCCTTTCAGATACCTTAGTATCCATTTCACAGCATTCCAATGCTTATTTCCTGGATTCGATAGGAATCTACTCACAACTCCTACAGCATAAGCAATGTCTGGTCTTGTACAGACCATTGCATACATAAGACTACCCACTGCAGAAGAATAGGGCACCTTGTTCATCTCTTCTTTTTCTTCCTCATTTCCTGGACATTGCGTCTTGTTTAGTTTAAGATTACCAGGTAATGGAACGTGCACAGGTTTGGCATTATGCATGTTGAACCTTTCAAGAACTTTCTTGATATAGTCTTCTTGTACATCCACAACATCCTTCTGGAACGATCTCTGATGATCTTTATTCCAAGAATCTTCTTTACTGCACCCAAATCTTTCATGGCAAAAGATTTGCTTAATGCCTTCTTAAGAGCAGCTATCTTTGTCTTATCTTTTCCAATAATCAGCATATCATCAACATACAACAATAGTATGATGGATTCACCATTTCCATAGTTCTTCACAAATACACAATGATCTGCGGAGGTCTTCTTAAAATGGTGTTGAGTCATGAAGAGATCAAACTTCTTATACCATTGCCTTGGAGCTTGCTTCAAACCATAAAGGCTTTTCTTCAGACGACACACTAGATGTTCTTTACCTGGTTCTTCGAAACCTTCTGGTTGCTCCATATAAATTTCTTCTTCTAAGTCTCCATGTAAGAATATTGTTTTAACATCAAGCTGTTCTATTTCCAAGTCTAGTTTTGCAGCTAGACCAAGAATCGCTCTAATGGACGTCATCTTCACCACTGGTGAGAAGATTTCTTCAAAATCTATGCCTTTATTCTGGTTGCACCCCTTCACAACAATCCTTGCTTTGTACCTGGGGTTTGGGTTGTTCTCTTCAGTCTTGAGTTTGAATACCCACTTATTTTTCAATGCCTTTCGTCCATCTGGTAATCTCATCAGGTCATACGTCTGATTCTCTTTTAGGGACTATATTTCTTCTTGCATGGCTTGCATCCATTTCTCTTCATCATTCGTCTCAATGGCTTCCATGAGACTTTGAGGTTCTCCTTCAACAGTGAGAGTGACATAATCATTTGAGAAATACCTTCTTGATGGTTGTCTGACTCTCGTTGATCTTCTCACTTGAGGTTCTTGTTCTACCTGATCAGCCTCCATCTGTTCTCCCTGCATTGCTTGACTTTGTTCTGTCTGGTTAGGTTGTTCCGTCTGATCAGGTTGCTCCATCTGATGGGGTTGTATTGTCTGATCAGGTTGCTCATTCCTTTGAGGAATCTCTCCCCCGAATTGTGTACCACAATGGTCTTTGGCTTCTTAGATTGTCAATATCCTGGATTGTCTGATCTTCATAGAATACCACGTCTCTGCTCCGAACAATCTTCTTGTTTACATGATCCCATAATCTGAAGCCAAGTTCATCACTTGGTGAACCAAGGTATATGCATTTCTTCGTTTTTGCGTCAAACTTTGCTCTTTCATCTTTAGGAATGTGGACAAATGTCCTGCACCCAAAGACTCTCAAATGACCATATGAAGCTTTCTTTCCAGACCATACTTCTTCTGGAATCTTTCCATTTAAAGGTCTTGAAGGAGACAAATTGATCAAATCAACTGTAGTTTTTACTACTTCACCCTAAAATGCCTTGGGGAGTTTTGCATGAGAAAGCATGCTCCTGACTTTCTCTGCAATTGTTTTGTTCATTCTCTCAGCTAGTCCATTCATCTGAGGTGTCTTAGGGGGTACTTTCTCATGTCTTATCCCATGAGTCTTGCAATAATCCTCAAATGGACCTCTATACTCTCCGCCATTGTCAGTTCTCAAGCATTTCAGCTTTCTTCCAGATGCTCGTTCTACAGAAGCATGAAACTCCTTGAAAACTTGAAGAACTTGATTTTTCGTCTTCAATGAATACACCCACACTTTCTTGGAGTGATCATCAATGAAGGTAATAAAGTATTGGGCATCGCCAAGGGACCTTTCAGATGTTGAGCAAACGTCTGAGTGAACAAGATCCAGAATCTGCTTTCTTCTTCTTGCATCATCTGATCTTTTGAAAGATACTCTGTGTTGTTTGCCTGCTAAGCAGTCTTTACAAGATTCAAGTGGCTGCCCTTTTATGTTTGGAAGATAGTGTTTTGTTAAGATTTCTAGACCCTTCTCGCTCATGTGGCCCAATCGTTTGTGCCACAATTCCTTGCTTGCATCTTGAGTAACATTCATCTCCCCCTTGTATATCTTTCTTTGCATAATGTACAGAGAGCCTTCCTTTCTGCCGTGAGCAATAATCATGCTTCCTCGGCTGAGTTTCCATCTGCCGGCACCAAACTGGTTTATCATCCCAGCTTCGTCTAGTTTGCCTGCTGAGATAAGGTTTAGACGCATCTCAGATACATGTCTTACCTCTTTCAGCACAAGCTTGGTTCCATTCTCACTTATCAAAGTTACTTCACCAATATCGGCGATTTTACTTGTGACGTGGTTGCCCATCTTCACTGTACCAAAATCTTCTTTTTGGTATAATGAGAAAAAACCTTCATGAGGAGTTACGTGGAAGGATGCTCCGGAATCAATTATCCATATGCAATCATTGGATACAATGTTTAGATAATTTTCTTCTCCAACAAGAAACATATTCTTATCATTCGAGGCTACCGCAGTAATTGTTCCTTCTTCCTTCTTCTTCTTTGGGTCTATCTGGTCAGGATGGACTGTTCCAGCCTGTTGATCTCTCTTCAAGAATCTGCACTCAGACTTCCTGTGGCCTAGTTTGCCACAATAATAACAACTTAGTCTAGTGCGAGATTTGGATCTACCTTTTGATTTCCACGACCTCCTTTTTCACGATTCTTACTCCTTCCTCTGTTGTCAACAACGTTGGCTTCAAACTCCCAGTTGTTCAAGCCTCTTTCTCTCCGTCTTGACTCTTCATTCAACAAACTATCGTAATATAATCCATGCTAAGCTTTCCATCTGGAGCAGAATTGCTGAGAGTGACAACTAGAGTGTCCCAACTCTCAGGTAGAGAACTGAGGAGTAGAAGAGTTTGCAACTCATCATCTATCTTCATTTCTGTCTTCGTCAGTTGATTCACAATACCTTTGAAGGTATTCAAATGTTCAATCATGTACTGACCGTCTGAGTACTCCAACTTTACCAATCGTCTGACAAGGTGGGCTTTGTTTCTGGGCGTCTTCTTTTGAATCAAGGATTCAAGTTTGGTCCACAACTCATACGCATTTGTATAAGTTGATACATGCTCGAACAAACTTCTGTCAATATATTTTCGGATCATAGCTACTGCTTTCCGATTCTGGAGCTCCCATTCTTTATCAGTCTTCTTCTCCGGTTTATCTTTCTGGGTGATTAGCTCATGCAAATCTTTGCAGTATAAGTAGTCTTCCATCATTGGTTTCCAATATGAGTAGTTATCTGCAGTTAACTTGAACATATCTCCATCATGAGTGACAGCTCCCTCCATCTTAAGTTACATAGACCAATACTGTATATATGAATAGTGTCGTATAGATAAATAGTACTGTATACTGAAACAATAACTGTAGTATGCAAACAATGTACCAGGTAAGTTTCCAAGAAAGAGAGGTGAGTCACTAATGGACATACTTAAATACCAAGTCTTTCCTAGCCAGAACTTTCCTAGATAACACTTTTACACCACCACACGTTATTTCCAACAACGAGAATAATTCTTTTCTGATGTGGAAGATCGATAATCTTTAACTACAGAAAGCATACTAAGAATTTTCTTATAAATTCAAGACCTAGTATCCGAGAGCTCGATACCACTTTGTTGGGAAATGCGATAATTTCTCTCTTCTCGTAACTCAAAAATGTATATGCGAAGCGTAAAATCAGTGTAATAACAACACTAAAAAATTTTTAGCGTGAAAAACCTTCTCAATATGAGTAAAGAAAAACCACGGGATCCGTAGGCTACTTAAATCTCCACTATAACAATAATGAAAATACAAACTTCACCCTTAGGTGGATCTCAAAAACTCTTTCTATTTTTCTCTCACTATTTCTTGTGAGACTCTCTATTCAAGGAGATTTTTCTTCTTTTCCTTCACTTGCCAAATGAGCTTCTAAGCTCACTTATTTATAGGAGGAGAAGGGAACATAATGTGTTGTAAATGCATAACAATTATGCATGATAGGTTGGCAACCCATCATGTTTCACCGAAAGTAAAAATAATTGGTATGCCTTGTGGTATTTGGCTGGACTGGTCCTACATATTGGAGCTCATCTTATGATCGGCCATAAATTGAAAGATATAATCGTAACAATGAAGTCTTCATTAAAATATTCAATACAGAGTTGTACTTTTACCTCCTAAAAGGGGCATACAGAGGTCATTAAACAAATAAAAAATGAAATACTTCATGAAGGGCATTTACTTTGAAATGCCAATGTAAATGTAATGTAATACCGTAAAGAATACTAACTACAATATATGGATTATACTCCTACTCTCATAACTAGCATCATCAGATACGGATTTTGCATAACGAATTTGAAATAAATAATAATACATGGCCATAATTGACTCTTAACAAATGACAAGCCTACAGTATCTGAAAGCATTATGCCATTAGCAGATTCAATCTAATCCGCAGTCTCTTTTTTGGCTTCCTTGAGGTACTCTTCCATTTCATTCAGCCAGAGATCAGCAAATTCACAATTCTTCCAAGCCTCAAACCATGGTCCTCCACGAGTATAATGGATGGCCTTTGGTAAAGTAGTGGGATCATTCTCAACAACCTTGTTATGCCCCTCAAGAAAATTCCAAACAAATGGGATGGACCCAATTTCAGCATCATCAAGCCATTGAAACCTGTGAAGGAAAGCACCAGTCTGTGCATTGACAGTGTCAGGAGTGAGAACACGGTTCTTGGGATGGCCACAATTATACAGCACCATTGAAGACCAATTCTTTCTTGGGTACACAGTTTGCACTGCCCCATCCATTTTTGTGGTTTCCTTTGGAGCATAGTCATGCTGAACACACATAACAGCATACTTGTCCTGAATCAAGTCTCTCAATTCCTTAATATCAGCCAAGTACAGAAAATCACAATCCACAAACATTGCCCAACCTTGGAAATTGGCCAAGCATGGTGTCAAGAATCTTGAAAAGGAGAACTCAGTGCTCTCAAATTGGCCCCTCTCACGCCAATACAAGCCACTTTTTCTCAGATCTGACTGTTTAATTGGTATGATCTCAACAGGGATTGAAGACCTTTTCAAGATAGAGTGGCGGCATACCTGAAAGGCAATGTCTTCACGAGGATCATAGCCTACGAAGATCTTGAAGGGCTTCTTCTCATTCTCAGTAGCTCCTCCATTACTAGTTAGTGGGTGAATTTTGCCATTATTCAAACTCATCTTCTCAGCGCCTCCCTGTTCATACCCCCACACAACAAAACAATGATTAATCTGAAAAGATATAAAAAACACAGACACCCATTTGGCTCCACAGAAAATCATAGAAAAAACAAAGATAAAAATCTAGTCTTTTTCCCTTCCAAAAATCAACAGAAGGAGACCCAATTGGTGTGTAATGTAAACGAAACTAGTCAATTTTCCAGCATTCCATCACATTATAGAATATATCACAAATTGAAACATGAAAAATGGAAATCATTAATGAAATGTGAAAAGAAGAGAAAGTGGAAGATGGATAGAGAGAGTACCAGAAAGAAGGGGTGATTGAAGCAGCAGGAAACAAAAGTGGAAGTGGGTGTTGTTATTGGACTTGGATGGAGAAATGGGTCTGTTGGATTTCAAGGGAAAGAAAGAAAGGGAGTAGGAAGAGCGTTGGAGAGAGGATTCAGCGGTGACGCACATGCACGCCGACAGCGGTGGATATCATACATATATATAGCATAGCATTGTACAGAAAACAAAAGGAAAAAAAAAGCAAAATTTCTAGTTAAAGGAAGGAGCAAGGAAGCATTTTTGCGTGTTGAATGGTTTGACGCGTGTGTTGCAATAGCTGGATGACACGTTATGATGAGTGAATCCAATTCTTTTACATCCACCGTTCAGCTAGCCCAACCCATCGATTCAACTCAGATTACTTTCCAAATCAGTAAACCGAATACAAGGGGTCACAAATCAATGGATCACGCGCATTTTGAAATTATATAATGCAGAAGACTCATTGAAATAGTATATTTCGTCTATAACTTATTTGTAGCATGATTAGATTAGATTAATTTTTTTGATGTGTGTTACTTCAATTATAATGAATTTTGATTTTTTAAATAGAGAGAAGATTAATTTATATTAGTGTAATTTTTTTATATTTATTTTTAATTGTTAGTTTTACTTTTATTTAATAGTTATCTTTAATAAAATAATATCAATTATTAGATGAAAGTGAAATTAATAGTTAAAAATGAATGTAAGAAAAAAGACTTACACTAGTGTAGTGAGTGATCCCCATCTTTTAAATATATAGTTTGAGATTTAATTTTAAAATTTATGTATATAAAAATAATATTATTAAGAGAAATTTTCATTTAAGTCTTGACTATATCTTAGAATATTAGTTTTTTACTTGTTGAGTAAAGAGATATTTTAAGAAATTAAAAAAATTAAATTAATCTTTAAAAAATTATTTTCTTAAAAAATCTATTTAGATTATAAATTATTTTAAATATAAAATAAGATAATTTAAATACATATTTAATAAATTAATATTATCCTATTGTAATAAGTAAATATTCATTATATCAAATCAATTCAAATAATTAGATTTAGAGGCATGAAAATTATGATAGTAAAAACTAGGGGTTATTGGGTGGGTGGTTTGGTTTGAGTTTTGGAGAAAAATAAATCCGAACCAATTAAAATTAATTAATTTAGTTTGGCTCGATTTTTTTATTTTTTGATAGTCAAATCTGAATTAAACCGAATTGAATATCTACGGATTGACTTGGTTCGGGTGATCGGGTTAACCATTTTTTTTACACAAAATTAGTTAAATAATTAGCTTTTTATAGCAAAAAAAAAACATAATAAACCTATAAATTTTTTTTCTAGAAATAGAATCAAACTTATTTATCTCAATAAGAACTTTATAAAGTACAACAAATTGACAAAGTCTAAACAAACAAACACAAGTACACAACATAACAATGGGCAGCACCTAAAGTCAATCTAAACTTATTCCAAACTCAATTTAAATTCAATCCAAACATTAAAAAAAAAACAAGATTCATCAAACATCATTCATCAAATTCAATTTATCTTTGAACTTCATCTACATCCTGGAATAAGTACAAATGAAAACGTTATACTCCTTCTGTAACACCCTAATACGTTTATCGTAAAAATAAACAGAATATTTCTAAGTAATACGTATTAAGCCTAAAAATGCATAGAAAAAAAATTCATAATAACCTTTATAGTTAATATAGAGAGCCTCGAACATTAAAAAAATCATATATACATACATCTCTGGCTAACAAGCCATATTATATACATGAATTTTTACATACAACCAGAAAAGTACTAATATACAACTAGTTTAACAAGAAGTAAAAACTACTAGACTAAGCCTTCTGTTTCTTCTTTTCTTTGCCCTTTTTCTCTTGGAGGGTCTTCACCTGGATTTACATAAAGTATACAGGGGTGAGAAATCACAATTTCTTAGTATTCGCATACTAAGACCAGCAGTTAAATATTTACAACAATTAAATAACTAAACACAAAAAAATTAGAAACAATATAAATATCCGAAAATCAGTAACATCAAAAGATCACCCATATAATCCTAAGATATTATCAAACAAACGACCAACCAATCAATCGATTAAGCAATGACAATTGCCCATACAATTGTCAACCATACAATACTTTATAAGATGAGGTATGATTATGCTCAAACAAGTACTAATATAATGATTATGTAACATAAATGCAAGTTTTGAGATTTGAAAACACAAGCTACTTGATTAATTTCCCAGAAACCTCTGTTTGTTGTATATACAAAGTAGAATAAGCCTAAAAGCCTAATCCCACTTGGTAATAGGTAAACACCTTCCCCTTAACAATGTAAGAGTACTATTGTTACCCTCATACTGGTAACCCTGACCACAATAGCAAACCTGCTACGAAAATCTAGATCAACACCTTGTTCTCTGGCCTTATGATTGTGCATACCATCTAAGGTTATAATACATAGAAAATTAGCAAATACCAAGTTTGAAAACAAGCAAAAATTTTCATTTACACAAACCCTCCACAAGGTTCACCCTAACCAAGTGAAAGAGTTAAAACTAGAGAACATGCACTCTTGGTTCAACTTTATCACATAAAGAAACTAATCTCACGTTCCTAGCATATCCTCAAGTTCAACATTTAAGAACAAGAGAATAAAATATGGTACACATACCAAATAGACTTAACTTTACAACAAAGGAGTCAAACTTAGTCACTTCACAAGTGAAACAAGCATACAACCCTTAACAAGTGCATAGAAAATTATTCTCATTAACAACTAAAGCACAAAGGGCTAATTCCTAGGTTAAATCACTTTCCCTGATGAGAACACTTGGAAAACCATCATTTAAATTTCTATGGAACTTTCAAATTCTATTTTCTGGGAGGATTTATTCGAATAGCTCATAAGGTTATTCGAATAACACCTTTAAAAAATCACCTGTTCTGAGTTTTCTGTTTCAAGTTATTCGAATACCACATAGGTTATTTGAATAACACCTACGATTCTGCATAATTCTGCAGCTTCTTGGATTTTGTTATTCGAATAACACCCTAGTTTATTCGAATAACACCCTCTAGAAACACATTTCCTGGTGCATCAAAAAAACCAATTACTGTTTCATTGATTGGTTAATTGAAACCCAACCTAAAAACTCAGTTGTTAAGCGTCCTTCAACACCATTAATGATCACTAAGCTCAAAGGAACTATCATACAACTTATCAACACATCACCTCATAGAATTTGATCAAAATCAACATTCCCAATATACATTTTTCCTCAAAAACGTGAACAAGAGGTTTCAAGGATGAAAATAAGTTCCAAAGCAATCATCAAACATGTTCTAACTCAGTTTGGAATAATGAATAGGTTCATCACCAGTTCCACCATACCCAAACCATAGAAAAACCATGAAAACTTATTTTTCTAACCTAACATGCATCATCCAAGCATGAGAAGAAGAAAGACAAAGTTTAGAGTTAAAAACCAATATCCCCTACCTTCAAGCTCTTAAAGCTGTAGAAAATGGTGGAGATGATGAAGAAATGATCACAAGTTTTCAAGTTTCCCTTTCCCTTTAGTTTTCCTCTTCTTCTTTTCCTCATTTTCTCTTTTCTCTTCCTTCTCTCCTTGCTCTATTTTCAGGCGTAGAAAGTGAATGAGAATACAATAATAATGACTTGAAATATCACTAAAAGTGAGTCAAGAAAGAGGGCTAAACCATGGATAGCTTAGGGAATTAGTTTCTATACTAGAAATTCCCGATCTGCTAAAAACACTCAACTTTAGCTAAACCAAGTTTTTCAAGTTCTAATAACTTTCAAATAAATCAAAAGATTCATTAAAATTATTGTTGTGCCAAAACTATCATTTTCCATATCTGTGACTAATCATTCCGATTTTACTTAGACAACCTGTATGCCTAAAAATACCAAACTGACTCCGAAAAATCTCAAACTTAAACCTCATTACAGAATACACATTTGTGACTTAGAAATAAATTATCCACATTTATTTCCATTAGCTAAGCTATTTATGCTAATATTTTGGTCATTTTAAGCTATTTTTCACCTTTCAGCTTGTAACAAAATGCCTAAATTAACTCAGATTGTCACAAAATTAAACAGACATGTTAAGCAAGTATTAACCTACCTTTGTAACCATTTACAAGTCTAACATGTTTAAGAGGATGTTATACCTTCTTCATCTTCATTTCAATAACCAATGTCCAAGGATTTAACAATAGAAACGTTATGGCCTTCCAATACCACTCTCAATACCATATTGGCTTATCCACCTTATGATTAATCATTCATCTATCCTCCCACCTCCTATTGTTTTATCCTACCAAATGCCAATGAACAATATAACTTACCATATCCTATTATGCATCCACCGTAAGCCTAAGAAGCCACAACACTAAGACCCCAAGCTTCTCGACTTTGTCAACAACAAAAGAAATCCCATTATAAGCTATAATGTACACCAAAGAATCACTCAATGAATTCCGAAAGAACACGTTCACCATAACAAAGAAAAGGAAATTAGTGAATTGCATCAACAATTTTGGATTGGGGTTGACCGATTAGGAATGAATAAGATTAGACAGGAAATTGTAGAGAGAGAATAGAGAAAAAAAGCTATAACCAAATTAATTATATAACTCACTACTAAGGATTAAATATTAATATATTACTTTCAGTAATTGTGATTTCTGCAGATGGAGAGTCTTAAATTAAGAGGTTCAATACTCCATCTAGTACATGTGGATCAAGTTCACGTCTCACATTCAGTGACATTAAGTTACTAAAGTCAATATGTGCAATATTTAGAAGATCAATAATTAATGAGAATTATATGAGATATATATATATATATATATATATATATATATATATATATATATATATATAGTTTGGTTTAGTTCGATTTTTAAATTTTAAATTTTAAATCCGAGAACCGAATCAATTAAACTTTATTTAGTTTAGATTTTATCTAAATCAATTAATATATTCGAACCAAACTGAACTAATTTAATTGGTTCGATTCGAATTAATCAAGTTATCCAAACTAATTTACACCCCTTGTAAAAACTTGTTAAGACTTATGATATAACTGACGGAATAATGTTTTTTCTTCTAAACTTTCATTTAGTAAAAATAGTAAATATATTTAATATTTTGAAAATATAACAAGACATTTCTTTACTAAGAAAATAGTTAGTAGAATATAGAATTATTTATGAGAATTTAATTATTTCCTAATGATTTGGTCCCTATTCCAGTACACCCTAGTCCTAAGTCCATAGGTGTTTGGCCTGTTGGCTATAACAATCCAAATGAGTTAAGGTTGAATAATCTGTGGGTTTAGTTAGTAAAATACGAATCTACACCTAATTTAGTTTGATTTGGCCATCTAACTCGATTCAAAATTTAATTTATTTTTTATTCTAATAATTTATTATCTAAGAACATACATTTTTATTTAAAAATTAAAATTTAATTGACAATTGAATTATCTCTTTAATTTATTTATCGGTAGCTCAAAACTAAATTATTCCAATTTTTTATTTTTTAGTTATTTATTATTTTTTTAAAAAAATTATTACATATTTTTTAAACAAGTCTAAAATATATTTAGTCTGATTTAATCTATTTTGACACCTTTCTTACCGGTCAAACGATGCTCTTACCAAAAGCAAAAAATGCCTAACTCACAGTTATATTTGGAAAAAAAAAATCTCATAAAGAGGGCCTAAGCCCAAGAAGTAGAAAAAAAAATACAAAACAACCAGACTACGAAATAACAACTCGGACTAAGGAAGCCACCCAAGACATGGATAGACTTTGAATTTAAAGATGTCATTGCACTTTGAGAGGCTTGAACTTCTGTTGGTTTCAGCGCCACTGCTTCCTCTGTATGTGTTTGACTTTGAAATTTGAATGATAGTGAATTATTCATTTAAGTGGGATCTCCATTTAGTAATTTCATCATATAATCTTAGGCTTATTTCTTAATATGATAGTTTCTTATTCATTACGTATTTGAGTGATACAATCTGTTCAAAATAATGAGGCCTGAAGTGCTTCAATTTCATTGGATAACACTACCTTTGGCTCTACCTTTGTTCAAAATAATGTCTTTTGCTCCTTGTTAATAATGGCCACTTGACCATGCATCTCGGGGTTTCGAGCTTAGTGGTTATATAGCTTAGAATTTAGATAGCTTCAATGGCCAAATTGGCCATGGCATAGCCCAAGGGCAACTAGCATTATAACGGCGCATTTTAATTATATCTTCTACTTTGTTGCTGTAATTACAGTGAAATTAAATTAAAAAGAGATATGTCATAAATAATTCAATTTTTTGATGGGCAAAAACTTTTTGCAAAAAACAAAAAGTTCAGTTAGCATAGTTGTTCATTTATTTTTATATTTTATTCTTTGACATCACGAAGGATTATAAAAATTAGAGTTAGTCATAAATTTTGATTTTGATTCTAAAGGCAAAGTGGTTGCTTTCCCTGTGTTTATATATACATATACATATGTTAGAATAACCAATACTTTATTGTACAGCTCATTTATGAGTTATGATTGTAATTAGATTAACTGTCAATTTATTATAAACAGTTAGAGTTTGTTAGTTAGTTTTCTCTAATTCTGTTTTACTGTTTTTGGTTCATTATTGTAAACAGTAGCTAGCCTAGCTTGTATAAATAGGGATTCATCCCTCATTCAATAGACTGAGTTCATTTTTCACAAATCTAACATGGTATCAGTTGTTTATAGTTCTTCATCTACCATTTCTGCGATTCTTTGATTGTAATTTTTCAATGGCTTCTTCTGCATCTTCTGATTCTTTAGTTCAAGATTTCTCCAATCCCTACTTCATACATTCTAATGAAAATCCTTCGAACAAGATTGTTACAGCAGTGCTCGATGGATCGAATTATCACGGTTGGGCGCAAGCAATGACCATGGTGTTCGAAATGAAGAACAAATTAGGGTTCATTGATGGTTCAATTACAAAACCTAGCGACTCCGATCCTAATTTTGCTCACTGGAAATGATGCAATAATCTGATTCGATCTTGGATCAATCATTCTGTGATACCAGAAATTGCAACCAGTGTCATTTGGCTCACACAAGCTTCGGATGTGTGGAATGCACTGCGTAATCGATTTTCTCAAGGTGACTACATTCGGATTCTACAATTGCACTCTGATCTTTATTCTTTGAAGCAAGGTGATCTCTCGATCACGAATTACTTCACCAAGGTCAAGATTCTTTGGGACGAACTTTGCAATTTCAGGCCTATACCTTCATGTGATTCTTCACCTACTGGTTCTTGCAAGTTCGTTGTGGCTATGCAGAAATATCGTGACACTGATAGTGTCTTGTGCTTTCTTCAAGGCCTTAATGATCCTTACAATCCGGCTAAGTCTCAAATCCTTATGCTTGATCCCATGCCTTCTCTAGACAAGGTTTTCTCTATTATCCTACAACAAGAAAGACATATGAATTTAGCAATTCTTCCCAATCCTCCTGTTGTGTTAGCTATTCAGTCTGCATCTTCCTCTCAAGGTCGTGGATGAGGATACTCTAAACAAGGTCAATCTCGACACTGCACACATTGTGGCAGAAACAACCATACAGTTGATACTTGCTTTGCAAAGCATGGTCTTCCTCCTGGTTGGAAGTCCAAGAAGGCATCTGTTAATCAAATTTCTGCTTCCGCATCTGCAGAACTTGATTCGTCTACTGTTTCTGAGGCATTTTCTGGTCTCTCCAACGATCAACTTGCTAGTTTGATTGCTCTGCTTCCTAATGCAAAGCCTACCGCCACTGCTGTGAGCTCAGCAAATTTGGTCGGCTCTCACAACATATCTTCTCAACCATCTTCAGGTACAGTCCCTTGGCTTTTAGATTCTGGCGCTACAGATCACTTTACCTGTTCATTACACTGGTTTTCTTCTTTTCAATCCATTAAACTAGTTCCTGTTTCTTTGCCAAATGGCAAAACTGCTATGGCTTTATACAAGGGCACCATTGTTCTAACCGATTTTTTGATATTACACAATGTTCTTTATGTTGAACACTTCTCTGTGAATATCATTTCTGTGACCAAACTCACCAAAGCTCTTGAGTAGAGCTGTATTCACCTATAATCTGTGTTTCTTGCAGAAAAATACATGCCTGAAGATGATTGGTACTGCTAAGGAATTTAAAGGTCTTTACTATTTGATTCTTCCTGAACACTTTACTTCTGAGTCAGTTTCTCAATTACACAATGTAAACACCACTAATAGTCATATTTCCACTCATGATGTGTGGCACTATAGACTAGGTCACCCTTCCTCTTCTTGTTACAAAATTCTGCAGCAATTCCATTGTAACATTCCCACATATATCAATAAACCATGTGATACTTGTCATTTGTCCAAACAAAAGCATTTATCTTTTAATTCCAGCACAACATTAATTGAATCTACATTTGATTTAATACATGTTGACATTTGGGGACCTTATGCCACCCCTTCCATTCAAGGTCACAAATACTTTCTTACCATAGTTGATGAGAAATCTAAGTACACTTAGCTTAAACTCATGAAAACTAAAGCTGAAACTAGACAACATCTTATTGATTTTATTGCTTCAATTGAAACTCAATTTCATAAAGGAATTAAAATCATTAAGAGTGATAATGGTCTTGAGTTTGCCATGCCTTCATTTTTTAAAACTGAAGGCATCATTCATCAAACTTCATGTGTTGAGACACCTCAACAAAATGGTGTAGTTGAAAGAAAGCATCAACACATTCTTAACATTGCTAGATCCCTAATGTTTCAATCCCACTTACCTATATGTTTTTGGTCTTTTTCAGTAACACATGTTGTCCACATCATTAATATGTTGCCTACCCCACTCTTAAACAATCATTCTCCTCATTTTCATGTTTACAATGCTCATCCTGACTTGAGTACTCTTAGAGTTTTTGGTACTCTTTGCTTTGTTTCAACTCTTCAAGCTCATAGAACTAAGTTTCAGCCTAGAGCCAAGAAATGCATATACCTTGGTCATTCTTTTGGTACCAAGGGTTTCTTACTCTTTGATTTGTATACTAGAGAATTATTTGTATCTAGGCATGTTATTTTCTACGAGACTATTTTTCCTTATCATACAAATACACCTTCTCCTTCAGTTGATTTTGTTTTTCAACTTCATCTTCCAACTGTTGATATTAATTTGGATATCAACACCAATTCTGTTCCAGCTTCTTCTTCTTTGCCTGCGTCTAACTCCTCTGGCACAGAGGTACCACTTGATATATCATCCTCCATTGATGATAATTCTGTGTCAGCCCCTTCTTCTCCTTCTCTTACTACCTCAGCCACCATACCTGCAGTGTCTGATAATCCTACTGCAGCCCCTGTCCCGACTAGAATTTCTACTAGAATCAAAACTACTCCTAAATATCTAAGTGAATACAAATGTAATGTACTTAATTCTATGAGTAGTGCACATCATACTTCAGGTACAGCTTATCCCCTCATAGATTTTATCTCTTTTACTCATCTATCTTCCTCTCACACTGCATACTTACTTTCTTTGTCCATTGTCCCTGAGCCTCGGACATATACTCAGGTTGTGAAACATGCTTGTTGGAGAGATGCTATGGACAAAGAAATTGCAGCCTTGGAGAGTAATAAAACATGGACTCTTACTGCCTTGCCTTTTGGTAAGAAGCCTATTGGTTCTAAATGGGTTTACAAGATCAAGAGGAAAGCAGATGGAAGTATAGAGAGGTATAAGGCTCGTTTGGTTGCCAAGGGATATACACAACTTGAAGGTGTTGATTACAGTGAGACTTTTTCTCCAGTTGTTAAACTTACCACAGTTCGGTTAGTTCTTGCCTTGGCAGCAGCTAAAAATTAGTTTTTACATCAACTTGATGTGAACAATGCATTTTTACATGGTGATCTAGTTGAAGATGTCTACATGACAGTCCCACCTGGTTTCAAAACTCCTAAAGAAGGTTTAGTGTGCAAGCTTCAAAAGTCCTTTTATGGTTTGAAGCAAGCAAGTAGGCAATGGAATGCCAAACTTACTGCTGCACTTCTATTTTTAGGTTACCATAAGTCTTCCTCTGATCATTCCATATTTGTTAAGACCCAAGACAAGTTGATTACTATTTTCTTAGTTTATGTGGATGACATAGTCTTAACTGGGAACAATTTGGATGAAATTGTGGCTGTCAAAGAGTTTCTGGATCAGAAATTCAAAATTAAGGATCTAGGATCTCTTAAATTCTTCTTAGGCCTGGAAGTGGCTCGGTCTAAATCAGGCATAGTGTTGTCTTAAAGAAAATATGCACTAGAATTGTTGGATGATGCTGGTCTTTTGGGCTGCAAACCAGCTTTGGTTCCCATGATTTCTAATTTCAAACCTGAGATCTCTGTTACTTCTCTGTTGCCTGATCCAACAAGCTACAGGAGACTCATTGGGAGACTCATTTATCTTACAAATACATGGCCAGATTTGTGTTTTGTTGTGCATAAACTCAGCCAATACCTTGCCACTCCTCATCAATCTCATTATGATGCTGCACTTCACATACTTAGGTATATTAAGGGCTGTCCAGGGAAAGGAATTTTTTTTTCTTCCAATAATGATCTCAAGCTTACTGCCTTCAGTGATTCGGACTGGGCAGCTTGTCCAGATACCAGGAAGTCTATAACCGGATTCTGTGTGTTTCTTGGTCCTTCATTAATTTCATGGAAGTCCAAGAAGCAACCTACAATTTCAAGAAGTTCTTCTAAAGCTGAGTATAGAGCACTCACAAATACTGCATGTGAGGTTCAATGGTTGTAGTATCTCCTCACTGATTTGCATCATACTGCCTCTCTACCAATTTACTTGTACTGTGACAACCAATCCACCATTAAAATTGCTCAAAATCTAACTTTCCATGAAAGGACAAAGCACATAGAGATTGATTGCCACCTTATTAGAGAGAAAGTACAAAATGGAATCATTCATCTCATGCCTATTGCTTCCAAGGATCAATTGGCAGATATTCACACCAAGGCTCTTCCATTCCCTAGCTTTTCTACTCTTGTTTCCAAGCTGAATATGGTTGATATCCATGATCCAGCTTGAGGGGGGCTGTTAGAATAACCAATACTTTATTGTACAGCTCATTTATGAGTTATGGTTGTAATTAGATTAACTGTCAATTTATTGTAAACAGTTAGAGTTTGTTAGTTAGTTTTCTCTAATTCTGTTTTACTGTTTTTAGTTCATTATTGTAAACAGTAGCTAGCCTAGCTTGTATAAATAGGGATTCATCCCTCATTCAATAGACTGAGTTCATTTTTCACAAATCTAACAACATACATATACAAGTACCTCACGCGTTGCTTTTGTTTGTTGTTTTATAGTTTAATAACGGTTCACTGCCAAAAGCTCAAGAAAACAAAACAAGCAACCAGAGAGGAAACATTCGTGACCATAACATCAGAAGAGAAAGGAGCTTAGAGTTCATGAAGACCAGGAGGGAGTGTTAGACAATAATTGGCTAACCAATCAGGCACTTGTACGTTTCCTTCTCTCTCTATATGTGTGGGGAGAAATATATCCTCTAGTATTTTCCAAACCAAGCCAGGATGCTATCACCTGATACGGTTACCCACTTGCTCTGTTGGGATCAAATC